>MU006218.1:1954963-2154475 GCA_010093685.1 Ophiobolus disseminans
AAGAAAGAGACTATACTTAAGGCTTTTGAAGCGACTGGCCTCTCACCTCTCAACCCAGAGGTGATACTCAAACGATTCAATCAGCCAGCTCAATCTGGCCATTCAAGTGATAGCGACTCCTCAGCCTTGAGCGCCTCTGACTGGCGGAAAACTGAGCGCCTTCTACGCCAGGTAGTAGGTGATAGGAGTGATCCACAAGCTCAAAAGCTCAGCCGAGCTTTCCACTCTATCTCAGTTCAGAAAAGCCTTCTCACACACGAGGCTCAAGGCCTTATGCAGGCTCTTGTTAATGAGAGGCAGCGTAGAAAGCGAGGCAAGGCTCTCCCTCTAGAGGCAGGCAAGGACTATCACGGTGGGGCTGTATTCTGGTCTCCAAGGAAGGTGAAGGAGGCACGTGATCGCCAGCTCCAACAAGGGCTCGAAGAAGAGCAACTACAACGCCAGAGAGTTGAGGCAGCTCGCCTACGTGAATTGAAGAAGCAGGAGAAGCTTCAGGCAGCTCAACAGAAGCGTGCAGCAAAGGCAGCAGCTTAAATAATGAGGCAGGAGGAGAAGGCTAGTAAGGCTGCTGATCAAGCCTTACGACAAGCAGCTCGTAAGGCTCAACAACAACTTCGACAAGCTCAAAAAATTGCTCAAAAGGGTCAGAGGAGGAGCCTTAAGGCTCCTATTAGGGCTCATCAAAAAAAGAGGCCTATCGCGAGGCCTCAAGGTGGTGCGCAGTCTCATGAGCCTCATGAGGCTCTTTCAGCCTCAACCTCGCGCAGCGGGCGTGCGATCAGAACTCCAGTGCGATTTCTATAGCTATATATATCAATCAAGGCGTATAGGACTTAACTCTAAAAAATCTCATAGTTATAGCTATTGTACGTGGCTCAATAGCCTCATATTGAGGTGTCAATTTTGGTGTTCGGGGTGGTCGCCACGCGGGGCGGATCGCCACGGGGTGAACCTCGGTAGCGTCACATGCACCTCGCTCCGCTCCCTGCTCCACGAAGATGCGGAGTAGCGATCAGCACGACCAGCTTCTCCTCATTCCCCCAATTCCAAGATTTGCCTTTTGCCGGCATGTAGACATGAGTCAAGCAATCGGACCGTGCCGTGAGATATTAAGTGGCAGGCGCTGCCGCCTTTAGAGTTTGAGCGCTTCTGTATCACATCGAAAAGCGATCGAATTGTTCGAATTTTGGAGCAACAAGATGGCTGATCTCAAAGAGTCCACACTATGGGCGAATCGCAAATGCCTGTTCACATGTTCTGCCGTTGCGATTGCGAGTATGCAATATGGTATCGACACCGCAGCGGTGGGAGGCTTGCAGGCTATGCCAGGGTTTCTGATGGTCTTTGGATACGAAGATTCTACCAGTCCGTTGGGATATGGCATTGATGCAAGTCCAAAAAACTCTCACTTCATCGGTTTTTTTCGAAATCTGACAGCGTGACTAGTCGACCGTTCAACAGCTCATGACAAGCCTCATGAACCTGGGAGCATGTATATCAGCTATCGCAGCTGGTCTCTTCGGAGCGTACTTTGGCCGTCGACCAGCGCTTTGGCTGGCATGTCTTATCTGTTCCGGCGCGGTCGCATTGCAAATTGGTTCGACTTCTCCGGCTGGTCTATATGTCGGTCGACTCTTCCTAGGCTTTTCCAACGGATTCTTCGTTGTCTTTTCGACAGTATACTGCAGTGAGGCGGCACCTGCACATCTCCGAGAGTAAGTCTTGTCTCATCTTGACCCTCGATCCAAATTACCGATGTTGACATGCGCAGGATCATGGTCGGTCTTTTCTCGTTCTACGTCAACCTCGGCAGCATCATCGGCTCCGTAATCGACAACTACACCAAGCACCACTTGAACAAGCTCAGCTACCGGATCCCTCTAGCATGCATGTTCATCGTTCCCTTTTTACTCGCTACATCACTGTTCTTCGTCCCAGAAAGTCCGCGGTGGCTGCTCCATCACGACAACGCGGACGCGGCTCGCAAATCGCTGGAAAGATTGCGTTTCGACCATGGCGATCAGCTCGAACTCGAGTGGGCGGAGATGGTGCGCGGCGTGGCTGAAGAAAAGCGCATTGCGAAAAGCACGCCATTTATGGACATGTTTAAGGGTCATGATCTGCGCCGAACGCTGTTGTGTTATGCTATCATCGCTTCGCAATCTGCTTCTGGCGTGTGGTTCTTCATCGGGTACCAGACTTACTTCCTCACGCTCGCTGGCATCACCAAGGCCTTCGAATATACCATCATGAACAGCTGTATCGGTTTCATCGGCGTGCACCTCGGGCTCTTTTCGCTCAAGAAGCTCTGTGGGCGACGGACAGTCATGATTATCGGCGCAATCGCTTGTGGACTGTGCGAGCTGGCTTGCGGCATTGCTTCAAGTGTTGCGCCTACCTCCAAAGCGGCAGGCAACGTTCTAGTAGCCTTCACAGCGTTGTTCCTGTTCTGCTACAACGCGGGTGTCGGGGCAGCAACTTCACCATTGGCGACCGAGATCGTCAGTTCGCGACTTCGAGCGTCTACAGTGGGAACTGCAAATGCGCTAGGGTACTTTCTCGCATGGCTGGTGGGCTTCTGCTCGCCGTACTTCATCAATCCGCAGGACCTGAACTGGGTAAGCATAGGAATGTTGTACTATGTCCTAGGCTAACAACATTAGGGACCGCAATACTCGTATATCTGGGCTGCGTCGAACTTTATTTGCGTCGTGTGGTTCTATTTCTTCATTCCGGAAACGAAAGCGCGCTCGTTGGAAGAACTCGATGAAATCTTTGAAGAAGGTGTTTCCGCGCGTAAGTTCAAACAGTATCAGTGCAGGATTGTTGAGGATGCGAAGCATGACGTGTTTGGAAATGACAAGGTAGAGCTCAAGTAAATGACGTCTAAATGCACAAATATCTCATTTGAATCAACGTCTACACTTGCCTTCATTCCATGATCAACGGGAGCTATTTCTCGTTCTCATTTCTTCTTTTTGTCCACCCCTTTCTGCTCCAGGCTCGCTACCTCAGCATCTCTCTTCATAGCTCTATCGAAAGACGACGAATCCAGACTCTGATCCTCCACTTCTGGTGCCTTGATCTCAGCGCGCACGATCTTCAGGTCAACCAATGGCTGATCTGTGGGACATGGAAGCTCGTAGCGCATAGTCCAGAGTCGTTCTGGAGGTGCCAAGAGCTGGTCTGCATCCCTCTTTTCGTCCCAGTGTTCCTCCTGGAACCACTTCGAGATGTATTCCCATGGCACCAAGGTCTTGATGAAGTGGTAGTACTCAGAAGTCGTCTTGTACTTTTCGTCCTTCCATTTACACAACCAATCTTCCGGAGACCGGTATGAAACAAGGTCCTGAAACTCGGGGATCATGAAGTGCTCGGGCTTTAAGTACCTTGCGCCGTTTTCTTCTTGGGTTGTTGTGAACTTAGCGAAGCGTACAATGCCTTTGCCGAAGATTGATCTTTCCTACGAGATACCGCACTCTGGATCCCATCCATTGCCCCGCAAGGTGTTTCCTTCTTCTTCATTGAAGACAGCTTCTGTCACTTTGCCTCTGGAATCCGCTCTTTTGATCTCGGGGTAAGTGTGGAAACATTGGGCCAACTCGTGTAGGAGCACATCAGCTAATAGGAACGATGCTCCCATACGGTAACATTTCGCCTTAATATCGCGTTCTTCCGTTCTAGCGGGCAAGGAGTCGAAGTACTCCGCAAAGAAGCTATGAAGAAGACCCGCGGGTAACATGGCCTCGTTGCGACGAGCTTGAGGTGATAAAGTTTGAGACGGCTTCACCTTCGGCAGTTTTGCCACGTAGACCTCGTGCTTGTCACCTTCAGTCCGGAAGTCAGACGAGCGCATCACCTCTTTGTAAGATTTGTCGTTGGCTGTATTGGCACAGAATGCATTCTGGAGGTTGATAGAATCAAATGTCAACCCCATCGGCATCGTAGTGGGTACCTTGCTGGCATCGATGAAGCGCCATAGGGATGTGGAGGCCAAGGCATATAGTTGTTTCATCCATTGCTCGTGGATGACAACTGGATCTGTAGGACGTTTGCGCTTGGGCGTTTAGATTGGCACCAGAGTGGCCAGTCGGAGCGCAGGTTTCATGTTCTCGTATGCCTGCTTAGTGACGTTGGTGAATTGATCGAAATGAAAGATCTTGTGGATCTCATTACGGACTGTCGGTAGATGAAGTCGAAGAACTCTTGCACACTCAGATCATCCAGTATCTTCTGCCTTACTGAGTCAACGGGGCGAACGATAGCGCCGTCCATCGTGTATTGGATGCGTGTAGGATTGAAGAAAAGATTCTAGCGACATTGTTGCGGCTTCTATAGCCCGTCCTATCATGCTTGCTAGGTAGCAATCTTTGCTCGGGTTTGTATGACCTGATCTTTGTCTTACGGAACAAGAGGTGTGATAACAAAGGCAAGCGGAATCAAGTCACTAAAGACGTGGGCGATTCTGATTAGAATGTGATCTGGGATTAGTAACTCGAGCTGAGAGATGCAATCTGGCCTACCGATAGGCTAGACATTCAGTTTTAGTAGTTCTGCAGCGTCTAACGCGCCTAGAGCATTAAGTGCCTTAAGCTGAGCCTCCTGCTTACCGAATCTGCTGACATAGTCGCGCAAAATACCTTAGAAGTAGATAACAGATCCAAGTTCCGTACTGGCCGGCCACGAGGTGCATTTGGCCACGATTACATCTTGATGTAGTTGACGCGACGCAGATTACCATTGAGAGAAGTTACAAAACAATGGAAAAACCATCGTGGCGGCTACCAAGCAACTAACAAGTACACAACACCAAAATCATAATTCCCTCTTTTACGCAATTACCTTAAACCTCTGAGTTTCCGGCGTATCTCCAAGTGTCCTCACCTTATCCAAACTTCTCTTCTTGCTATCATTTCCCTCCATCTCATCCGGCTCAACCCTCTTAGTCTTCTCAATCCGAACTCTCCCAACTTGGTCATCGATAGCATTCCGATCGTCAGGAGAAGGACCCTCAGTGTACATGTTCCACACGTCGTTGGGCGGAGCGCATATTTCCTCCCTCGTTTTCTCTTCTGGCTCCCAGTGCGACTGCTGGAACCAGCTTGCTAGCCATTGCGTGGGCAGCAACTCTCTTTCGTGAAAACGGTAAGCGGTTGTGACGCGATACTTCTCGTCTTCAAGCTTGACGGAGCTGACTCCAGGGTCAACGGTGGTGTCTGAACGACTTTCGTTCCTGACCTGGGCGATCAGGAGGTCATGTGCGCGGTTGTTCTTGTGATTGTCTCCGGGATAGATGAGTACTGCTTTCATGAAAGTGGGGCGAAAACCGAAGACGGATCGTTCCCAGGAGGCTCCGATATCCGGTCCTGCGCCTCGCGATGTTTGTAGTTCTGCGTTTCCTTTGTTAGTGATTCTTGTGACGGTACGTGGAGGGGAGGACTGCACTGCATTCGCTATCTGAGGTGGGGTGAGCTACATATATAGACCGCCGTACATAAGCTATCCCAACTCATACTAGAGTAGTTCTGGACAAGGCCTAGACCGTTACAATTCTTAATGGATGGGCAGATGATTTCCCCATACATCATGTAACAGCATATGGTGCACACGGTCACATTACACTACAATACATGATGAATATCGCCTCGAACTACCGCCAGGGTATTTAGTCTTTAGTCGTTGCAGCTCCGGGCCCTCCCCTTCTTCACTGATAGCATCAGCACGTCTCTTGTTTCCCTGCGGGGCCGCCTCCCCATCGCCTTTATTCTTGCTTTCGTCCTGTCCTGCAGCCTCTTCCTGTCCAACCTTAATCTCGACCTTCGCGATCTGTTCATCAACGGCAGCTCTGTCACCCGACCAGGGCACATACGTGAACATCTTCCACGCGTTCTTCGGTGGTCCCATGATATCCTTTTCGGATCGACCCTCCGCTCAATGCGTTTTCTTGAACCAATTGGCTACCCACTGAGAAGGTAACAAATCCCTGATGTGATGAGAACAATTGGAAATAACTTCGTATTTGTCAGGACGCAGGTCCGCACCCACTACGCCATGCAACCAAAAAGGTATGTACGATCAATGAACATTGATCATGGTGTGCGGAACAGTATATATCGTACAGGCCATGTCACGCGAGGCTACGCCTCGTTCACCCACGCCTGACAGTATTGACGATTGTTGTACTTCACTTTTGAGTGGTCAGAATCGTTCGTGGTTCCGGGTCGGTCGTACTTCTGCTCATATTCGGCAATGAGTAGGTTGCGGCCACTGGGGTCATTCACCTTGAGACCTTCTTCGGGGACTGCCATATCTATCAAAATGCTAAGCTCACCGCTAAGTGTGTATCGCTCCCAATTGTAGCCAGATTCTGGTATATTGTCTTTACGTTGTTGTTCATCGGCATCCTTCTTATCTAAATAGCAGTCATGTGGTGTTTCAAATCGATCGACGATTTTCGGTTTGGGGAACCAGTCAACGCAGTGTAGAATCTCATGAACCAATGTAGCAGCCAGAAGGAGGTTTGCGGCCAAACGAAGAGCTTTTCCTGCCGGTGGGTGTTCGGCTTGATTGATGGGGATCTGCTCGAAATATCCTGCAAAGAAGTCATTCAGAAGAATAGAGGGTGTCAGTTTCCCATCATTCTCAGCGGCCAATCTCCATCCTATCTCCTCGCCGTCGACTTGCCACGCCAAGTAGCCTTCCCGTAGCAAACAACCCATAAGTGCTACGGCTTGCCCTTTCTCAATGCTAGTTTCGGTATACGAGCTAGTCTTGCGTATGTATTGGGCACGGTTCTGCAGCTGCTCCTTGAATGGAAAGAACTCTGCCCATGGCATGTCATCCGGTGATGTGTCTGTAGCAAGAAAGGTCCATGTAACTGCTTTAGTGATCTCTTTAAGACGTCCTGTCTACTGTTCTTTCAGCTCAGCATCGCTAGGTCTCTCGCCTTCCTCCTTCCAATATTTTTGCTTTCCATTCGCGGTTGGGCACGGGGCATTTAGCATCTGGTGATAAAAGTACTCCAAGACTTTAGTGTCGGTGACAAAGAGGTTAGCGAGTTTGAGGCCAGGTTTCATGTTGCTGTATACTTTGTCGCTGATACCAGAGAACTTGGAGTGAGCAAAGAGCTCATGGATCGGGTTGTCAAGACTACAGGCGTAATCCTTTTCTTCAATCTTGAAGACTCCCATTGTTACGAGGCGGTCGATGAGTAAAGAACGGACATTATCGGCTGTACTAACGATGGCTCTACCATTTCTAGACGAAGTTGGTTGAACAGGGAGACAGCGGATTGCTCTAGCTTTATGGCAGATCCTTGTGATCTTGCTTGCTCACAGTTAAAATTCACCATGCGCTCATTACTGCAAAACAAACGTTGTTAGTTTAGCAAAAGGATTGCTCAGCAGTCGTCCAACACCCAAATCGACACGGGAGCGGCTGCCACCTGAACAAAAGAAGTGTAGATTAGACGCTAACTATAGGCTTACTTCACTCGTATTACTACTCCGCACCTTCGATGTCTTCGGACCAAACTCGTCCAAGTGCACGAGCGACGTCTCATCGCTCTCACCATGTTGTACCGCAAACGACTTCGTGTACGTGATGGCGTGCGGATCGGGGATCGAGCTCTGTTTCTTTCCAATGCCGCTCCTGACGGCACTTGCGCCACCCATGCCTTGACTACGGCTGCCGTACTTGTTGTACATTGGTTGCGAGGTGCCCTGTGTGGAGCCGAGGATCTTGGGAAACAGGCGGACGAGGATAACACGTAGAGCGGGCATACAGGAGCAAATGATGCCGACGTTGATTTCGATACCGGACCAGTTGATCACGTCGGTTTGGTCCCAGGTGGGGTTGTTTGAGGCAGCGAAGTGGACGAGTGATTGCAGGCGCAGGCCGGACACGACTGTGACACTGATCTCCGTTAAATCTGGACTTAGAGGTACCACCGGAACACTTACAATGTGCCGACAAAGAACATCATCGCCACGCTGACCTTCTTGCGCCATGAAAGTTGAAGTTGGAGGACTTCAAAAAGCGGCAAAGCCAGCATCCAGACATCCAGCACAATGCTAATAATTGCATTCGACCAAGCAAGCGCATTGATATTCACGCATTTCCCGTGTCCCTCCTTATCCCACGAGGTCCAGTAGTAGCTGATCGGCTGACACTGGAAGATCGACGTGACCACGAACGCCAAACCCCAAAGCACGTTGAAAGCAACAGTCGCCCATAGTAATTGTCGTATAACTGGCTTCGGGAAGATTCGAAGAAAGAAAAACAGTAGCGTGAGCTTGAGCAGCGCGATCTGTAAGAAGTAGAGAACCTCGAGTACGTAAAGATATCGCACAAAGTTGGTGATGTGGTCGAACGGGACAGCCCAGATATCCATGCCAAGTCCGTTGGGAACGATGCCTCTGTCGATGATAATGGTCGATGGCAGGCCTGCAAACAAGACTGCCAACACGGAGTAATCGTCCCAGCCGAGTTCGCCAAGCGAGTACACAGCTTTATAGATGATCCTAGACATCACGCAGGCGGCTGAGATGACACCGAGGACGATGTTGGAGATTCGGATGTCGTTTTCTTTTGAGCGAACGGGGGCGTGACACAGTGTCGCGGTGAGGTTTTTTGTGGCTGGGTTGTTGTGTTAGCTAGAGTACCAGAGTGTGCTGTCGGGCCTCTTACTTAGACTCTGCCGGAGAGTGCAAGACTGAAGCACGCATCCCTCCACATCACCTTGCAGTTTGGCATTGGTGCAAACACAGGTGGTATTCGTGGTTTGACAAGGTGAGTCTTTTATGGCGGTCGACAGACATGTTTGCTATGATCGTTAGCCAGGGTTCTCCGACTTGGGTCGATTCCACATACCGCGCACTTGGGAAGCTGCTGGATCGCTGCACTCAGGCCGGTCCCTTGCGCGAATCCGATCGGAACCCATGTCAAGATCGGTAGTAGTAGATACAGCGGCCTCATCGTGTTTGCTCGTGCCCGCACGCAACCGTCATGGGATTGAGACTCGTATGACAACTCCTATAACAGCCCTGATAGATGGCAGTCCTTCGTCCAGGCTGAGGGCGTCAAGGTGTTGTGAGACGTTGGAAATTATTGACAGCTGCCAGTATCCCTATTAGGGACCAGCAGGGGAGTGTCATTAATATGGACATTCTGTTCCATATGGTAAGCGAGTAGCTCGACTAAGTTACTGGGGCCGCCGGTGTGGCGTTGAATGACTAGAGACGAGTATAAAAAGTGGGCACCAAGAGCTTCTAGTGCCGCCACTCTACGGTCCCATATCTTCCGTGCCAGACTGCAGTGTCGCGGCAGAGACGATCCCTGTATATGCACTTGGGCCCTGACACTAGCTCTGCAGTTAGCAATTCAGTCCAATCACGATGGATGAACACGAGCAGAAAGTTGGGATTGCGAAGATGCCCCGGACCATCTCAAACTCGCCATGGCGCAACGAGTTGCTCACGCTATCATGGGGCTTTCAGGGGTCGCTACGTTTCGGGTAGAACAAGGTGTGCCTGGCGTAAGTTTCCAGAAGCTCCACACTATGCAAGAGCCGTTGTACGACGTGCATGTTCTCTCTCCGCACAGCAGATCATCATATGAAGCCGCGGCCCATAAATTCGTTCACGTGAAGTCGGCATTCTAGCATGGCTAGACGAGACTGCACTTCATGAGCACCAGCCCTCTCGTAAAGATGCCGGCACACCTTCTCGTGGTTCGGAGTTTGTCGTGTAGTGTGGTGGTCTTGACTCGGAAAGGCAGGAATTCCTGGGTCGCTAGTTTAGGTAGCATGATGCAGGCGCATTGACCAGCGCTTAACTTTAGACTCCTCCACCCATTTCCTCTCGCCGAGTTCCCAGCGCGATCGTCAGCGCGCGCGCAACTGCCACATGGCAATCACGCTCTTTCTGCTGTCGTCGATCATGTTCGTTGGCTTTTGCGTCGACCGTGTCGTGCAGGCATGCTCGGATCATTCCTCGCCGATCTCAGCACCACGGCAAGTCCCACAGTCGCTCGCGTCCTCAACTCGACAATTCGAACTCTGTGTCATATCTCAGGCGAAGGAGGGCGCTGACAAACACCGAAATTGCAGCTTAAAGGAGTGAAACACATCAAGAGGCAACGGTTCCTAGATCCGGAAAGGATTCCGCGCCTGCGAAGACACATCCTCGGTAACATCGACATTCGCCTCGCACGAGAGTTTTGTAGTCGGGCGATTCCGCCATGTCTTCTTTCTCGCCCAAGCTGCTACGCCACTCTGACCATTTGGCAGTACGCGCGTCTGCGGCACTTGATTGAATGTTGTCACTTGAAGGGCGTGATACGGCAGCAATTCGCACGCCGGAATGGAAGTGCCGGAGTTCTTTAGCTACAAACGCCATCGACCGGAAATGAGCTTCGAGGCCCAACCAAGATGCGGGTTGACGCGAGATTCGAACGGCTTTCCAGCTTTACAGGGTTAAAGCGAAACACGACCCTATTAACTCTATCCATCTAGCAACCACAGTCACCACGGTCACGAACTCAGGAGACGGTGCAAATAATTCATGTTGTTACGACTCTCTTGGATGTTGATTGACGTTATTGGGATGCCTTGGCCCACTTGTCATCCCTCGGGCGATCACGGCCATAGCTCTCAATCGGTATCGTGGAACTGATTCATGCTGCAATCCCATTTCCTGGAGGATCGACGAACCCGACCGATGCGATCTCATGATTGTTGCTGGGCAAAACAGACGGTCCGACTCAGCGCTAGCATGAATCGCATTCGACATGACAAGACTTGTTCCGCTCACACCTCATTCACTAATCCATACGATCTACATTCAACCCCAAACTACTGCCACTACATCCTACTTTTTTTGGTTCGGCAACTTACGTTCCAAGGCAACATCCGACCACACCTAAACCGTATCCACGGCTGCATCAGCGCACGCAGCACCATTACTTTAGACCCAAACCTTAACCCGCCCTCGGTACCAAGTCTCGCTACAGCCCAAACCTATACATGAACCCGAGCACGGCACTTCACAAGCCACACCACACAGCCAGTAGCGTAACCACGCAGCACGAGCCGACGAATAGAGTTTCCCTACCTGTCTTGAGAACCGGTCAACTTTTGTATTCAAAACCCTGGCGTAGACCGCTTGGCCCAGGACGACCCTATGATCTACACCGACCTCAAAGTACCGACATATACCCATCAGTCGCTGCATGCACGCACTAAACACATGGCTCATGCCGATGCACTCAGTCAATGCGCTGGAGAATATGTGCCGACGTGCAGATTGTCACACCTGCTAATGCTCCGCGTACCCCAGATTCGCCGAGCTTGAGCGCATGCTCTGAGACACTTTCACACTACATTTAAAACCATGTTCACAACTGGGCATGGTACCATTATCGCCAAAGCAAATGCGACTCGATCATGCTTCGTCAAGCTTCTTGGTTGGCATATCGTTGAGGGCTTGTGGTGAGGTACAAAAGTACTGATGTGTGCTAGGTAAGCTTGCTGTGCAATAGCTTTTACTTGATGCCGCAGCGCACGCAGTTGGCGATCAGAGTTAGCCTTGGCGAGCTGGATGCAGAAATTGGTATCGTTTGGGTAAACAGTCGATACAATGCAGTATCACGCGCTTCCCCTTTGGTCTGCCTGTGCGGTGTGCTTTTCAAGGTTTGCATGCATTCCTTGTACCACTCCCTTGAAGATAGTAGTATGAAGCAGTCGAACCGTACTCGGATGCGTTCTCGTTTTGCTAGTTCGTCGTTAGTGCACTATTATTCCGTGTGGGGGAGTACAGTTGTCTCAGCCCTTACCATGACCGGCCGTAGTCCAACCTCAAGCCCAGCTATTCGACACCACACCTCGTTTGTGAATACGGACGCGTGGCGTGACTTTCTCGGTCTTACCTAGGTCTGGAGACCTTGCAAAGATACGGCTCAGACTTGGTCCGCGCCAGAGGCCGGATAGGTGAGAATATGCTTCTGCAGAACTTCATTCTTATGCTTCTGCAACGCACTGTATTTGGCATAGAGCTGGGTGTGATGAAAACACACTCGTTGCTTGATCTCTTCAGACCCAATCCATACTCGAAGCGAATCATGAAACCTCATTTTTTTCTGCTAACTGCACAGTACAAGACTAGTCCTGCTATATGCCATTTCTTTCCAAGGTCGTTCTGTGCGCGATGGCGATGGAGATTTCAAGATGTAGGTATACCTGGGCGTATAAACGTTTAGCCTGTAACAGCTCATGAATTTTGTGTTAGATGTGAGATTGAGACGGCAGTGTATACCGTGGCGATCGCAAATTTCCACTATATGGAGTGAGGAATTGAAAAGAGTGGGGGTGTCGCTCCTTGAATGGGTGTGGTTGCCAAGCTTTTGGGTTGATTACTAAGCAAATCCCTCATTCGTTATCATTCAAGGCTTAAAGCGCGTATGTTGACAGCTGTATTTTTTATAGAAATTCAGCAGCTTAAAATTGTTTTCGAGGACATTTGAGCTCTTTATTCAATTCTATGTAACAGGACACGAGTCCCTACAGAATTTGGTGTCCACTTATTATGCGGACCAACGGCGACGGGGACCGAGGGGCGTTGGGTTCCCCTGTGGCGCGCGCGCTAATTCATCGTTCTTGAACACAAACACCATTGTAGTGTGCGAAATCTGTCCTGATATTTTGAAGTCGTTTGCAGTGCATCACACCCACGGAGAGCTTGTAGCATCTAGGGTCCACAATCGCCATTGACGATCCAGTTCAAGTACAAGACCAATATGCACAACATTCGAGTATGGAACCCTTATGCGTATTTTCCACTCTGCTAGGCAGACGTACCAGTCGTTTGGATGCCAAGCGTGGTTGAGGCGGGTGAGGGGGCGGATGTAAGTGGCACGGTTCGCCTTGCCCAGATGCGCGCCCCAGCTTCAGAAATTCAGCCCGCGCCCCTTTGACGACATCAACGAACACGTCTCCACCAACATGCCCTAGAGGCTTCACCAAAGTTTACATTGCGCTCATTATCCATCCCTCATTCACATCATGTCCTCTGCACTACGCAGCCTGAAGGGCGGCAGCCTGCTGCCCAAGATACTGGTTGGGGTGCTCATCATTGGCATCTTCTTCCAGCTACAATGGTCGTCGTCGTCGTCGTCAACGCCAGCAGCAGTACGAAAGCCCGCCGCAGAACCCGTGTCTACCACGCCGGATGACGGATCCCACCGAAACTGGTTCGAAGATGCTAAAAAAGCCAACCAGATTGAGGACGAGACAAGTACGCCGCCCGAGTACTTCAACGACAAACCCGCAAAGGCATCGGCCCATGCGGAGACACCGAAGCCCACACCCGCCGCAGCCTCGGATGCGCACGACTACTCCAAGACATTCGTCTCATACGGCCCCACAAAATGCCTCCCCGAGTTTACCGACAAGATGAAGGCCGCTGCAATCGAGCGCAACCACACGTGCGCCAAATACGCGCCCTTCACCGTCCAAGAATCGCGTCGCGTGGCATTCGCCGGCATCACAACCGGAAAGCCCGTCGAGGCGTACCAGCGTGCAATTGCCTCGCAGATGTTCGCAGCCGCCGTGCAGGGGACGTCCGCCCACATACTCTGCGACCAGCTGTTCGACAGCACGTGGAACAAGATTGCCTTTCTGCTCAACCTCGTCATGAACGAGATGCTGAAGCCCGCTAACGAGCGCCTGGAGTGGATCATGTGGATCGACCGCGACGCCATCATCCTCGACCCCTGCCGCCCGCTCTCGTCCTTCCTGCCCCCCAACACGCCCGATTTCGACGATGTTAACCTGATCACGAACAACGACGCCCTGGGACTCAACAACGGCGTCTTCCTTTTCAAGGTCAGCGACTGGGCCACAAACTACTTCAACGCCGTGCTCGCATTCCGCTACTTCCGCCCGGACGAGCAGCTCACCCAGGCCGAGCAGTCCGGCATGGACCGCATCATGCACGAGGACAAGTTCAAAAAGGGCTTCGTCCGCGTCCCCTGGTACTGGTTCAACGCCTACCCCGACGAGGACGACAGCGTCAACAAGTACCGCGAGGGCCGCGAGACGGAGGACCTCGAGTGGTTCCGCGCGCGCAAGGGCGACTACGTGGTGCACTTTGCGGGCGATGACGGGCGCTCTGGCCGCATGCCCGACTGGGAGAATATGATCGAGGAGGTGGGCAATGTGTACGAGAAGAAGGAGCAGCAGCGCGACGTCACCAAGGAGGTGGAGAAGTACTGGCAGAGCTGGAAGGCGGGTTCTTTGACCGAGCACCAGATTACGGGCGAGAAGTGGCGCGAGGAGAATGTGGAGGGCAAGAATAAGAAGGAGGGTTGAGTAGACGGGCATTGCATTGGTGGTGTTGGGTTTCTTCTTTGCATATTGTCTAATGATACCAAAGACTATCGTTTTTTACCACGTTTCTTCTGCGCTACAACCTGCGATGTCGTTTTGGGATTATTATCAACCACAACAACCCACGCAGATATCGCCTCTTGCAGCATCGCAGACACGCAGGATGCTGGATAACTCACAGACAACCCCAAGATCCAATCTGGAGTCACAAGAAAACTCATGAATATACCACGTATCTAGGTAAGTGCAACCCACCAAAACCATCTCTCATCACTAGCTGGGCTAACAATGTCGAAAGAGAAGCCGCGCATACACCAGATCGAAAAGCAAACACTGCAGTCCGTATAGCCCGTGTAAAGCATACAAGCATCATTTCCATGCTGATCTCTTACCTATCCCCTGCATTTCGCGTTTGTCATCGCTCTCGCATCTCATTCGTGCCTGCTGCAATCAGCGTCTGCATGCACCCCCGCGGTCATGCATGCACGCCCTTATCACCAAGGAACTCATATTGGGTGATGCACCAGCTTTTGCAAACAATACCCCAACATCGGTACAAAATTCAAGCTCGCTTTCCTCAGCACCGCACTCCACGCACCATATACCAGCCACCATCGCTCGAGATGGGCTTGTGGTTTTTGTTCCTGGGCCTCTGCATCGGGGTTCTCGTACGGTGCATTCACACCTTGTACCGCAATTATGTCTCGGCGCGGAAGACTGGGCTGCGCTTCATTGTTAGTCCGATCACGCCTTACACTGTTGCATGGCAGGTTGCTACGGCTTTGCTTCGACCTGTACTCGTCAAGTTTCGCTGGTTTCGAGCGATTGATTGGACGTGTGCGTGGCAGGATGGGAACAGCTTGCATGAAGAGCTGGGGAGTTGCTTTATCGTTGTGTCGCCGGGACTCAACGTGCTGTGTTCGAGCGATTCGAGGACGATCGTGAATGTGTTGAGGAGGTGGAGGGAGTTTGTCAAGCCGGATAATGTTAACGGTAGGTGATGCGTGAGAATGGCGCGGATGGGGCTGATGTAGGAGGTAGAAATCATTGGGCTTTTCGGGCAGAACGTCGACACCGTAAGTGTTTCTTTCTAGCCAGCACAGCACCACCAGTCGTTACTGATATAATATTACAAGTCCAACGGCGACGACTGGCCCCGCCACCGCAAACTCACAGCCCCCTGCTTCAGCGAGCGCGCATCAACCTCCGTCTGGAACGAAGCACGGCACCAAACCTCCGCCCTCGTCACACAGTGGCTCTCCGCTCCCAACCACAAAATCAACACCCTCTTCGCCGACACAGGCACTCTCGCACTCAACGTCGTTTCCGCAATCGCGTTCGAAAACCACCAAACCACCCAGCCCGCAAAAGGCCACTCGCTCTCCCTTCACGATGCGCTTACGACTATTATGGGCTCCTCACTCGCACCCGCACTCGAAGCCCTCCCGCACTGGCTCAAATCTGAGAAATTCTTGCCAAAGCAAGTAACCCACGTCATCGCTGCCACAGGCGAATTCAGCACCTACATGGACGCCCTCATCTCCCGCGAACGCACCAAGCCCGCCGCCGCCAGTGACGCAAAGCTAAACCTCATCGGCACGCTGATCCGCGCCAGCGGCGAGAAAGATGGCGAGATGAATGCCCGATTGTCGGATGAGGAGGTAAGGGGGAATGTATTTAATTTCATAATAGGGGGGTTGGAGCCTACTGCGATTGCGTTGTCGTATGCGCTCGCGTTGCTTGCTGTGCATGGCGATGTGCAGGAGTGGGTTTTGGAGGAGATTGATGAGGTGTTGGGGGAAGGGGGGGATAGTTACAAAGATGTGTATCCGAGGTTGAAGAGGTGTTTAGCTGTGATGGTAAGTCCCCGTCTAACATGTCGCTATCAACCCAGGTAGCCCAAGTTCACATCTCATGTCCGTACTAATCGAACTAAATAGTACGAAACACTCCGCCTCTTCGCACCTAGCCCGCCCCCCCCCCGCTCCTTCGCCACCCCTTCCTCCCCCCACGAAATCCCCACCTCCTCCCCAACACACCCATCCCTCACCCTCCCCCCCAACACGCAAATCATGCTCAACCCCTGGTCCACACACGCCTCCGCCTCGCACTTTTCCTCCCCTTCGACCTGGGATCCTCGGCGTTGGCTCGACGCCTCTGGGAACCTGGTCCACTCGGCCGGGTTTTTCGCCTGGGGATCTGGGCCGCGCATCTGCCCGGGCATGAAGTTCAGCCAAGTGCAGTTCTGCGCCGTGTTGGCGGGGGTTTTGGCGCGTGTACAGCTTGTGGTGGGTCCGCAGGAGAAGGAGGGGATTTTGGGTGTGTTGATGGATTCGGGGGCGGAGCCGTTGGTGTTGAAGGTCAGGAGGCCTGGGGAGCTTTGGGTGGGTGTTGAGGAGAGGGTTCGAGGCGCGTAGGTTTGGCAAATATTGGGGTTGGTTGGTTTGGGGACTTCTTAGGGGCGCTGGTATTGGGGGTGTGGGGATGGAGATTGAATGAAAGAGTACGGCAAATGTATAGGCATCACGTCGCACACGAAATAACTATCAACAAAACGAAAGAGTCCCGTCAAACAAGACACGGCGCTTTATTGCACAATACTCAAACTACTACGCAACCCACCCCACCCCACCCCCATCCTCATCCTTCTCACAGTCTACATCGCCATGCCCGGCAACTTCCCCAACCACCCATCCGTCACCTCGCCCACAAAGTCTTTCACGGTGCACTGACTAGCCTTACTCATCGCCTGCTTCGTAATGCTCCCACACCCATCATAAAAGCACTCGCTCTTATCCATCGCTTTCTGCAGCGCATCGCCCTTCCAGCCAAACATGTAGTCGGCGTGCGTGCCATACCCGCTCGTGCCCTCGAAGCTCCACACAAAAGGGTTGGGGGTGCCGCTGGGCCAGAGGGAATTGAACTTTGAGGTATCCCATACGGTTTCGTATGTGACTTGGGGCGTGCGGATGGGGTGTGTGGAGGGGCAGGCGGGGGCGTTGGTGAAGCCGTCGCTGCGGATGGTGTTGAACATGTGGGATTGGTGGTCTGGGGAGTCGAGGTTGACGCCGTCCCAGCAGCTATTTTGCGTTAGCAAGACACGTCGATGGCGGGTGTGGAGGGAAGGAAAAGGGGGGAGACGAACGCGGGAAAATGCTGCGTCGCAAAGATACCTCCTGTGCACGGCTTGGTGGGGAAATCAGACATTTCCGCGCCCCGGCTCTGGCCTGTTAGACACTGGTATCGTAGACCGACATGTGGCTTTGAGGAGGCGGTGGGTGAGCCGACGGTCATGCGGAAGCCCTGGTGTTGGAGTTAGAGAAGCTCATGCACTTGGGTAGGAAATACTTACCGGTGGAAACGTCTTAATCGGCGGTTGACTTTTCAAATTATCTTTATTCAAATCAAACTGCGTATAATACACCGTCAAGCCTCCCACCGCACCCTGACTTCCACCTAGCAGCGGCTGCACCGGCAGAACCGGAACGCGGTGGTATGAGCCGTTACTCGGGTGCTTAAAGTACAGCGTGGCGGTCCAGTAGTTGGAGAAGTCATCCGCCATTTGGCACGTCGTGCAGCTAGCTCGGGTGGCGACGTCGCCCGTCATAGAGCTATTGAAAGCATTACCGCCGACGATGTGGTGCACGTGCGACGAGGGGCTGGAGCCGGGCTCGACGACGGGGTCGAGGCGCTGGAAGGTTAGGGTCGAGCAGGGGAAGCGGAGGCCGGCGTGGACGGGGGCGAGGAGCGCGAGGGTGGTGGTGAGGTACTTCATCCTTGGGACTGGATCGATGGGGATGAGGTGGTTTGAAGGGTATGGGTGGGTTCTAGGACGGGCGGCGTTGAGCTGGGTCGTCTCGTTCTTTTGAGCTGCTCGCAAGTCGCTGTCGGCGTGGCAAAGCTCTTCCTCGCCCCTGATAAGAGATGGTATGCCGTGCTTGTTCAGAAGCGGGGAAACAATGAGTTGAGATTGACAGACTCGAGATAGGTAGAGTTCCATGCGAATCGGCTTGTACACATGTTACTAGGGTTGTTCTCCAGTGGTGTAGTAAGTTAATTATCGCCCCCAACCAGCCTTCTCATACGTCAACTACTCTTGCAAGTGCCGTAGGTAGTTGCTGAGCCTGTCGGCATCATGATTCCTATGCCTGGCTAAGATCCTTACCTCTACATGGGCTCGTTAAACTGCCGCGAGCACTTAGAGTGTTCTGCATCATCACGGCCTCAACCGAGATTGTAAGCCGACCACCCAGGTCAGAGCACTAGATTAGTACAACATGGTCAGTCGTTTGAACGTACCTGATGTTTTGCAATCTCGCGGGAAGGTACTGGTGTGAGGTTGGGTAAGCAACCACGTGGTGAGAGGATTGTACAAAGACAACTAGGCTGTAAAAAAAAATGACAATAAAAGATGTGAAATGTGAAGGCAACGGAAAAGACGCGATCAATGAATACGCTGTATATCGTAGTACGGACTACATGAAGCTGTGTATTAGCTTCCCAATGCGCAGTACGCGGCACCAAAACCATGTCCGCTCCACGCGACGACTCTTTTTCCTGCTGATCAAATTATTGTACAAAAACCCTGCTCCTTTTGGGTGGCTTCCAAGAAATCGTCTCTGTTAATTAGCACAAGAAACTGTCAAGTCAAGCACAAACTACGCGACTACCACGCATCCACGTCGAAGCCCTCCTCCGAGAAGTGAGTGGCGAGGACGGTTCTCCGCGAGAACTGGCGGCCGGCGAGGGCCTTGATAGCACGCTGGGCCGACTCGATGTCTTCGTACTTGATGTAGATCTTTCCGACACCGGCAGTGCTACGGGCACCTGCGGGGCGAGGGATCTTGGTCTCGATGATGGGACCGTACTTTGCGCACTCTTCTTCAATGTCTTCCTTGATTTCTATACTAATGTCAGCAACGGGTTCAGTCAGTAGATCTTGCAGTGGGTGTTGTACCTTGATATTCCTCGTCGTTGATTAGCTCGTCCGAAGTGACCATGTTCATGAGGCAAACAATGCGGCTGTGCTCGAGGTCGTCGGCTGCGGCGCCGGCCAGCATGGAGATAGCGCCAACTCCGCCGTCGAGACCAGCAGTCTGCTTCACACCGACTGCCGCGCGGGACACTTTGAGGGCACCATCGCCAAGTGGAAGCTCGTTTAGGCCTTCGATGATGGAATCTACCACTTGTGCGTCTGTATCGGCGTACTCGCAGAATGCAAAGCCCTGGTAATTGTTAGCAGAGTATTTGGACAGGGCCAGGGAACTTACGCGATGCTGGTCGGAGCTGTCTTTGACCAGGACGAAAGCATTGAGCTTGCCCATAGTCTCGATCAGCTCAAGCACCTGCCCCTCGTCGATGTACGCAGGGATGTTGAGGATGCTGAGCTTGGTGGGGCTGTCCTTGACCACGCTCGACACTTCGTCTCCCGGGTAGGCGTTCTCGTCGGCCGTGGGGGTGATGTAGTCCTTGGGGCGGCGGATGGAGAGACCAGAGCGGTCTGGGCCACCAGCTTCGTCGCGCATCGAGATTCCGGTCATGGCGAGAGCTACCGTGGCGTCCTCGGCCGTCTTGAACTCGAGAGCGGCATAGGCCCTGCTGGAGGCGATGTGCGCCGAGGAACAGGCGTCGTTGCCAGACACGACGTTCAGGCCGTTGAGCTGGAGGTTGAAGAACTCCATAAGCTCTTCGGAGGTGCACCCGGAGGGCAGGTTGTGGACGTACAGGCGCTTCGACTGCTTCGAGGAGCCGGGGGCAAGGGCAGCGGCTGTGGCAGTGCCGGCGGTCGGGCTCATGAAGGCGGCCAGCTTGGAGGGATCCATGGGGGCAGCGCGGGGAGCTCCAGGGAGCGGGAACATGCCCGACAGCTTGGCCTGCTCGGCGGTAATGGCCTCGTAGCCGGCGGGCTTGATGTCCCACTGCGTCATGCGGCGCGTGCGCTTCTGGATGTTGGTGAAGGGCGCCAGGTCGGGGGTGGGCTCGCGCTGCTTGTTAGGGAGCGGCGACTCTTCCTTCTGCTGGCGTCCCCTATCGCGGCCACCGCCTCCACCAAAGCCGCCCTCGCGTCCGCCCCGTCGGCGGTCGTCGCCAAAGCCGCCATCACGGCCGCCCCGCTCTCTATCGCCGCGCTCCCGACGGTGGCCACGGTCATCGTCGGCGCCGGCGCGCTCGTTGCGGTCTCCTCGAGGACGGTCGCGGCGAGAGTACGAGTCGTCGCCCCAATTGCGCCCGCCACGCTCTCCGCCTGCGCCACGGTCGCCTCGGTCGTCGCGGCGCTCACGGCGGGCGTACGTGTCTTCGCGCTCGCGCTCACGGTAGTCGCGGCTCGAGGAGTACGTGTCGACCTCGTACTCGCGGCGGCCTCCACCACCTCCGCCTCCACCTCCGCCGCCGTGGCGGGGAGAGCGCGAGCGGCGGCGGCGCCTGTCATCGCCTGCTCCGCGGCGGTCGTCTCGTGCGGGCTGTCCTGTGTGTTAGTATGCGCGCAGGTCGCGGAAAATGGCTGTACTTGCGTAGCTTCTCGAACCACTGGACCGGCCGCCGTCTGCTTGTGTTAGTACTATTACTTGTGGGGAGCTGCACACCAGTCAGTACGTGTACTGCTCGTAGTCGCTTACCTCGGGAGTAGCTGTCGCCGTTCATGATGGGGGAGCTGTGTCGCGCGATGAAGATTTACAGCCGCGCGAAGTGGGATCGCGGGTGGAGAAGATATGCAAGAAGCTGCGATTAGCAGGGGCCGATCAAGAAGTAACGTGATGTTGATGTTGGTGCTGATGATTTGTTTGCCAGCAGCTGTCCGGGCACTTGGACGCGATTCTTTTGGGCAGCTGAGGTTGTCGGTCGGTTGGCGCCACGAGCAAAAGTGAGTCTAGGCTAAAGTCCGTGCCTGCCGTGGAACGCGTCTTGGCGCGACGTGCGACATTCACCGCGACCTCACCGCGCCTCACCACGCGCAATTGCTGGTGAAGGCGGATATGATGGCCCTCCAAGCTGCAACCCTGGGATGGCACAAGCTGCCCATGAGCCTGACTGAACTCTGCATAAATACGACACTTCGTTGCGGGCAATCATTCAGGTACACCATCCCATGTCTAGCTACGTGACGTATCTGACGCGACTTCAGATGGCGCAAGTCCGCCGAAGATGAATGGTCCTGCGCCCTCCACGGCCGCCTACTGTCCCTCCGTCAAGATGCCGAGGTTCTCCACTTCCGCGCAATCTTCCCAGTTCCACCCCCCAAACTGCCCACGCCGCAAGTCAGTGCCGACGACGTCTGGGAAGACGACACTCTCGCCCTGCTAAAACACTACTTCAACCTCGCCCCAGACCTCGGCCAGCTATACGAGCAATGGGCCGCCTCGGATGCTAACTTCAAGAAGAAAGCGCCCAAGTTCACGGGCATCAGGATACTGCGGCAGGATGCGTGGGAGGCCCTCATAGGCTTCATATGCAGCAGCAACAACAACATCAGCCGCATATCGGGCATGGTTCACAACCTCTGCCTACACTACGGACCCTTCATCGCGCACATCGATGACGTACCCTACCACGACTTTCCCACACCGGCCGCCCTCTCCGGCCCCAACGTCGAAGCGCATCTGATGAAGCTCGGATTCGGATACCGGGCGAAATACATTGCCAAGACGGCGCGCATGGTGTCTGAGGACAAGGGCCTGAAGTGGCTGGAAGACCTCAGCAACCCCGAGTGTCCACAGTTTGGCGTCCCTGAGAAGCCTGCGGGAGAGATGCGCGAAGGCGGTCGCGAGGGCTACCGAAAAGCCCATGAAGAGCTGCTGGCACTCCATGGCGTTGGGCCCAAAGTTGCAGACTGTGTAAGCCTATTCGGTCTCGGATGGTCCGAGTCTGTACCCGTGGACACGCACGTGTGGCAAATTGCGCAACGAGACTACAAATTCGGCAAGGGCAAGCACAGCAGCCTGACTGCTGCCACGTACACCGCAGTTGGCAACCATTTCCGGAAGCTCTGGGGCAAGGAGGCTGGTTGGGCGCATTCAGTCCTGTTCACTGCGGATTTGAAAGCCTTCTCGGAGCGAATCACAGCGAAAAAAGAGGTTAAGGAGGAGGAGGTTGTTGTTAAGAAGGAAGACGGCGAGGTGGTTGTTGAGGCTGTTGTCAAGAAAGAGATTGTGAAGCGCAAGCGCGTGAAGAAGGAACCGCAAGAGGATGAACATAATATTATGGAGATCAAGACGGAGACAACGCGCAGGAGTAAACGCCAACGTGCGTAGGTGATACGCAATTCTCCAATCAACCGATTCCATTCCCGAGAAATATGGAGAACACGGATAGACGCAGATGGAACACGGCACTGATCTATGAGACATGGTGAAAATAGCAACGGTTTCGCCATCCAACACACTTGCTTCTTAGGAGCCGCGGGCAATGCGAAGATGTATTTCGCATACCAGTCAACTAATTATCGCACTAAACAATAATCCAAGCTTTCGACCGTCCTGCCAGCCACACTCGCGCGCGTAATTCCCCCTTGCGCTGTTATCGCGTGCCCCGCGTTCCAGGTCACACAACATTGCAAAGGTGGCAGCCTATCTTGAGAGATACGGCAACGTGCAGATAGTCCGAGGTGGCTGGCCGTCGTAGCAAACAACAGGAACGCGTGTAATATCCTGACTCCTCCATCAATCCTCGTCGCCCAAACCTGTACAGTCCGCGTGCTTTGGGAATGGGATACCGCATATTATCATACTAATCAAAGCTTGATACCACCAAGGCCCCCAAGATGTCGAAAAAATAACAAGTTCAGCAAGTTCAAAACACCACCAACGTTCCCGCACATCGACAAGGACAAATTCGTTCTACTCCCACTCAACCTACCGACCAATCCACTGGATGATGGCGGATCTCCTGACGATCGCATCCGGAAGTTGGGCAGTCCCACCACGTTCTCTAGCAAGACGTTGTGTGCAGCAATACATGATAAGTGCAGCTTGGATTCAATCAAGTGGTACATTCAGTCCTACCAGACCTCCGCCAAGGCCAGCGAATTACTCTCGAAAGACGGATGGCCGGCGCTGTACTATGCTGCGGAGCGCAACTCCGGGGAGCTTATCACCGTCCTGCTTCAACACGGTGCAGACGCAAAGTCCCCGAAAACGACGTTCTCTCTCCCTCTTATTGCATATGCCATCATTCATGGACACATCGATGCCGTAGACACGAGCGAAGTTGTCAAGCTGCTGCTCGCTGCCGGATACGACCCAACGACCATACCCATGGACATGTGGTCCAAGTTTCTGGAAACTCCATCAGATACTCCTAATCCGTCAATCAAAGTCACCGAAGATGCCAAACGATCCAGTGCATGGTGCACTCCGAAGATCCGAACAGTACTAGCCCCCTCCATCCATCTAACCCATCGCTACCTGCTTCACCTTGCCTACGGGCTTGCTCCGTTAAGACCCAGGATGCTTCAGATCGCAAAGGCACACAAGATGACGAAATTCAGCAAGCTTCCCTACCTTCTGATCGGACAACGCCCTGCCTCTGACATCGTTCTGAAGAACGTCTACTCGCACATTTCTCTAGGAAACCAGTCTCCTCTCGTCATGGCCTTCACCGGTGCATCAGGTCATGGGAAGACTGAACTAGCAAGGGCAATGGGCGATCTTCTTTCCGTGAAGAAGGTTGTCATCGACATGGCTGCATGTCAGGATGTGTGCAGTCTCTTCGGCTCGACTGCTGGTCATTCGCGAAGCTTGGACGGTTCGAAGTTGAACAACTTCCTGGCGGCGAATAGTGGGAAGCGCTCCGTAGTCTTCCTCGACGAGTTTGATAAGACGGACCAGAGCATTCGCAATGCGTTACTGTTGGTGACACAGAGTGGTAAGTATATGCATCGTTCTGCGCGTCTTGATTATTGACATTTCCTAGGCGATTACGAAGACCGACGCACCAACATCGCAGTCGACTGCAAACAAACAATCTGGATCGTAGCGACAAACTTCGGCGACGACAAAATCTCGAAGTACTACGCCAAGCACCTCGAGCGCCTCGAAGAAAAGAAGCGAAACACAGCAAACCTAACCCCTCTCCAAGCCCTCCTAAAGCACGAATACCGCACAAAATTCGGCGTAAGCATCTCCCACCAGCCCCTCCACCCAAATCTAACCCCCCCAGGCCCCCTTCACCGGCCGCATAACAACCATCGTGCCCTTCCTGCCCTTCACAAAGTCCGAATGCGCCGTCGTGCTCCACAAATTCATGCTCAAATTCGCATCCAACATCCGGCGCCCCATCGATCTCCAACCCGACGTCAACCACCTCGTCGGGCACTGCCGCCTCTCGCTCATCGACGACGGGAAAGTGTGCGAGACGCTGACGGCGGAGTACTATAACTCTGATCTGGGCGCGCGTAGCCTTGCCAATGCGGTTAGGGAGGTTGAGTTTAAGTTTACGATGGAGTATAACAATAGTGATGTGTTGGTTAGTGAGGATATGAATGCTGGTCCCTTGCAGTGTTTTAGTGTGAGTCGCATTCCGATTGCGGATGATGAGTATGAGGTGGTTGTTTCGCCGGGCGGGGCTGGCAACATTAGGGAAGGAGATGACGATTCGGATGGAACACTTCCGTACGACGATGTAGAAGGCGGGGCGCAGCGTACTGATCCGGAATCGCCGAGTGGGTTTACGCCTCCTACTCGGGATTCTGATCGGGAGTCAGACGACAATATGCCGATATGGCGTATCAAGAAGAAAGAGCCGAAGAAATCTGGCAAGTTGTAATCAGTCAGAATGGAAAGCTTGGGGTACTGCGGCCGCTACTTCTACGGAATAGAGGTGCGTGGAAAGCTTCGTGCGTTTGCTAAGCTTAGAGAGTGCGAGAGATGGAAAGTTGTCGGCGCGTAGACTCATGAGTCAACATATAATACGAAGGTGTATACCTTCAGCACCCTCGCTATTCAGACATACCGTCCCTGTCTCGAGCGACGCGCAACCATGACGAGAAGTTCGATAGACCCACACTCTACTACGCTAAGGCACTAGAAATAACAGACATACAACTACGCCAACTTCTCCCTAACCCACTCCACCCCCCTCCCCAAAACATCCCTCACCCCCAGCCCCTCCTCCTCCTTCCACTTTACACTTACTTCCACGCCCCCATCCCTCAACCCCCCACCCCCCTCCACACAGAACCTCGCAAGATAATCCCTCCCATCGCTCCCCCCACCATCATCCGCCTCGTTCAAAATGACCCTCACAACGCCCTCTTTCTCCACAATACCACGCAGCATCGCCCACTCCTCTCTGCCTACGTTATTAGTTTCTAACACAGGCACGTTGTTCTCGTAGCGGCACAGCAGCGACCCGTTGAGGCTGAGCTGGCGCTCGCCTGAGAGCAGGGTTAGCGCGAGGACGCGTTCGCCGGTGCCGTGTGTGGGACCGTAGAGCGCGGTGGTGAGGGCGGTGTGTCGGTGGGGGAGCATGTATGCTGTGAGTGCTGGGGGCATGGTGTGTTAGTGGGGAGTGGGAGGGATGAGGATGGGGATTAGGGAGTGTTTGTTATGAGGGAGGGGTGTGTGTGATTTTTTGGGGGATGAATAGATGGGTTGGGTGTGTGCATTCGAGTATGCAGGTGGTCGTGGGAAGTGTGTGGTGGCTTTGGGTGTGATCGATTCGCTTTGGTTCACGCGATGAAAAGCAAAGCAACGCGCGTGAGCTCTAGGTGTTTACTCTGTGAGGTAGTGCCTGACTTTATGTTTTACTTTTCAACGCGGAAGAGTTTGAGTCTCACTCTAGGGCTCTATTAGTTTGGTGGTTTCAGACGACGTGAAGATGTCATGGGCTGAAGCGACGCCTTCCAACCTTAATGTTAGAAGTCGTGAGTGATTAGACCGAGGCGGTGGACGTTAAATCACGTGGTCCTTCAGGGCGCTCACGGAAATTCCTCCTGTTTTATTAGTTCTCGTCGTTACCTTTAGTTCACAGCCAACGTCAACCACCACTCATTTCGCGCGCCTAATCGCCAAGGTAGAATACGCGCGCCTAGCGTGAAGCGAAATCTATCAATTATCTCATTATGTTGCGCTGCTGTCATTCAGTGCGCGGAAACTAGCTGCTCATGATGGCTGGGCAGTCACGCCTCGAGACGCTTCCATACGAAATTCGCGCAATAATTTTCGAACATCTTGGCTACACCTTTGTCTACTTCCCCACCGTATCGATCAACCTTCAAACCAGAGACGTCCATTACGGCTTCAAGACCCCTGCAATCCAACAAGGAGCTTATGCATGTAGATACGGTCAGAAGAGCAAGATCGTCGGGCTGCAATACGAACAGTACGAAGTGTGGCCCAGCACCACCACTGTGAAACTTCCCGGGACAAAATATCTTGCACATTTGCAGGGCAGCGGCTTCAATCCTTTCGTCATGTGGATCAGTCGAACTCTACGCGATGGGGCTCTAGAATTACTATACCGCGGTGTGACTGTCACCCTCGACTACGTGCTGGAAACCCTGACGACACTTTCTATGCTGTGGCGCCTGTTCAAGCACCAAAAGCTGGGGCTTAGCTTAGATGACTTCCTCTTGATGCGCCACATCTCGCTCAAGGAGACCATTCACGAAAAGTTTGTTGACCACAGGTATTCCTGGAGAAGCGACTCCGTAACCCGAACCGCGGCGTCGTAAACTCTCTCACCTTCATCGAACGCCAGTGTCCGCAACTCGCGTCTCTAAGCATCACAATGCATCAACTAGCGCTGTTCAGAGCCCAGCAGCGGCATTTACAAGAACTCGTCGCGGCGATCGTGGGCGTTGCGCAAAAGTGCGAGAGCCTTCGCGAGATGAAACTAGGCCTTCGTGAATTCGCTTACCTGCAGCCTGTGCACTGGGCTGATGATACAGAGTTTTCGAAACTTGAGCTGGGTGATGTCGCGGACAACTATCGTCTACGCGTGGTAGAGACCTGGGTAGGCGAGGAGTTAGGAAAGTTGGCCTCAACAAAGTCACGTGTGCGGTTCCTGGTAGAGAAGGGCAGGGCGTGGGACTGAAAGAAGCGCATTTTAAGCGTGAGTAGGATGGCATATCTTGCAACCTGTTGTGCGACGATCGGTCTTATGTTGGCGAAAGAAGCATTTTCGGCGATGTTTAACAGGCTAATCCTTGGACAAATCGATCTCGTACGAAGCACGATCGGGCAAGGCTGAAATAAATCGGCCAGACGTCAGTCACGTCACCACGATGTATGCGAGTGCGGCAGCTAGCGGGTGCGCTACGGAGGGTTCTTCCTTATTGTGGATCGCGTCCACGTGGCTGTAATAACGGTCCGACTGCATGTCGTTTTCAACGTACGAACGATTTCTTTGGAAGACGTGGATGAGAAATGATCTGTTGCAGTATCAAGAGTTTGCACCTTCGCAGAAGAGTATGATTTTTCGGTTAGGCTCGCAGCTACTTTCAGGAGGGTCTCTAATTTTCGGCTACTCACTGTACAGACGTGCACTCCCCAAATCATTAAAGACGGTCCATGATTAGAAACGTCGATATCCTTGCTCTGATCCGGTATGAACGGCGATACTTAGTCGTGCGTTAGAAAACTAAAGTCATAGAAGTGGATCAAGACACCGGTGAGATATCGGCGAAGCAACAAATCCACGATGCTGCAAAATGAAGCATTACAAATGCAAGCAACGAGAACATCGATATAAGACCTCAAGTCAACACCAGTAGCCCAGCCACTTAATTAGTTGTCCCTACACACATTTTCCACACCCACATCAACCACCATGGGTCCAAGCGCAAACACCTCCGACTTCAACGGCTGGGTCGCCCACGACCCCTCCGCCGCCGAAGGAAAAATGGAATGGGGCACATACCAGCCCAAAGCCTTCGAACAGACAGATATCGAGATGGACATCAGCCACTGCGGCGTCTGCGGAAGCGACATCCACACCCTCCGGTCTGGCTGGGGACCATCTGAGTACCCCCTCGTTGTCGGCCACGAGATTATCGGAAAAGTCACACGTGTAGGCAAGGACGTCAAGGACTTGAAAGTCGGGGATCGCGTTGGTGTGGGCGCGCAGTCTGAGTGTTGCGAGTCGTGTCGGCCGTGCAAGATGCAGCAGGAGTCGAATTGCAGTAAGATGACTATGACTTACGGTGGAAGACATTCCAATGGCGATAAGTCGTATGGAGGATACGCGAAGTCGTGGCGTGGTCCTGCTGCGTTTGCGATTCCTATTCCAGAGGGCCTGCCGTCTGAGTTCGCTGCGCCACTTATGTGTGGCGGCGTAACTGTGTATAATCCTCTGATTACGTACGGTGCGGGTCCTGGAAAGCGCGTCGGTGTCGTCGGTGTTGGTGGCCTGGGTCACTTTGCCCTTCTCTTCGCCAAGGCCCTTGGATGCGACAAGGTCGTAGCCATCTCCCGTTCCTCCAGCAAGAAGGAGGACGCACTCCAGCTTGGCGCCGATGAGTTTATTGCCACTGGCGAGGATCCTGAGTGGACGACCAAGAACGCCAGCTCGCTTGACCTTATCATCTCAACCGTCTCCGGCTCTTTCCCGCTCGACCAGTATCTCAACCTTCTGGACGTCAACGGCACATTTGTCCAGCTCGGCGCTCCCGACGACCCATTGCCGAGCTTCTCGCCTTTCAGCTTGATCTTGAGGAACCTGAAGATTGCGGGTAGCTTGATCGGAACGAGACAGCACATTCAGGATATGTTGGAGCTTGCGAAGAAGACGGAGTTGAAGGCCTGGGTTCAGGTTAGGCCGATGGAGGAGGCGAACCAAGTACTCATTGATTTTGAGAAGGGGCTACCTAGATATCGGTATGTTCTCAAGAACTAGGCTGGAGTTAGACATTATAGTAAAATGATACTGTACGTTAGCGCAAACACGAAGTCAATTAAATAGAACCATATAATTAGCAGCGACGTGCGTTACATGAAAACTTTCAGCAGCCTCTCAGCCACCACTAAGGTTCCCTTCGTTTAACGTTGCAGATAACGTTGCTTTGCAGGACAAACGTCGCGTTGTAAGTTTTCCAAGGCTTGTCGTGAGCCATCTCAACTGTAAAGCGGCGGAGGATCTCAGGGACGACTTTGTACATCTCGGCGTTGGACAGCTTATCTTTTTTCAGCAAGATATCAACGAGGTGATAATGAGAGGTGTCACTTACATGCTTGCCGATGCAGGTTCTCGTGCCAGCACCAAACACTAGCATCGCTTTGTCCATTGCCCAATACCGTTCCTCGCTTTCTAACCATCTTTCGGGGCGGAACTCGTACGAATCTTCTCCAAAGACATCTTTGTCGAATTGGGTTACCATAGCGTTCATACCGATCTGCCTACATTTAGCTACTGCGCGATTCGAGCTTGTTTGAGATCTTCACATACCTTGGAGCGCGCGGGAATGTGATGACCAGAGATTTGCAAACCAGTGGCGGGCGCATGTCGTGGCATCGATACAGCGAATGGCGGAAAAAGACGAAGCGCTTCTTGTATGACTGCTTTGAGGTACGGTACCTTCACCGCTTGGTTGTACTGCGCAGGATGACTTAGTGTGCCATCGTCGAAAGCTGCGTCGATGTCCCTGGTCAATTTCGCCATTTTCTCGGGGTGCTTCATGAGGAAGTAAAAGATCGCTCTCAGAGCACCGGAAGTGCTGTCCGAACCAGCAATACTACAAGTCGTTAGTCCAACATTGTGCCAGATCGAATATAACCTACACAGCTGCCCACATCTCAACATGAACTTCGCGAATTGTGACACTATCCTTCTTCTCCTGCATAATGAAAAGTAGCTGGGACAGGATATCCGTACGCTTTGAATTGGCGTCCAACGTTCGCTCTTGTGCAATACCAGTCTCGCGGACTGCAGTTTGTCGGATGCCGTCCGCAGCCATGATCGCCTTGAGAACCTTTGGTATCATAATGCCAATGTTCAGCAGATAACCTCGGGTCCAAAGCGGAGCCATTGCCACGAATGAGTTCAGTGGCATGGCCGTGTGGACCGATTTAATGTAATCACCATAGTCGATGCTGTTCTCCACAAACCCGAATTGTTTACCGAAAAAGACGGCACCGACGTTATCGAACGAGTACCTTCAACAGTATTAGAGCTATCAAGCTCCGGTACCTCGAAGCGTTTCTGGATTTGCTTACATTTCCAGCCATAAACCAAAGTCAAAGGCCTCCTTGCGATCCGCAAACTCGCCAATCCGCGTCATGAAGGTGTTCGTTGTCTCATTAATGGCATGTTCGTTCTTCAGCATGCTACTCAGCGTGTAGACTTGGCCAATGGTCCGCCGGTACGCGGTATGATGCTTCTCGCTATCATCGGTAAATAGATCAGGCCCACCTCCAAGGGTAATCGGCCGGTACGTGAGGTACCAGTCGGTCTTCTCAAGCGGTTGCTGAACAGGGTAGATGAGGGGAATGGCTTTTGGGTCGCTTGCGTGGACTTCATCGGGTGCGATTCGGACAACAGGGCCGTATTCTGGCAGTAAGCGAGGCTGGTCAGTGATCATCGAACCAGGGATCATGCACCAGCATTATCGTGGTGAACATTGAATTGCACTACCAATGAGCAGTGTAAGGGAGACTCACTATCGTGGATCGCACGCATATGAAATTCGAGATCGCCCTTGTACATGCGATACATGAGCCAGGTCCGTGATACTGAAGGCCAAAGCGGACCAGGGATCCTTGCGAGAGGGTGCAAAAAGAGAGCGTAGACGACCCATCCGATCCAATAAAAGGCGGGCCCGGAGAGAATGAAGGCTAGGCATGCTTTCCAGGTTAGTCCCAGGCCAACGTCTGAGAGGATTGCCATGTTCCGGAAGTGTGGTTCAACAAGAGCGACAAATGATGCGAAGGCCAAAGGTAAGATATGGTCGAAGCCGCAATGGAAGTATGGCAGTGAGGGCCGTTCCTTTCCCCGCCCACCTGCCGCGCGCCTGATGCACGTCAGGGCTCTGTCAAGGTCTAATGCGTTTGCATGCCCCTCGGTGTATAGTGCTTCCGAAAGCGACATAGACGACTTCTTCCACCCAAGTTCAGCATGTCTCACTCATGCTCAGAAGGAGCACAAATGGTTGCTACCCGCACTTGCCCAGTATGATGACATACTCAGGACGTTGAGTGTTGACCGTTGATCAAAATCCACTGAAAAGTAATTTGGGACAGCTCGCTGATGCAGGGTTGGCACACCGAATGGGGTAGCAAGCGGCCGACAGTGTGCATGTGCGTGTAGGCTAATGCGGGCCGAGACGCTTCAGGATCAGCGAGATTCCGCTTTCCGACTGCTGCGTAACTTCATTGATGGAAGTCCCTAGATCGTGAATGTCTGCATACTGATGATTCCGGGGGCATTCGTGCACTATAATAGACACATTTGCAGGCCGTGTTGAAAGACTACGGGAAGCGAACACCAAACCGAAGAAGGCAACGTGGAGCCTTGCTGCGACGGCGGTGTGTTGATACTCCGCCTGACAAGCAATCCAAGTGCGCACAAGGTAGAGAAACCGAGGGAGGCTTGCGCCTATGCAACTACACGGGCGGCTATCGTGTTTTATTGGCTCAGCATCGCCCAGACCGGATCCTTCGAAGAGCCACATCCCACGCGGCACAGCGCTCAAGTGCCGCAGCTTGGGGCTTGTAAATCTGAGGAACGATGAGCAACAGCACGTTTTTCCTCCCGTTTAACCATGTCTGCCTTCGATAGTTGCTTTTCATAAGTTTGCCTTACGGGTAGTGATCCCATAACCACCCGCCGCGGGGTTAACAACAACCTGATCGAACTACAAGTCAAGCATACGGTATGCATCGCGGGTAATACTGGCTTTCGCGCTAGTAGCATCCTGCTTAAGTTTCGTCTCAGCTCAGGTCGGACTCTCATCATGCGTGGTGAGTGAATCTTGGTCATGTGTATGACGGAAGCTGATTTTGCAGGACCATTGCTACAAATCTCCCGCAAGCGACGGGCCAGATTGCACGTTCAGCAAAAATGACTGCATTTGTGCAGACGAGCTTGCGAATACAGTAGTAGCAGGCTGCATTTTTACGCAATGTAGCATGCGCGACTGGCTTGCAGCGAAGAATGCGACCTCCATGGTATGCGAACGGCCGATACGCGACAGAACCCATGTCTTAGCTTACTCGGCTACGATATGCAGCTCATTTTGGCTACGATGACCTATGTGCTTGCCTGGCTTCTTGTATGGCGGTACCAAACTTCATCGGGCTGACCATCTCGGCGAAGCTCGGTCTAGGGAGAGATACGTGGACGCTCACGCCGGAGGAGATACAAAGATGTCTTCAAGTAAGTTGAAATTGCTGGCACGCTTTGTAATGAGTAGTGACTGATACATGTTAGCAAATCTACATTTGCCAGAACTTTTACTTTTGGTGCTCTGGTTTCACCAAACTTACATTTCTGTTCTTCTTCCTTCGCATATTTCCATCGGAAACCACTAGAAAGTGGTGCTTCATTGGCATCGCAATCTCTCTTGGCTACGCTGCTGGTTTCGACTTTCCAATGACGTTCGCCTGTTGGCCTATTCCCGGTACGCGAAAGTCGAGGAGCTGCGAAGTCGTTGTACAGCCAACCTGACCCAGACCAGCTATTTAGACAGCCTGGCTAAGGGAGTCAGGAGCTCCAGACTACTGCATCAACCAAAACATATTTTACTACTGGGCTGCCGCTGTCAACATAGCTAACGATATTCTGATAGCGCTCATACCGATTCCTGAGTTATGGAAGCTGAACTTTAGCGTCAGAAAGAAGGTGCTTTTGTCGGCGGTCTTCGGTGTTGGTTTCATGTGAGCTGACTGCCCCCTCCAGAGGTTTGTAGATGGATCTAGGCCGATATGGGCCAATTGTAGTACCATCATTGTTTCTTGCCTACGCGTGCAGTCACTCAACCAATATGCCAATACTACAAACCCAACATACGATACTCTCTCAAGTGGAACCTGGTCAGTTGTAGAGTTGAACGTAGGAGTGTTCTGCGTCTGCATGCCTGCATTCCGACGCTTCCTTGGGCACACAATGTCGTCATGCTTTGGATCCAAGAAGGAGGACTCAGTTCCAGTGCAAGACGCTGCCCGAACATCCAGCCACATTGGAGGATCAGGAGGGAAGAGGGGCATCCACAAGAAAAGCACGTTACCTGACAGCTTCTCCAATACAGGTGGAAGCATGTTCGGAGGCACGACAACGAAGACGATTGATACTAGAGTCGAGTCCCTGAAAGTAGACGAAGACGAGTTGCAACTAGTGGAGTTGAGTCGGAGTGGTCATAGCGTGGCGGAAAGTACAGAATCTGGCCAACCTGGAAATGAGAGTCTGTATAAACAACAAAACGGCAATACCATACCACGGGTTTGGTAACAGTAAAGACCGGAAAAGAAGCAGCACAAACCTGAAGCCGCCTGGGAAGGATCAGGACAGGCAATCTGCGCTCCAAATTTTGCAGACGCAGCGTGGCAGCCTCTTGATAAATCGCGAAAGCCAGACATAAGGATATATTACCCTGTATATCTACAGCAACCTTTTAACATTTAGGAAAACTCTTATATACATAGATGTTGTTGTCATGCTTTGCCTTTTTCTCGGTTTTCACTACTCACCGTGAAACAGCAATGTCCACACCATATTTTCCTGGACCGCTATTGAAGTCGAGACCCGATATCGTCAAGGCTGTGATTTGCGGAACATCGCGTGGATCGAAAAGTGGAGAGCTGCTTACCCTTTTTGTCGACAACCCACGTCAATGGAATTGGGGTTGTTGTCGGGATGAACAGGAAAGGAAGGCAAGCTGAATTGGAAAGGTTTGCTGGGGCTCACTTCGGGCTGCTAGAGCTGTCAAATTGGTTATAATGATTGCGTTGGTGTCGGCATGCGGGTCGCTATTTCGAGCGTCGGAGGTGCAGGTGTGGTGCAGGTGTTGTGCAGGTGTACCTGAAAAAGCGCGCTAATTTGAGGCCTACCAGATTTTGCCCAATTAGAGAACACCTCACCTTCAGCCAATGACCGCGCTCCAAAGCCAGCACGCAATAGGCGCATATAACCCTCTCTTCGATGCCGCAGTGTGCATCTTTCTTTCTTCACCGTGGGGACGGGTGCCGCCAACTCATCCACTCTTTGCGCCAAATGTTTCCATCTTTCTCCGTAGCTCTTCTCTACTTCCCGTTGCCTTGAGCCTGGTGCTTGCCTGGGGAACACTTGCGTGCCCTTGCTACATTCCCTCCGTAGCATCCAATCGCCGAAGCTAGTCAAGTAAGGAATCAAGACGAACATCTAAACGAACATCAGCTTTTTATTGATCCAAGCTTGCTTATTCGGGACCCTTATGCTTGTGTTCCTCCAGCGACTCCGCCTCATGCAGCAACACGAGTTTCTGAAGAGCTTCAACAATCCTACCAGTCAGATGGACTCCCCCCTTTACCTGATTGTGTTTTACTTTCCCCACGGTCAACTCACTCTTTTAACCCACCACCAACTCCCCATACACCACTGTCAACTTCAACTCAAACTCAGCACACTGCACCACTCAATCGGGACATTAAGCACAGCTGCCCACAATGTGGAAAGAAACAACGAGGACCGCGCGATCTCAAGTGCGTCGATCGCATCACGTTCTGAGTTCGCCCCAGACTGACGAGTCGCAGTCTGCATGTGAGAACTCATGATAAAATTACCTGTCCCGTCTGCCAAACAACCATTCGCGACAGCAAAGACTTCACCAAAGACTGGCAAAGACATCTCCGGAGTGCAAAGCATCGGAGATATGACAATGGAGAAACTTTACCAGCCGCAGATTTCAGCTGTCCGATCGAGTGGTGCCCTAGGCGCTCCTCGCGCAAAGACAACCTGAACCGGCATATCAGAACCCAACATCCCGGGCAGCCGCTTCTTTGAGTGCTTAGCTAGGTTGAAAGACAATCAACGGTTCTGACATGTGTATGTGAAAGCCACTCCTGTGATGATGTGTAACAATGACTTAACTTTGCCGTACCCTCGTTATTTGTTCGCTGACGCCAGTTCCCGCGGTCAAAAACTCCGACCTGCCGGATGGAAACCCGTCACAAGTCACCGCATGATACACGGCATCTAGGCTCAAGCTCGATTGGTCCCTAAGGTAGTCATGGTCTCGCTTTTTCTAGAATTTGATACGCCAAAGGTGTCCAACGGATACGAAAGTCCTCCGAGTTACCCAACCACGTTCGGAGCTTGACGCCACGGTAGGCCTCAATGTTGAAGCCTTTCATTCACCCCAGCATCACAGCCATGGTATATCAACTGTGCACTCCGCCTACAATCTTTCCAGCAACTCATCCTTGTGCACTCTCCTCAATCATATCTTCTCAGCCAAAGAACTATCACTCTAGTCATGTCATCTATCTTCTGTTGCTCCAATACCCAAAGCTACAATAACCGCACGCTATCCCACGAGCCCAAATTCCGAACCTTCATGGACTGGGCCGTGTACCCCAAAGATAGCAGCATCACTACCGGTACTGCGCCAAACGCTGCCAGCGTTGATCTCGCGATCCAAATAGTTAAGCAAGTCAATTACGGTCCGCTGGAGAACAAGCGCTACTTCCTCAAGACGAGTGATGGAGATGGCGAGTTTATTGAAGTCACGGAGCAGTGGCTGATTGACGCCAACTTCGAGAAGTTGAACATGTAAGTATATAATGACGCTGAAGGGGGCTTAATTGACGAAGTTGTAGCTTTAAGAACTACGAGTGTGCTACGCACAACAGGTTCTTTGAAGTCAATGTGTACGAGAAAAATCCGGTCAATGCGCACCACTGGCGTGCTAATATTGCGAGACCGGCGACTCAGATTGACTTGTAAGATGGAATATCAATACAGGCTTCGTGGAGAGGCGGTGGTGTTGAGGGCAGAAATGAATCGGAATATGCAGCGATAACTGTCAAGCGAAATTGGGTCCTGAATGTCCTCGCATATCTTATTGAGACCTGCCTCAACCCTGGATAGTAATCGATGGAATTTAACCTTTTTGGGTGAACTAAGGTGCGCTGTTGGACTAGCGGGTGCGTCGGCACGCCGATGCTCACAATCCTTAATTTGCGGCCTTCATGAACATTCCCAGTATCTCAACATCCTTCCTCGCATCTTCTGGTGTAGTCTTGATCTGCTTGCCCTCCGTTACGACAGCATAAAGCTCTTTCATCTCCACGGTGTATGTATCCTCATAAGTCTTTCGCACGGTTGTATCACGGAATGAACCGTCGGGACCTGTTTCCCGGATTTGCATGGTAGTGGGCAGTCCTTTCACATATGGTGTGTCGTACGAGATTTTCACCGTCTTGTTCGCTGTAAAAACTTCAATGGATGCATCGAACCGTGGTACTCCATCGATACCCGATTCGTATGATACGGCAAAGCCAGGATACTGGAAGAGAGCGCTGATATATTATTAGTTTGCTTGTATAACAATTGGTGAGCATGGCTTACCTCCAAAACGGTGGACGGCCTGGCGAACACATCGACGCACCCAGCACCTTACCTGGCATCCCGAGAGCTTCACGCATGGCGCTGAGATCATGTGTACCAAGGCTGCAGAGGTTTCGCCACATCGCCGACGTGGTGTCGTTCGACGGGATTCCAAGCTCTTGACTGAGCGCTTGCTCCAACAAGTCGGTGGTCCTCTTCGATAGATCTTTCGAGTCCTGAGGCCTATAGTCACTGAATGTTTTCGGGAAAGTGCCAGATTGGCCGACGAAGTGAGAGTTAGGCCCCACAATGTCTCTGACCCTTGCGTAGAGGATATTTTCTCTTCCGCCAATTTTTTTGATCGCGTCCAAAAAGGCTGGGGCATACCGCCTCATATAGCCCACCATGACCTTTCCAGATGACTGCTTTTCGGCCTCGATAATCGAGTCCGCGTCCTTCAAGCTAAGAGCCATTGGTTTTTCAACGAACACAATTTTGTTGTGTTTGAGTCCCAAAAGGACATGGGGTGCGTGGAACGCATCACTGTTAGCGACCATGACTACATCGACCTCTTGTGATGCGCAGAGCTCTTCAGCATCTCTGACTATCTTCGGTCTTGAACCAATCACTTTCCCTTGGCTGTGCTGCATGGCATTGTCCGAGACATCGCAGAGGTAAGTCACCTGAAAGTAGTCCGAGAGGAAGCCGAGAGTTGGAATATGGGCTACCTGGGTGATCTCGCCGCAGCTACACCGCGTTAGGCTTAGTTGGCACCATGCCTTTCACATGAAGTAGCATCAAACATACCCAATGATCCCTACACGCACTATCTTTTTACCATCCTTAGACGACGTCATAACGTCGGATGACTTAGATCGATTTCGAGGTCGGCCGAGGTAAGGTTGAATCAGCGCAAGGGAACGTAAGAACAGCAACCTTGTAAAGCAAGCGTATTTTGTACGTACAGCAACAAACCGATCTAGGAATGTAGTTGACGTGAAATCTTTGATCTTCTAGGCGGGTTGGAATTGTGGAGACTACAGGACGCTATGGGCGGGGTGCGTCGCGATCGGCACTTGGGCGCTCTCCCCGATGTCGCAGCGACTCAGTCCTTACCTTCTTTCTCCATGCCCGACCTGATCGTGCTTGACTCTGCCATATAACGACCCCAAAATCCAAGATACGATTTGCCATGACCCACTGGATTTCATATTAGAACTGAGGCTCCAACGACCATCCGTTACCAAATATGAAGGGCCTCCATGAGCGCAAGAAACCTTGGAAGTCAGGACTTCGGCCACCTTTCATTGACAGCTTGCGACTCGACCCACGGAAAACTCCTATTAGCACGATCGGATTCGTGGGAAGCACACTATCCAGGTGACATTACCTAGTTCAAAGCGCGTACCAAATTAGCGGAGCTGCCGTACGAAAGCGTCCGGAAAAAGAGCGAGTGTGCTAGTACAAACTAGCAACCATATCAACATACAGTTCGTCGAAGCATATCCTCACGTGATGCTGAGTAGCTGGCTTCTGGAGAATGAGCATTGAGCCTTTCTGAACACATCGAATCCTCCTCCAGCAGTATGAAAGACCTATCCTGGTTCTTTTTCCTCGAGTAATTGTTAATCTACGTTATTTGGTCCCTTGTTGTCAAACAAAAACAAAAGAACTTCCTCATGGCAATTTCTTATCTTCAATTTGCGTCGTATCCATTTATCCGCTGCAGCTTGCATTCGCGAATGCTGCAACACCACGTCCCGAGGTCAAGCCTCGCCAAACATACACATTGGAACCACGTGTGTACCCCGCCGCATGTGCAACTCGGGTTATGCGAAACAGCAATCTGGATAAGTATCTTCAATCTTGACGGTCCTGAGACCAAGTCCCCACGTCTGTTATCTTCTCAGTATGCTCTTTATATTGCCATGTTTATGGCAAAATCAACTAGCTGTACACTCGCAGTGTTTGCAGCCCCACACCAAATTCCAGCAAAAGCACGAACTACAGTCCCATGCAAGTGGCGCACTAAGCTTCGTCAAGCCTTCACTATGAAGTCGCTAGCAAACAAGCTCTGGATACGAGTAACCGCGGTGGCAACTCTTGATTTGCTCGTACTCTTTAAGTAACACCTTGCTAATATAGTTGTGCTAAACAGGAAGGTACTAAGCGGTTATCAATCCATACGACCTCCTTTGTGTTGGGTGGCGCGGGAAACTAATCCGGCTTTTGAAAAGCCTTGGACGTGGGTATCTGCATCGGTGCGAGGTAGAGATAAGGTGCTGACGGTCTTTGAGTCCGGTGGGTGAGGCTTTCAACGACCTTTCATTCCTTCCTAAGGGATGGTAAAGGTATTGCGATGTGTGACCTGGTATCGCCACGCTATTGTAGCCAGTCTCGATTTCGCAGGCCGTGGAGCTTTTGATCCTGAACTGGTATGGATACAGTGTGTGATTACCTTATTGCCGGGTCAGTTTGCGCTTCCAACAACAGTACTAAATACGGTACTGATTGTGGCACGTTCCTTACACTTAAAAGGGAAGTTACCATAAATAATAATAAGCTGTTGAGATTCTTGTTCCGCCGTATTGCGATATGCTCTCGTCGAGCGTTTGAGCGTTTGACCCCGTACGGATGAACAGGGTCCACCTCGTCAACCCGGCACTTACATCCCTTTCAATCCAGCCACTCACTCTTTCTCTTACGCTTACTCTTGCTCAACAATAATCATGTCGTCCAAGAAAGGCTTCGGGAAGAGGTTGGGTTTTAAGAGAACAAACACGAACCAGAATCCAGTTATACTAACCGAACTTTCTGCGACTGACAGCAATGGAGAACAGGCTGCCAGCAGCAACACAATTACCGGTCATGGAGATGCCACACCAGTTATTGACGAGGTCGTCAGCGACATTAGCGAAGCAGAGGCGAGCCGGCGCCTTGCTGCGTTCCGTCGCGACCACAGATGGGATCCCAACATGCCAGATGACGCCATTGAGTCAGTGGACGCAGTCACTGGCGCTCACGACCACAAAGGTGAGGCGCAGCTCGTTGGCGATGTAATTGAGAACTCGCCGTATCCCGAAGTAAGTCGCCTAACTATCCGCGTCAGTTTTTCGTAGCTAACCGCCATCGAGGTCCGCGCCGTCGTCCTAAACTACGATCAAGACGTCCCGGCAAGCACCATCCGAGCATGGGTTATCGGCCTTCTCATGACGACCATTTGCTCAGGTGTCAATGCTCTCTTCTTGCTGCGCTATCCCATCATTTCCATCGGTCCTTATGTCGTGTTATTACTCGCCTATCCGATCGGTCTTGCAACCGCAAAGGTCCTCCCCAACAAGGAGTTCAAGATCTTCGGACAAACAGCCAACCTCAATCCCGGACCTTTCAACGTGAAGGAACACGTCATCATAGTCACGATGGCTAATGCTGCGTTCGGTGGCGGTGGCGGTTACTTTATTGACACCGTGGTTTCACTCAAGAAATTCTATCACTTCGATACAAGCGAGTTCGGCTGGGGCTTCAGCATCCTCTTCGCCCTCTCCACTCAATGTCTCGGGTTCGGCCTGGCAGGTTCTGTACGAAAGTTTCTCGTTGAACCTGCAGCCATGATCTGGCCCGGTGCCCTTGTCAATGTGGGGTTTTTGTACACTCTCCATGATCACCAGGCCAGTGATCCTGCCAAGACTAACGGATGGTCCATCTCCCGTTATAAATGGTTCATGGTCGTCATGGCTGGAATGTTCGTGTGGTCCTGGTTCCCGGATTTCATCATACCCGCCTTCAGCTATTTTGCTTGGGTGACGTGGATCAAGCCAGACAACGTTATCGTCAACCAACTCTTCGGGCAAACCACTGGTATCTCACTTGGTTTCCCGTTCACTGGCTTCACTCTCGACTGGGCTCAGATTAACTCGTTTTACGGCAGTCCTTTGATCTCCCCATGGCATGCACATGCCAATACCGCCCTCGGCATAGTATTCTTTGTCTGGATTGTGATTCCAGCTGTGAATTACTCCGGCGCCTGGTACGGCGACTACGTCCCAATCTCTCAAAACAGCATCCTCGACAATACTGGGGCCAACTACAATGTTTCCAGGATCCTGACGCCCGAGCATACTGTCGATCCCGCCGCATACGAGGCATATTCCCCCCTGTTCTTGTCCACTGCTAATGCATTTACGTACGGCTTGAACTTTGCATCTATTGCTGCTATCGTCAGCCACACGTATCTGTTCCATGGATCCGAGATCTGGCGTCGCTGGAAATCGACCTCGAGCGAGCTTGACGACGTCCACATGAAGATCATGCGTAAATACAGGCTAGCACCTACTTGGTGGTATCTGGCACTCTTGGCCGTCATGACCGCGTTTGCTTTTGCATCCGCTCTGGCATACCCGACTAACATGGCCTGGTATTCAGTCGTATTATCCCTCGTCATTGCAGCCACTTGGACCATACCGATCGGCATCATCCAGGCTTTCACCAACATTCAGCTCGGGCTCAATGTCTTCACCGAGTTCATCATTGGTTACGTCCAGCCAGGTCACCCTATCGCCATGATGATGTTCAAGACTTTTGGGTACATCATCATGACTCAGGCACTGTACTTCTGTCAGGATCTGAAGCTCGGTCACTACATGCATGTACCGCAGCGCTCGCTTTTTGCTGCACAGCTGGTTGCTACCGTCTGGTCGTGTCTATGTCAGCTTGCCACTGTCGAATGGGCCATGGGTGCCATCAAGAACGTCTGTACCTCGGCAGCTGCAGGCTCTTTCAACTGCGCCTACATCAAGACCTTCTACTCAGCTAGCGTCCTCTGGGGCGCAATCGGGCCTAAGCATCTGTTCTCCGGCGATGCCGTCTACACAGGCCTGCAGTACTTTTGGCTTGCTGGATTCATCGCTCCATTTTTGGTATACGGCCTTGCTCGCATGTTCCCCAAGATATCCATGATCCGAAAGATAAGCATGCCTATCATGTTTGCTTGCATGGCCTACGTTCCACCGTACTCTCCCATGAACATGGTAAGTTCTTTATATTTCCTTCCTCCAAAGCCGAAGGATCCAAACTACTAACCTGCTGTAGCTTTCTTGGGTCGCAGTTGGCTACATCTTCAACAAGTTCATCCGTGACAAGTATCGTGGTTGGTGGATGCAGTACAACTACATCACTTCCGCTGCCCTGGATATCGGACTAGCTCTCTGCGCTATCGTCCTCTTCTTCTGTGTTTTGCTTCCGGGTGCTGAAATGCCGGCCTACTGGGGAACCACTATTGTTGGCAAAACTCTTGATGGGGCTGGAACTGCCGTCAGAAAGACTGTCGCCGAGGGCGAAATCTTTGGTCCCAAAACGTGGAAGTGGTGAACCTCTGGCTGCAGGAGGTGTTCGTATGGCAGGTTTTGCGCGCTGATCAAGCGGTGGCGATTAATTTCGTACTTCTAAATAACGCGAGCTTGACGTCGTCGGCCTGAGGGTCCGCTGGGCAAACTTGAGTTGTAAATTCGCGTTTGACTCAAGTTTGACAAATTTCTCGTGTATCATGAGGAAGACGGATTGTGGCGCTTAAGTCGTGGCCATACGGATGCGAAATAATCCTTGCCTAGGTAGTGAAGAATGGATAAGAAAAGAATTAGCAAACATGAAATCGTTCCACCCAAGAACAAGAAGGGCCTACAGAAGGTTACAACACAAAATGGAGATATGAGATAGAGCGGAATAGTAGAGTCCTGCAACTACAAGACATGATAGGGGACGATGCTGAGCTAGCGTCGAGCTTGGATGGTAGACAGCGACACCGATGGCCTCTTAGGCACCGTAACGTTCCATCTATTTGAACTTCGTTGCGAGATCTCAGTAAATTGAACTAGCTAAATCCCAGCCGTTTTCCCAGTAAGTGAATGCTTGGGTTGGACTGACCATTTCGAAAATGGCGGAATTGCGATGATTCGGCACTGGATGCCATGATCTGCGATTTAGGGTAACATTCAAATAGCCTCGGTTACACTCTACACTTTTGGAGGGCCTTGTTTGAATCTTTGTCTGGATTCCATGGCAGAACTTCTTTTTTTCCAGGTTACAGATCGAGAAGACGGCATTGATGCAATCGAGGTGTATCGCTGCCAATAGACAGAAGACACACAGCTTCATACCGATTCTCGCGATCGGAACCGGAGGTGCATAAGTTACCTAGGTACCGATTATTGACGGAGTGTATCGTCCTTCACTTGTACAAAGCACCTAGTCCGATATCGATCAGACGCTTTGTGGAGTAGACAGTTCGCCAGTCAAACACTTGGATAGCTTTTGCATGGCAACTGTCACTGAGTACCTGGGTACGCGATTTGCTTCGCTGTCGTTAGCAAGTCGGTCGAGACGGTCGCTTGCATACGCCTTGGTGTCGGTCCGAGTGAAGAGTTCGGATATCGTATGCTTTAAATTTGAGAGAATGAAAGTATGCGCGGTTCGGCCAGAGACCTCGAGATGGACAGTGATGTCGCTGTGTTGATATGCACACGGCTGACAGCGCCAAGCGCTCTGAAATCGCGCTGGCCTCCAACCTTATGTTAATTTGACGTCGTCATCACATCAACAAGCGAACCACCACCACTTGATCATGCAAATACTGGCACGATACAAACATTTTCATGCTCGTGATCTGTACATGACAAGAGGTGTGCGCTTGCGATGCCAGGACTGCTTTTCGATAGGTTGAATTCCATCCGCGGAGTTTCCTCCGCCACACGCTTGCATCTCGAACAATGGCGTCTTCATCAACTTTACTCTTGGCCTACCGAGATCGAACCACTGCTCACTCGCGCCGAGAACAATTTGGGATCGCTTCGCCAACCAGATTGCTACCTCATGAGACCCGCAGTGCTGCCGGACCGGCATCGTCAACGCGTCGCGTGTTCTTACCCCGGCCATACCAAGCGCTTACCAAGGACCAAATACCTCACAGCGACCAGGCTCAAGATAGTTAGCGAGCAAGAATCTTTCCGCGATTCATCCCAGCTTTTGACCCATTTTGGCGGTCGAGCGTTGTCGAGACCGCGCTACAAGGACAAGCGTGCTCACTGAGAGCTTGTTGAGCCTCCGGGCTTTACGAGGGAACTAATGCACCCCGCCGCCCCATCCACTTGCTCGAGGCTAGATGCAAAATTTGCTGGCACCTTTCCTTTCTTTCGTACCGACGTCCGAATTTGCAAGCCACGGGCTCCCAGCTGGTCGCTGCCGTCGGCGCCGTTCAACAGAACGACGCACAGGCAGCAGCATTCCAGAAAGCTTCTGTCGTCTGACAAAGCGAGATTAATGTTTTAGACGCTCCATCTTGACCCTGCACAATGGTGTCGGGCCGAAACTTGAAGAAAAATCTGCCATGTGATCGATCGCGCAAGGCGTCCCAATCCAGCATGAAGGAGCTCGGCAGCTCAGGCGCGATAACGATGAACATCGATATGGTGGGATCAGCGTTCGTCGCTTGTGTTGATGAACAGTGTATCGCCCCCGCAAAAGGCTACACATGATCCCCAGGATGAGGTCAGTGGCCGTAGATGTGCACATGCCGTCTGCTCGACAGATGATGCACGCTAGCGCCTGACCATTACCCGCCACCCTATCAGGTTCATTCAAATTGTCTTGGTGGCGCTGTGCCGTCGCCATTCATGGTTGCATCACGATAGTTGCAATGACAAGCCATCACGCTGTCGTTCCAAATTTCAGTTAATTGGATAGTCAGCGATACGCAGAGCCTGTTCACAGCTCAGCCATGTCTAGATCTCGAAATGATCTCGGCTTGGCCTTCATGAGCACGGATTTGTGCACCAGCAACGATGGGAAATCGCGCATCTGATGCACATGAGTGGTTCAAGTCTGGCGCGCTTCAGTCTCGATGCTAAGCTTAGAGAGGAAATAGGCTACGATCATCGATACCGGCGGACCTTTCTCCCTGGTTCAATAGCGCAGCGCTAGTGGCCAATCTCCACGCTCCAGCCTCCAGACCAACACATGTTTGTGGGACTCCATGTCGGGGTCCATGTCGGGGTACACGACTGACGTTTAACGTACTTAAGGGAGTGGCCACCCCGTGTCGAACAAGCATCCATTCGCATCAGTCTTCTGAGTATCGATCACACTCAGAGGGTTAAAGTCAATCGTCTCCTCAGTCACACTTCCTTCACCTGGAGAGGTTCAATCACCATGGGCCTCATGCTGAAGAAGCCGGAGGGCGCTGCTGGAAGCGCCCTCCCCGCCATTTTGGTCGGGTTGTTTGTCGCATTCGGTGGTGTTCTTTTCGGGTATGTTCTTTCACACACCTTTTGAAGCCGTTAATACTAACCTTCCCAGTTATGATACGGGAACTATTGGTGGTATCCTTGGAATGACCTACTGGCGCGAAACCTTCAGCACGGGTTACAGGAACGCAGATAATGAACCTGATGTGGACGCTTCTCAGTCGTCTTTGATCGTGTCTATCCTCTCTGCCGGTACTTTCTTCGGTGCCTTGACCGCTGCTCCTGCTGCCGATATCCTTGGTCGCCGCCTTGGTCTCGTTGCTTGCAACGTTGTCTTCTGCGTTGGTGTCGTTCTCCAAACTATCGCGACTTCGATCCCACTCTTCGTGGCCGGCCGTTTCTTTGCCGGTTACGGCGTTGGTATGATCAGTGCCACCATTCCTCTTTACCAGTCTGAGACTGCTCCTAAGTGGATTCGTGGTGTCATTGTTGGTGCTTACCAGCTCGCCATTACTATCGGTCTTCTCCTCGCCGCTATCGTCAACAACTCCACCAAGGACCGCATGGACACAGGCTCATACCGTATTCCTATCGCTGTTCAATTCGCATGGGCCATCATTTTGTTCGTTGGATGCATCTTCTTGCCCGAGACTCCTCGTTGGTTCGTCAAGAAGGGTCGCCCAGAACAGGCTGCCAAGTCTCTCTCCAAGCTTAGGCGCCTCGAAATTGACCATCCTGCCGTCGTGGAGGAACTTGCTGAGATCACCGCCAACCACGAGTACGAGCTGTCCCTCGGCAAGGCCACTTACCTCGACTGCTTCAAGGGCAACCTAGGCACGCGTCTCCTCACAGGTTGCCTGCTCCAGTCTCTCCAGCAGCTTACTGGTGTCAACTTCATTTTCTACTATGGAACTTCATTCTTCCAGAACGCCGGTTTCTCTAACGCCTTTACCATCACTATGATCACGTCGGCTGTCAACGTTGGCTCCACCTTCCCCGGCCTTTACCTCGTTGAGAAGTGGGGTCGCCGCAACTTGCTCCTCTTCGGTGCCGTCGGTATGGCTGTCTGTCAGTTCATCGTCGCTATCACTGGAACTGTTGCTGGCACTGAGAACAAGGCTGCTCAGCAGGCTCTCGTTGCATTCGTCTGCATCTACATCTTCTTCTTCGCCTGCTCTTGGGGACCAGTCGCCTGGGTCGTCACTGGTGAGATCTTCCCTCTCAAGGTCCGCGCCAAGTCCCTCTCGATGACCACCGCATCCAACTGGCTTCTCAACTTCGCTATTGGTTATGCTACTCCTTACATGGTGAATGATGGACCTGGCAACGCCAACATGGGCGCTAAGGTGTTCTTTGTCTGGGGTGGATGCTGCTTCATCTGCATCTTCTTCACCTGGGCTATGATCTACGAGACTAAGGGTCTTTCCCTCGAGCAGGTCGACGAGCTCTACGGCAAGGTTTCCAAGGCATGGAAGTCCCCTGGTTTCGTTCCCACCGTCTCTTTCCAGGACGTTCAGGATGCTCACACCGACAACCGCCGCATGAGCTTGACTGATGCTGAGGCTGAGGCTTCCCGCAAGAGGAGCGCTCAGTTCAACGAGAAGCATGCCGTGTAAACGCTTACTTCGCAATTGGACGAGATCAGTTGAGTTGATGAGGGGAGGAGAAGGGAAGGGTGGAAGTTGCAAGGTACGAGAGAGATGATAATCATGCGTGCGCTCCATTGTACATATTGCTATGAGCCATGATTTATGCAAATTACTTAATACACAATCAATCGTTTTGGTTCAATCTCGCATTGTGCCACCACATCCTCATTTCTCAGACTCAACTAGTTCTCACACAAGCGACCTAAAGTAACAGCTTCACAGCAGCACTCGACTGAAGTCCAAAACATACCACCACGCCCGGTACACCACAAGTCAACAAACCACTCACCACCCACCACATTTCGCAGTGATCACCACCCCAAGTCCAAACGCTAGCGCTATCGCCCAGCGCCGCGTAATTTCCACAACGCCGTCATTTGCTTGCTTGCTTTTCCCGCGTTCGGTTTCGCTTATGACGGGAGCCAAGCACCGCTTTCCCCAGATCTTCAAACGCCTCCGCGGGGAAAGCAGATCGCGGAGGGACTCCGGTGGAATTTTGTGGCGGATGAGGGTGTGGCCAATGGGAGGGTGGAGGGTGATAAGCGCGTAGTTTTGGGGTTGGGGCGAGAAGGATGGAGCATGACCGGGGAGGGAGAATGGGTGGTGTGTTTGTTTGTTTGGGTATGGGAGATTGGATTAGGAGCGTGAAGTAGTGCGAAATGTAGTTGTTTCGCGATCGGCGCATTTAGTTACGGCTGGTTGGAGTTTTGGCGTTGGCGCGTATACAATGGGATATGGTGGCTGATGAAGGTTTTTCTTTGCGCTAATGGATTTACTATTTACTATGCAGCAATTTCACGGGGGCTTCAAGATCTGCATTGGGGAAAGGGACTAGGTGACCATGGAGGCATCTTCGTGTCCTGATAGAATGCTAGTTAATCATGTCTAACTTTGTATTCAATCTTGGATCATGTGGACTTCGAGTGTCTTATTCACAAGTAGTTTTGTGCATAATGCACTTGATGACATTGCCAAATCGGATTCTGCTACTCATGCACATTCCTTTTATCTACTATCGAAAATCTACAGTTTCGCCTTAACAACCTCCACACTCGCAACCTCAACCATAGTCTTGCCTGTATTCTTCCCCTCAAACAGTCCCACCAGCGCCTCTTCCGCCTTGCCAATGCCACCTTTAACAATGGTCTCTTTGCGCTTCAACTTGCCCTCTGATAGCCATTGAGCGAGTTGCTTCCGCGCCTCGGCGTACTTGTCCTCGAAGTCGAAGACGACGAAGCCTTGCATGCGGATGCGCATGGAGATGAGCATCATGTAGTTCTGTTGTTGTGAGTAAGTGATGTAGAGGAGAGGGTAGATAGACGGACCTTGAGACCTTGAGGCTTCTTCGAGTTGTACTCGCTGATAGCGCCGCACTGCACGAAGCGCGCAAAAGGTTTGGCGCGCGAGAGTGCGAGGTCGAGGATTTCTCCACCAACTATTCAAACATTAGCAAACATCTCAAACCCTCAAAGTCCAGTAACTTACCATTATCAAAGTACACATCAATCAGCCCCTTGGTCGCATCCCGAAACTTCTTTGTAAACTCCGGATCCTTGTAATTCAGCGCCTCATCGAAGCCCAACTCCTCCTTCAACCAGCGCACTTTACTCTCCTCGCCCGCAAGCCCCAACACCGTCGCACCCATGATCTTCGCAATCTGCCCCACCACACTCCCCGTCGCGCCCGCCGCACCACTCACAACCACAAAATCCCCCTTCTTAACCTGGCCGATCTCCAAGAGCCCAAAATACGCAGTCAAACCCGTCATACCCAGCACGCCCAACGCATCCGTCGGCACCGCACCTTCCGGCAAGTCCAACTTCTCCACATTCTTCTCCTTGAGTACCGCATACTCGGACCAGCCACACATGCCCGTGGCGTACGTGCCGACGGGGAATTTGGAAGACTTGGAGGCGACAATCAGCCCGATTCCCGAGCCGCGCATTACGGCGCCGATGGCAACCGGCGGGATGTAGGAGCGTGTGGGGTTGAGCCAGCCGCGCATGGCTGGGTCGAGGGAGAGGTAGAGGGTTTGGAAAAGGACTTCGCCGTCTTGGAGAGAGGATGCGGTGGGGATGTCATGGTGTTTTGGGGAGAAAGTTTTGCCGGCGAGGATGTTGGCTTGGGGCCGTTCGGCGAGGTGGATGGAGGTGTAGGAGGGCATGGTGTGGTGAGGTTTGCGGTGTGGGTGGTTGGAGGGATGGGTGTTCGCGCTGGCTAGATGGGGGTCGAGGGTTGGAAGCGGAGGGTAAGTTCAGGTGTGAGGATGGAATGTCAATCGTCCGAAGTTTGTTCAGATTTCAGCCGTTTTTGCACTGTTTACTCAACATACCGTGCTTCATGGCGACGTCGCGCAGAGCCGTGGTGGAGTTCATCATTGCGGAGAAAGTACCTCGGCTCGGGCGGAGGTTTCCTATTCGGGATGACGGCGTACGGTAATAGCACTCCATTTTTCTCTGCTGGCACGTGCAACCTGCCATAACCAAATCTCCACGACATGGGGAAGGTGGTACATAATCGGGGATTGCAGGAAACAACTAGTAAGGTATTGCGGAGTTGAAGGGGTGATTTGGAAAACTTGTGATGGCTTTGATTTGCGCTCATGTTCTAGGTAGCTGACCAAACCCCGAATCTCAACCACCAAGTCATCGTCAAGCAGATAGGAATCTGCGCCCAGCAACACCTCGTCACATACCTGCACCCTCAAGAACCTACCATGTCCATCCCGTTGGCGAAGGCCATTGCCAGCCCTCCTGCTCCCGACGTTAGGCTCAGCGGCCGTGGGAGATTGTGGTGGTGTGTTCTCTCTCCTTCTCTTCGCTGGTCCAGGTCCATTTTTCATCGGCGAGGATGGCGGAGTTGTGGGCGTGACGTCTATGGTTTCTCCCTCATGACCCTCGATGTTCGCCCCCTTCTTGCCCTGTTTCACGACCTTGAACTTAACTGTGTTATCGGACGTTGCTTTTAGGACAAGATCGAACTTGAGGAGCGGTCCGTTGTTCAAGCTCTCCTCCACCAACCCATACATTTTCTTGTAGACGTCAGCGAATTCGATCTCGATTCTCTTGACGACATTCTTCAAGCTTCTTGCGCCCATGTCCCGGTCGAACTCTTGCTCCGCGATCTTGGTGCAAATAAGTTTGGAATTGAAAAGGACGATCTGCGAATGCCCAAAGTAGCGTTTGACCTTCTTGTCGAGATTGATGGGTCTCTTAATCCGCTCATTGAGTTCTGTGATGAACCTGTGAGTGACGACGGCCTGCTCTTCTACCGAGAATGGCATGAACGGAATGATCTCCATGATACGACTAGCAAAGTGTGTCTGTAAAGTTAGTTCTTGTTCGATTGGTGTGAAGACCAACAAACCTTAAAATGCCATCCAAACTGCTGCTTGAGTTGCCTTTGTATCTTCGGAATGTCCATGTCCCTCGCCTTTTTCACCCCTTTCAAAACATTCATATCGTACGCCGCAAAGATCTGGGATTCTCCGAAATTGTTGGCGGTGATCCATATAGTCCGTGAGCAGTCTACCTCTTCATTATCGCGGCGATCTTCGTATCTACCTGTCACGTGGACGTCAGCAATACATTCAAAAGCATACGCTCCTGTAACACGGACCTTTCTCGCAGACTCGAAGGAGCGCTGTGACAACCTCCGGCTTAGTCTTGTCGAATTTGTCCAGGAACACGACGGAGAGTTCGCCCTTGTTCCTCGCTAGGAAGTTGTTGAGAGTCGTGCCTTTTGGTTGCCCAGCATGTCCTGCCTCTGCTCCGAAGAGACCCCAAGAGGTTCTGATCTCGGCGCAATTGATCGACATGGATTCGAAATCTATCATGTCTCCTATGCGCTCCGCCAGCTCGGTTTTGCCATGTCCAGGCGGTCCTGCGAATGCAAGTAGCAGAGGCTCTGGTCGCTGCAATGCCACATGTGCAAGAACGAGATCAAGTACACGCAAACAAGCCGGTTGCTGACCAACAATGCTGTGACCAATCTCGAGCAGCTCCGCGATGATATTTCCTTCGCAATTTGTATGGTGCGTTCGTTTGCTGCAGGGACCTCACTAGCTCGACAGAGAAGGTAGCAATGGGTGACAGTCAGAGATTCTTGCAGGCGTGCATGAACTTCAGGCGTACACCAGGGTCGACTGTCGCTAACAGCGAGTCCATCCAAAAGCTCAAGGAAGTTCAGCCCACATTCCCTCCGGAATTATCTTCGGACCCACACCAGCACACAACAACCTCCCAACGACGTCGGATGTATCTGCCGCGTTTTCTGATCCGTTGATGATAGCGAACGCCAGGAGTGGCAGACCCGCGGCCCCGAGCGATGGGGGTGCTTTCATGGGGTTAATCCCATACTTGAGGAAGAAGTCTAAGTACTGAGTATTGTTGATTGCGATGGCGTAGTAAAGCATGGGCCACCCATACTGCTTGAGCAAGTTCGGAATGTCTGTGTATAAGTTGGTGTATTGCTCGATACAGTTCCCGAACTCATAGATGTCGACATCATGTGGTACCGCAGAACACAGAGTTTGGACATTGATCGGTGTCGGGACGTTGCACATACTGACCTTCTCCAGCTGTGTCAGCCTACCCGCGTGATCCGATACTGCATCGAAAGGATGGTAGCGGATGGGCGATTTGGTTTTACCATAGAACATCGTGGGAAGTAGAGAAGTCATCTCGTTTTGACTCAAAATCAGGCAGATGCACGGTGTAGGACAGGAACAGGCTGGACCTTGGATAGGCCTTTTGTATGTGGAATTGAGTTTGTTCGGTCCGGAACAAACAGCGAGAAGCGTCTGCCGAGAGAACCAAACATGCTTAGAGAAACTGGAAACTAGTAGATACTTCTTGCGAGCTTCGGCGATGAACAACGGCCAGGTTCTAATCCTGAATACTGGTCATCGTCCCGGTGTGAGCCCTAGGTCTGCGCGAGATGTGTCGCCGAGACGCCGACTATTCGAATGGTCTTTCAGTTGCGCCAAGCAATGCATCCGGAAGTATGAACGGGTGACCAGGCACTGCTTGCTCAACAGGAAGATACGTAGTCAATGGAGCGTCGTAGTCGGTGAAAACACTGTTGTAGAATGTTTTAACGGTTTGGGACCCATCACGAGCCCTTACCACCAATTGATGCCCCTGCCTCATGCTATCAAACACCACCTTGTTGATATGAGGAAAGGGAGATGTGCCGTTTTCGAAGGAGTGCGCCGAAGGGGGTTCCCAGCGCCAGAATTGGATGCTGAAGACTTGCAGATTGTATGGAGCTAGCTGGTATGCGCTGGCACAGGTTTCTGGTTGGTCTGCATAGAAAGCCCATAGTTGCAGAATTGCGCAGTGTGCGTGTTTGTTGATGTATTGATAAAGTGACTGCTCGTTTCGCAGTGTGACTTTCATAAACATACGGAGAATTTCGAGAGAGGGGAGGAACGGAATACTAGTGATATATCCGGTATCCTGCGATTATTAATTTTCATCATTGCCTGATGGAATCACCACTCACCAACGAATACGGGGTTCCCTGAAAATTGTAACATGGGCCGTTCCAGGTAGGGAAATCTACTTCCAATCTGGTAAGGTTTTGGAAAGCGGTGAGGAAACCACGGATCGACAACCGATACGAAGGCGCCTCGAGTGCGTCGAAGCAGGAACGTAGAGACAGTTGCTGCAAACGTTTTCCATGTGTTGTCGCCAGAAGGTGCCAAAAGATGTTAGATAGATCAATGGCGTCGCAACGGACGATGAGGACTGTGAGCATGTTCAGCGATGTCATAAAGTCACAACATGACACGAGACGGTCTCGGTCAAAATACGGAGAGTATGCTTCTGGCTTGAAGTGGAACGAGAAGTCCAGATGTTCCAGGTGCGGAAGTTTACCGGTAAAGGTCAGGAGGAATGCCACCGAGTTGGAGGTCCCGAGCTTGAGCCGTTTCAGCTTCGTCCAATCCATACACTGATAGAGGCGTGTGCAGTGTTCGCGAGCGAAATAGTACGTATGGGGTTTGATGACTAGTTCTTCGAGCGATGGCAACCGGTCCGTGGGTTCAAGACGAAGCTGGATCTTGTTGATTCTGTCAGTCGGTTCTAAGATATAGCGAGGGAATATTCGAGGGTCATGAACAATCAAACGCACAGTATCAGGTGTAGACCTTGCCGCATATGTGCCTTGAGGCAGGGCGTGTGCTTCAGCGTCTATGTGAACGTCCATTGAGAGTCTTCGAATGTTGCTGTCATTTGTGAGGATCTGCCTGAGCTGCTCAAACGGTGCCACTGAAACGGGGTTGATTAGGTCAAAGCATGGAATCGAGACGCTTAATCGGTGAAGTTGAGATGAAGCAAGAGCAGCTTGGTCGAATTGTCTTGAGGATAGACATAATTGCGCATCAGGATGGTGTCGGTGCAGTGCATGGAGGAGGTCATCTGGCAACGGTATCTCGCTGCCCCAGCTTCGCATGGTGTGGTTAGCATAGCTCGGGCGCTTCCGGTACGACGGCACCATTAGTTTTGTTGAAAAGGAAGTGCTGACCTGAATGCATGTAGTTTCTCAATGCTTCGCAGGCACGCTGCCAGAAGTTGCACATTCATACAAGCGCTTTGGTCATCGCCATAGAACGACTTCACGTGTAAAGAGCGCACGTGGCTCCGCAAGATGTCCGTGGGGTCAAGAAGTCGCTCAATGAAACGATACGTTGCTTGTTCCCGTTTTTCACCCTGATCTTCTAACACAACAACGCGGTATAATACAGAGTCAGCAAACGCACTGAGTTGCTTGGAGACAAGGCGAAAGCTGTGCAAGGCAGAAAGACGCTGATCATGGAACTATTCTCGGTTAGCAGTTGAATGTGTGAAGCAAACGTCAACTTACACAATGCAAGATCAAATACAGTATGTCATCGCTCAAATCTTCGAAGTTAGCCATGATGGAGTAATGCCTTGTGTGTCTACAGTATGCAGCTTATTCATTTTATATGCTGTCGAGGCATGATGTGAGGAACAAGGCAAGCACGAGATGAGACGAGCTGACGAGCAAGGTGTTGCGCCAAGCCACTAAATCCGCACGGTCCGGTCGCATCCCGCAACCTCCAAAGCGCATCATCGCAAGCTCCGACGAACCTCACGACAGCCAAACCTCACAATATGCAGTCACTTCGCAGGTCAGCAGTGACTGCTGCCCGGAAGGGCCGAACCACTCTCCCGCGCCAATCACGCCGATATGCCCACGACGAGCACGCCCATGGCCACGGCCACGCACCCGTCAATGAGCCCATCGGGGTATGCCAACCGCCTCCACACCCCAGCACCTATTGCGACAACTTTGGAGGACACGCATAATGTATGGCTGAACCAAGGCTGACTCAATTGGCGTCTAGCGCGGCTTCTGGATTACTTTTGGCTGCATCCCCGCGGCATTCGCCCTCTACTTTGTGTCGCGCGACAACAGCGACAACTCGAAGCCCTTCCTCACACGCATGATCGACGGATACGCAGAGTCATCTGAGAAGTGGTCGAAGCGGAACGATCTGCACGTGCGCATGATCGAGCAGGCGGGTGAGGACCGAGTGCTGTTCCAGAACACCCGACCGTACGAGCATGTCGAGATGAAGTTCCCAGAGTACGTTCAAACACTTAGTCCAGGACGCCATACATTCCAATGAGTTGTGCGAGGGCGCAAGAGCGTGACTGTGCAGCGTCAAGAACACCATGCTAATCCCATCCCAGGATCATGAACGTCGGCTCGCCCTACAACGTCCCAGCCGGCAGCCAAGTCTCCATGGAGAAGGTGATTGAAAAGTACAAGAAGATTGCGTACGAAGACAACGAGCGCAAGCTCGAGGCGCTGAGGGAGAACAAAATTAAGTCCGAGCAGCCGTTTGAGAAGAACTACCTGCGGAAAGTGCCTATTGGCGCCTTATAGACAGGAAGTCATGTACATATTTGAGGAATGATATCCGCTTTCATTTGTTATCGAGAGTCTTTACCCATTTGCATCTTCCATGCCGTTCATGTGTAGTCGGTCTTCATTTCCCAGCCGCAAAAACAACCCTGCCATCCGCCGCGCTCATATAGACCTCACTCCCTCCGTTCCCTGGACTCAATTTCCTCGCCATGCTCGACAGCTTGGAGCGCACCCCGGACTTGTGCTCTAATGACGCGTGCGCCCTGCGACCTGCATAAACAAGTATTCGTGCTAAGGGATAGAGACGTGACTTACTCCTCCTTCTCCCGTGCAATTGAATCAAGCGACCCGCGTTTTTGCACGCTAAGTGGAGACGGCATGGCGTTGTACGGTGTGTTTGGGACGGAGATGGGGTTAGACATGTTGATAACGAAGTAGGAGAGGAAGTGTGGGTGATTTGATGCTTATTGCTGTGCTGTGATTCCGCTCTCGGGCATGAACATGACTTGGGTTTATGTAGTGGATATTGGGGTAGGCAGCAGGTTTTGATTGAACGAGCACGTCAGCTTCCATGTGTGGATGTGCGTGTGTGTACATGTGTAGGCTGCAGATATTACTGGGTTAGTGTGTAAGCTGCGAGGAGAGATGTGGTGGTACTGGGAGTGTAAGGCAGCTATTTCGCCCCCTCACGGTGTGGGAGACATCACGACGCAATGTAATTTTTTTCCCTTCAGAAGTTAAGCATATAGAGGATGTGGGGTAATTTGTATGGTAATGTTGCGCCCATTTAGGGAACGCTTTGGGAGATGGGGTGGTGTGGGATTGTGGTATCAAGGACATGTGTGCGAATGTAGAGGAAGGTGCGGTGAAGGTCGCTTGGGCGGGTCGCGAAGTTGTGCGATTGTTGTTGTATGCTTAGGAATGTGAACTATCCTAATCTTACCACGAACATTAGAGTTCGTCCTGTCTTACAAGCCCCTATCTTTGGCGTATGCGTGGTCGTCATCAGGTCGTTTCACGGCTTTGCAGCGATGCACCTTGCAAGCCACTCAAGCCTAAGCCGTGTCTAAATTTGCATGCTGGGTTTCAGGAACTGCACGAGTTGCTAAAGGAGATTTTGGTATTTGCGTTCAAGGCTCAGCGACACGCCGGGGCATTTAGTCTGCAGCTGTCACAGAGGGTCGCACACGTCACTTAGCAGACGTTGCCTGGGTTTCGCCCCTCTTTCGACGGCTGCAGGGACCGACCCATCAAACGCTCATTGGTCGCTTTCACTACCAGCTCACGATGAACTTGAAGAAGTGAAGGTGAGATGGCGAAGAAGCCGAGTACTAGCTGTGCTGTGGGCTTTGTAATATATCAACTGCTTAATCGGCGCCTCTTCTTGTCTTGACACCACTGCCAGCCAACATTCGCCATCGTGACATTTGCAACGTCCGATCAGTACTAACAGGAAGCAGAGTCGAGCCGATAAGCCAATTCCCAGTCCTTCAAGGTACGTCTTGTCACGAGAATCAGCGACGTTTGCTTTTGGCTGTTGAACATTGTCTCTGGGTGGCGCCTGCCTCCAAATTACATGTCTCAGCAGCGCAATGCTTCTGTTTGCCCGAATGCTGCGCCAACACTACCCACCACCGTCTTTGAGATGCGGTTTCTAACACGCGCGCAGATGAGTGATCGAGACGGGCCCAAGTGGCTATCGCCATTCCGGACCAGGAAGGATATCCCGGCTCAGAAAGGTAAGGCCACTAGCGCCCAGGGGTGCAGTTCCCAAACACGGCCCCGGGCCTGCGCATAAACATCATTCATCTACACCGCACATCCGCATTGCTTGCATTCGCGCGCACATTTCTTCGCGTAAAAGTTGGAAAGCTCCAATGCTAATATTGTCTACCCGAAAGCTGCCCCAACACTCCCCGACCTCAACTTCAGCGCCCGCGCCAGCGCCAAGGAGAATAATGATATGAACGGCTACGATACACTCCGCACTGCGAATGCCACGCCACCCCGCCCTGCCAATAGCACCATGCCCTCTTATACGACACCGCGCAACGTCTCCGGACCGCTTGCCGTCGACAGCCCCACCGATCAGAATGCTGCCCCGTCATGGACGCGACCCAACTTTCACAGCACTCCCAGCAACTCCAAAACATCACAGTACATCGACAAGATCACGTCAGAAAACGACCGCTTGCGTAGGGAGCTCAAGGCGGAGAAACTCGCACGTGAGGACGAGGCCAAGCGCGTGTCAGCCGCCCGGTCAAAGGCGGAAGACTCGCGAGCCGACTTCCAGCACCTCCAAGTGCTCGCCGACACCAATGCGCGAGCGATCGAGCGCAAAGACCGGAAATTGGAGGAGCTGAAGGCTACGTTGGATGCCGAAGTACACCGGCGGAAGGTGGCCGAGCAAAGGGCAGAGGAGGCGCTCAAGATGCTGGGCGACACACGGTCCGAGACGCAACGGCAGCTCTCACAAGCCTACGAAATGAAGCACATGGCCGACACCCACCTCGAAACAGCGCGGGACGGCTTCAAGCGCATCACCGAGAGCTACGAGAAGAAGCTCAAGAACATCAACGAGGAGCTGCACGAATTACGGCGACAGCGTATCGAAGACGCCGACAAAATCAAACGGCAGGCCATCATTAGCGACCAACTGCATCACGAGATGTCGCGGACGACACGGACCGAGTCAAATCTCACCAACATGATGGAGACATACAAAGCGGAGCACAAGAAAGAAATGGACGCGCTCATCGCTGAAGCCGATCGGATGCGGTCGGCTCTACCCGACAAGGAGCACGAGGCACAAGCCCTTGTAGACCAGATGAAGGAGACGCGCGATAAGATGCGATGGGTCATCACTCAACAAAAGCGACAAAAGAAGACCTGAGGCGTCTCGCGCTCACATCACGACTATCACGATCAAAGCTTGGGCTAGAGGGAAATCTGTACCATATATGGCGCTGGCGATGGGCAATCATCACTTGGCATTTTCGGGGCACTGGCGCTATTCGGTTTGGGATATGGGTGTTTTTGCGGAGGAATTCCTCTCTGTTGCTTCAGAAGGTGTTTGCATTTGTCTTGTTCCTATACCCGTCAGAAACCCGACACCATACACATCAGACCACCATCTCCACTTCACTCACGTTCAAGCGTTGTTTTCATTGCACTCGATTCTCTCTCGGCTGTACTAATTGCAACAGTTGCGTCATGGGGTGATCGTGGCTTCCCTCGGAATCTCCCGTTCCAGCAGTGACTACGTAAGCGGAGACCTGACTAGGCAGCGACGAACCTTTGCCTGAGTTGCCCAACATCCTTCACCCCACAGCTGGAGTACATCATCACACTGCGAGCGAAAATATGCTCATCTCGTCAGTCAGTCTTCTAGCAATGTCGAGTACAGTCAGCATGTCTGCGGCCCATCACGCCTCCGAAGCACAATCGAAGCGCGCCTGCCTCGTCCGGACACTGTGTCCTTCGACCCATACACATCTCGTATCGACATTGGTCACGTTACAGCAAATGTCAAGGTATTGATCGGGCATCGGTACTGGGGAAACCTCGAATCGATTCAGCGCGCAAGCAACAACTTTTCAAGCCCTAACGGCCAGAGTGAGGCTGGACAGCCATGCTCGCAGCAGCCATGGAGCCCGATCTAAACAACTCCTTCAAATGCAGACAAACGACCCCAAACTCAAAATGCATCACCTTCTCTCTGGTTCCATACTGTTCGCCGCAAAGCCATCGTAGGCTTGATATCGAGATCGAGGAAAGGGCGTTCGTTCTTGATCAGCTGGTCAGCATTGTGAAGAGAGGGTTCAGTGGGCGGGATGCTTACTGAGAGCCAACCTAGTTGACAGGAGTGCCACATTGAGGGCAGCATTTGCCAGGAATCACCCATACGGTATCACCCCGTTCGAGGCAGGCAGGGCAGCGGCGACCCGGGACCTGAGCAAGTCAGTAAACAGCCAGACAAAAAAAGTATCACGATGCCCATGATCGGAGCACTCACAGGCATGGTCGTGAATCCCTCAGAATCGTTCATGCAAGGGACAGCGATCTTGTCGATGGGAGTGTGATGACACATGATAATCGAGGGTGTCGAGTGTGTTGTGGTGGAAAGTGAGAAGAGTCGAAAGAAGGTCAGCGAAAGAGTTGAAAGAGGTGAAAGAGTTGAAAGAGTGGACGATGGCGATGTCAATGAATGAGGATGATCGACTTGAATGGCTTCTTTCCACAAAAGTTGGACAGCACTTTATACTTGGTCGAAGCAAATTATTGCACAGCTACAAGAGCAAGTCCCTGCTTGCCCAGGAAGCATATCCCGACATGCAGCACGCTTGTGGCGCCTATAACTCGACGCATCCTCCGGCTCGAGTACTCTGTTTCGATCCGCACCTTTGGTATGCGAGCGAACTTCGGTTGCTGTGTATCGTCTACCATGCTGCTTTGGGATCCTATGCGCCATATTGTCGCACTCACTTGAGCCGATGTTTCAACTGTTCCCATGGCGTGCTACTGATCGTCGGTATCCTGGCGACGCGGAAGCATGTCTGAAGCCACGATCGACATGGGACATGGGGCGTCCAGAATCCTGGGATTCGCCTAATTTGTCGTCGAATCTTTTCATACGAGCAGTCTTCCAGGACAGCGATAGTCAGTCCAGACTTTTGGAAGGTGCGAATGTCTCAGATTCCGCTCGTACGCATCTTCTTGCATGTATCACCCAGCAGCAGCAACAATGGCGTGTTTACCTGCAAGACTACTGCGAAACACCTTTCGAGTCTTGCAAGGTGTAACGGCGGCAAGCTGATAAGCAACAAGGCTCGAGACCGTGTTCCGGAGTGATAATGAGAGCTGTCGTTTTTACGAATCTCAGTTTGCGCTACTGAAGCCACGGACCCACTTGTCGTCGCGGCGACACAAGCAAACATCTTAACTAGCAAAACATGCGTCCCACATCTGCATGAACCGTTGCCGTTGGTTCTGGATTGTCAATAAGGCCGGTTTGCTGAGAAGAATTCCCGTGCAAGTATCTACTCTCCGACCGCTAGGGAATATTGATTGGTCTTTTAATCGTGTCTTCCTCGCAATATGTTTTTGCAGTTACCGGAACATGCAGTCAACCGTTCGGTTGTAGCACTTCTGGCTACAGATGTTGCACACTGTCAAAGCTTGCTTCACCACTTCAACTCATGCATACTGCAAACGGTCGTCTGTGGCCTGTGCAAGCAATTACATGTCGCTTTCACCGCTCAGGATTTGTAGAGATCCATCCTTGCATGTTCCCTGTTCCCTGTTCCCCTCATCGCGCGGTGTTCTCGGTCTCGATAAATCGATGGACTGATGATTGACTGGAGCCGGGGTCCCATGGTTAACGTGCAGCATCCGGGGATAACGACTGTCGACGCACATACCGCCTATCGTCTTGGCCCAATGCGGCAGAGTCATTCTATCGAAGACATGTTAGGCTTCAAGCTCGGCATCATGGTCTTTCAAAAGGTCTCACCACATCGCAACCTCATCTCTTGATGGTCGGATGTACACATTTGCCATGGAATACAAAGATTCAGGCCATGCGTTGTCGTTGATACGTTGGGATGCAGTCTGATTGCGAAGATCTGCAGACTAGCTGATATCCTGCGCCATCAGTTCTTTGGGCACATTTGTCGATTGCCGGTTCACAGTCAGTCAGCCATGTTTGATGCATCTACCTTTCTAATCCATGCTGAGTGTCTTGGTGGCCTTCTGTGGCAAATGCGTCTCGGTATGTTCACCTGTAGATTTCAGGTGGCGGTAGCACTATCGGCCCTTTTCTTCGGTAGATGTCACTCATGTATGCGACGACTGGCAAGCCTGCGCAGACTGAGATGACGATGTTGTGAGAGCCAGGATCCAGTTTCTCGATAGGCCCTGGTCATATCACCAAAAGTCGGCACGAAACTCAATCGACCATGAGAGCGGCAAGAGCTGCAGCGGCTATGCGAAACAAACACACCCATACTTGACGATCAAGGTATTATGGGACGCTAAGACACGTAGCGCAGCGTTTCCGTTGGCCAAGGACATCAAATCGAGGCCCGTCCCGCCCGTCTCACAGGAACTACTGGCCATTATTTCTGTCGTCCCGGATGCCCCGTCTTTGGTCTCAAGTTCTCGCTGGCTGTAATGCCATTAAGCGAGCAGGCTGATCTCGAACCAATGTTGAGCCGCCCTCGAACTGTGACCACGATCTTTGGTTGCTGTCGCCATCTTCGGATATGAAGTTACTCTACCCGATGCCGCACAGTACCGGCTTGCAATTCAACGGAAAGTACAGATCGAGTCTGTGACTGCAGAACGATACACCAAGGGCTTGCGCCAACCGAATATTGATGATCATCATCCTAAGCTGTATGAGACACATCAAAGTTCAGAGAAGGATCACCGCATTTTGAAACAACCACCTGACCAAATCATGTCAGGACTGCATTTGGTTTCAACTTCCTCCATGTCGGGCATTCTGACATGCATGTCGCCGTGCAACAACCGTGCCTTTGCTACAAGAATATGTCGCGCTACTCGACCCGAAAACGAACCCGGACGCATGAAGCCATGCACTGCTTCATTCTCAAGACAACACCTCAATACCAGCAAAGTAAAAGTTCCAAATGGTCTCGTATCATTCAATGTGCTCTCCATCCGACACAACATCGTAGAGTCGACATCAACAACCCATCTTCGACTACGTGCACATGTTTCACACATCGAGTTGATCGCTAATTTGAACCACCATGTCGGATTGCGCTGCCGACCCACTGATTAACACGACGGCGTTGCTACGTTACAGTATGCAGGTCGCCATGTGTCCATGCACGTCATTTTCTGTGCATCCACTACGATCGCATTAACGTTTACCAGGTGAGACATACGATACACAAGCTCGCTACCATCAGACCAACCTCTAGCGACACCCTGCCGTCGGCAATGCGAGTCGGCTCGTCTTATGTCTCGACAATCGCCGCCGAATGGGTGCGGCGAGGCTGGTAATATCTAGGAATCAAGACGACATCCGCAAATCTCCAGCACTACCAGTGGTATTACGCACGACTCTGATGATTACAAATTCTGCGAAGCGCTCAGGCAAAACACACACTTACGACTCGCCTCACATCCACCGATGACAACTCTTCTTACCGTTCGCATCTTGATCAAACGCGACTGTTCGTACGACTCTTCCAAGACAACAAGACCCGCGCACGCGGTGCACCTTAGATCTCCGTTCCACGACATGGCGCGAGCCACGGGCACGATAGCCGACACAGCGCACGAAACAACCTCGTCACTTGAAAATTTTCTTACGTGCACATGCTCTTCCCAACGACGTGACTCGGAACGCGTATCCGCTTGGGCGTCCTCTTTCGAACCTCTGTGCAGCGTGCGTCTGTTGTGACTGCGAGCAACATGCATGTCATGTAGGGCCGTGATACGACTTGGGTGGCAAGGCATGTTGGACTCGAGCTTTCGGCTAAGAGGCTTTGGAATACTCGTTTCCGTTATTTTCTCCTTTGCGCTACCTGACTTGCAGTGCGTCGGAAGCTCTCTACCGCAGCCCTGGCACGGCGAAGTCACGTGCACGCTCGCATGGCTTACACACGACATTGCAGATACTTTTGTCAGCGAGTATGCATGACGTGGTACTCGACAACGGCGCACTGCAATGATGAACCCTCGAAGCGGTGCGAAGTGTCGGACAGTCGCAACATCTGCACTGATCGCATATGGTTGAGTTGAGCAGTAGCAATGTCGCTCTTAATTATGGATGAGCTGAGTGATGTTAATGTCCCTGTTCGTGGTGGAAGTCTCAACAGCAGTCATGCCTCTCGGTAAGCTGTAAAAGCGAAAAAAAAACTAAGGTGGGCGATTACATGCACGTATGTGGGAGTTGTTATAAATTCTTAATAATCTCTGTATATATACAGGATACTGTAGTCTTACTATCGGCTTTCGCGACTTATCAAGAGCACGCTACTACACGTTGATGTAAAGACGCGTCCCGCAGGGCGAGTTACTTACTTATTATACACAAAGCGAGCGAAAAAAAGAAGGCAAAAACATACAACAGCGGGTATTCGCCAGTGGTCACCCACCTGACTACTAATCCGCCGGTATCCTATTTAACGTGTGGAGAGCAGACGGGATCCAGTGTGCTGAGAAATCCTATGGTCGTATGTGGGAGATGTGTGTAAATTGGTGGTTTATGAACGGGTGGAACAGAGATGGGAGCGGCCTCGCCACGTCGATACTAGTCTCGAACCACTCCACAATCCAACTCCAACTTTACTTTCTGTCGAAAGTACGACGTGAGATTAGCGAGGTGGACACCTCGATGGACTCATCTTGCCTCTACGAAAATTTCGGCACGGGCCATTCAAATCCCACGAGTCACCGTTGCGGTACCCACATTCGTCTACGATGACCATATCCGGCGATTTAGCCTGACGGCCGAATCGGCCCCCAGAACGGTCACGAATCCTTCGTCGTGATAACAACCTATAGCACGTCGACGTTGAGCGTGTAAGCGTTATCTGTTCTGCGCCTTTGAGGTAGAAACGGTCTTGCGTTATGTAAGGATCCACTGTCGAGGTTATGGCATCCACATCAGTGGGATGTATGCTGCCACGCGGGACGTGACGAGGCTGAGAAAAATGGAGGATCAAAACTGCGCAGCCCGCTCTTCGTTTTACAGTCTCAGCCTTCCTGACACGATGGTGTCCTCTTCGCTGCTCACGCTGTTTGTCCATGTTTTGTGTGCGGGGTGGTTGGGGATATGCTCTGGTCATGCGAGTCCAACTGGAATTTCGACACAGCTGATCCGCCAGAATGCGACGATGACAGTCAGTTCTGGACTCCAGCTCTCCACTACGATGGCTCCGATGCTCGACGACTCCCAGCAAGGGCTTGCCGCTAGGGCGTACAACCATCTCTTCAAACGAGCGTGTCCGATCACTGCTAGTGGCAAAGCTCAGGTTTGTGATGCTCTATGTTGTGGCGTCAAGACTTTCGGATGGTGCTGCCGTGGGGACCAAGCCTGTGGCAACGGAGTCAATGGTGGATACTGCGGAGCTTGGACAACGTAAGTCCCCACTTTGCGATGAATATCGTGGAATGCCTGGGCTGACGAGAACACAAGCGTAACTGTGCCTGTGGTTGGATTCGTTACGCTCTTCGACGTCAAAACATCAACGGAAGTAAAATCGTCTCCTGGCACGACTCAAACCGTTGTGATATCCAGCACAAACGTAGTCTACGTAACAAAATCAGATATCGAAACCGCAACCATAGTCCGAACTATCACAGTGACGGTAGATAAACGAAAACGCCGCGCTGCCACAGCCACGCCCAGCTTAACGCTGTCTGCTCAAGTCGTCCACACACCGTCCGTCGTTGTCGCCATTCGTATTGAGCAGCAGCATGGGCTCGTTGAGTTCTCGAAATCGCCGAATGTACTTCAAGTCTTTAGGCGCCAAACAACCAAGTCCACGGCAACAGTGTATACAACTTCCTATACCACCACCACATCGCGACGCACTACTACCTTGACTAGTATCGCTTACTATGCTGTGAGCATTACCACTACGACGCTTATTACTGCGACCTCTACAACAGTTGTCAATGCGAAAGCTACGGTTACGCAAACTACAACGCAGACGACAACTCGTAGCCCAAGTCCAGTTTTTACGCCTGTTAACACTCCAGTAAATACGCCAGAAAATACGCCCGCAAATAACCCCGTCACCTCCGTAGTTGGCGGCCCCCTCGTAAACCCAGCAAACAACCCCGGCAGCTCTCCCGCCGCCGGCCCTATAAGCGGCGCCGTCTCGCCTTCCAGCACAGCTGGAGGTGGAGGCAGCGGTGGAGGTGGCGGTAGCAACCAATCCTCAAACAACACAACATCCTCCAACACCCCCTCCTCCAGCGGCCTCAGCACCGGCGCCAAAGCAGGCATAGGCGTTGGCGCCTCTCTCGGCGCCCTCCTGCTCGGCGTCGCAGCATTCTTCCTCCTGCGCCGCAGACGCAAGCAACGCAAAGAAGAAACAGCAGCGATGATCAGCGCCGCCGTCGCGGCTGCAAATACCAACAACAATGATCCGCGATCCCCGCCGTCGGATAAATACGCTGCGCATTCGTATCCGGAAGTCGTCCCAAGTACAGGCACCGTGTCGCCGCCGCCGGTGTATAGGAACTCGAATGGGCATGAAATGGGCGCGGGGTATTCGCCTGCAATGGCGTATGCGCAGCCTGTGTCGGGGCATGAGATGCATGCTGATCATGCGCAGAGTCCGAGGGGGTATGAAATGGGCGCGGGGTATTCGCCGGCGATGGCGCATGTGCAGCCTGGTGTGACGGGGCATGAGATGGACTCTGCGCCGCGCGGATATGAGATGGGCGCGACGTACTCGCCTGTCATGGGGCATGCGCAGCCTGTTATGGGGCATACGGGTGGTGGTGGGTATGATGAGGCTGGGGGAAGAAGATGATGGGTGTGTTTTGAGGAGGGATTAATGGAAATGCGAAATGATGGGAAAAGACATGAATCTATGTTACGGATGATGCAACGGAAAAAAGTGATGTAATCGAAATGATGCAAAATCTTCAACAAGGCAAAAAGAAAGACTGAAGAAAGAACTGTATGAGCATGTGTGTTGTTTTGATGTGCAAAGTGATATCAATACTGCCGTATCGATCTTAGTAAGGGAAAAGATTCGTTTGACCCAAGACAATTCATGTCCATCCATACAAGACACTAGCACGACAAGAACAAAAAGATACGACAGAGCACCTAGCCTCAGCCACCGCATCGAGGCTGATGTCCCTCGCTGCCAGCCTGCCTCGAAGCATGCTGATTTCCAAGTCCCCCCCATCGTTTCTTCTCTTTCACAATGCCACCACCTTTCGCAAACCGTCGACCAAGAGGAAACACCTACTCCTTCACATCAGCACAACATCTTCACTCATCCAGGCAAGACTCTAGTTATGGAATGAAGGGACATCACCACGTGCCCACCCTATCCATACTAACCGTCTTCCTGATCCTGACCAGCAGCACGCCCTTGGTCACAACGCCATTCGCGTCGTAGAGATGCAAGATGCGCAGGCCGGGTTGCAGGCGGTCGAGGCGGAAGCAGGCCCAGGCGGCGAGGTCGTCGCTGAGGCGCTCGTCGTCCATGATTTTGAATCTGCGAGGTACTGGTTAGCTGCTAAACCAGGAATACTGGAGATACGCGAGACATGGTGCAGCAAGTGATAAGCGGAAATTTTGCCCGAGAAGTGTGCCCTGGCCTCCAGTACTGGGTAGGGAAAGAGGTAGCGAGAATATGGCGTGGCTTCGCGTGTGGCTGGCTCTTCATATCGGTGAAGGCCTGTGTAATGCAGCTGGCGTTGTACGAGGAACCAGGTATTCGGATGCTAAACTGTGGATCGTGGCTGCATTGTCGAAATCGGGCAAATGGTCGAGTCGAGTTGAGGAAGCGACGACGCGAGCGAAGACCAGAACGGGCCTAACGGCGGTGTGCATGTCGCACTAGCAAGAGGATCCGATCCCAGCTTTGTGGAACGTAGATCTGTTCCTCGACCATGTGCGACGTCGGTTGCTGTAGGCTGATCCAGATGTGGAAGTGGCGCAGATGAGATTTGCAGCCTTGTTGGTTGGGTCCGGAAATTCTGTTGACATGGCGACCTGCATGTTGCATGTGGAACGCGGGAAGGAAGAGGGAAAGGGAAAAGGAGAAGTCTAAACTCACCTGACAAAAGTCAATTCTTCTGTAACGCCATGTACGCCCTCAAACTTGATAATCTCGCGTCCGAAGTCGGGGTTCGTAGTGCGCTGCGTCTTGGTCTTCTTTTTGTACTCGCCCTTTTGGGTCCTCCCATCTCCAGGTATGCGCTCATTATTGCGCTCTTCGTGTCTCTCAACGTGCAACTCGACCTTCACATATGGCTTGAAATCTTTAGGGTCGTCTTCCGAGGGCGGCAAGGGAATATCTTGGCCTGCAAGAAACTCGATGCTGAGATCGAGGTTGTGATGTACTACTGCAGTCTTTTGTGTCGCTTCTGTACTGGTGCTGCGGTAGCCTTCGGGCTTGAGGACCCAACCTGGTGTGCCTGCGAACATGGCCTCATTTTGCATCATGCCACCGTCCCAACGCTGCCAATTGAGCGCTACTATCTGGACTCCGGCGCGCCAAAAGACCGAAGGGTTCAGATTTGATGAGTTCAGTCGAAGGCCCTTGGGGTATGCCCGCATGAAGAAGTGCTTGTTGTGCTTGAACAGGCCGGCTGGGTTGGTCTCATGAACTTCCATCAAAGCCTTCTCCGACAGCGAAAAGACGTGCGTAGGTATGGCAGCCTCTGTTCGGTGTTAGCAATATCCGAACGCCTCGGAATTAGTGCAAACTTACCAGGTGCATCAAGGCCCTTGAAGTGATAGCCTCCGAAGTAGATGCCGAGCTTCGACAGTGTGTCAATTACTTTAGGTTTAGGTGCTTCTGGTTTCTTCTCTCCGTCTGGGCTCACAGCCTCTTCAGACTCGGTTGTGACAGACGAAGCGACCGACTCAGCACTTGTAGTATGCTTCAATGACGGTGCTGGTGCTTGGAGAGTGTTGGGCATCGGCTTCTGCACGGCTTCTACAGGCTTCTTGACCGATGAGCGCTTCACCTTTACGAGGATTTTCCTCTCCAGTTCTTTCAAAGTGGGCAGGTTGATCTGCTCGGAACTTCGTGAGGGATCCAAGGGTAGATCAACTAACAGACCCTTCCAGTATTCGTTCATGAGTTCCACCATAATCTCCTGCTGCTCCGGGCAAGTATGCACCTCAAGACTCACGATGAGTGGCAGATTGGATGTCTTGAAAGCAAAATCGCGTATTGTGGCGCAAACAGCTCGGAAAGGTAAGTCTTTGGTCAAGGTGTATCCGTGCAGGACTCTGGGCTCTGCTCTGTACGTGTAGGAGCTCGACCTCCAGGGCTCGACCCGCTGATCTCCTTCTTGCTGTGGTGACGAGGGTTGTTGCTTATCTTCCGACGAAGCTCCTTTTCTGCCGAATCGGAGTTCCAATCTTTTGCGGAGGCCCAAACCAGACTTCTCCTTCTTGACTTTGTCTTTCTTCTCGACTTTTGGGGCCCCGTACTTTTGCATCTCCTCCTCGTCTGAGCTAGAGTCCGAAGGCTCGTCTCCGTCCCAAACATCGATCTCGACACATCGGCAGCCTCGAAGCAGAACATTCTTGTATGCGTCTGTGCTTGACTCACTTGACAGTTGATTTCCAGTGAGATATGTGTTGTGACTCGAGGAGATGAAGTAGTTGGAGATTGGGTACGATTCATCGACGGGGTCGGCAGGCTTCATGACGTTGGCGGAGCCTGAGAGGAAGTAGTCGTGGAAATGTGTAACTGAGCCACCTCGAAGCAGCTTCAGCTCATCTTCTGTGCACTTTTGCTCCTCGCTAAGCCACCGGTGCTGCCCCTCTTGCGACTCGAGCTTGTATTGTTTGGCGAGTTCATCGTGTATGGTCTGGAGGTACTTGGTGAATAGTGGAGAGAGTCTGTCGACAATGCGAGCGGCGCTATCATAGCTCGACGCTGTACCGCCGCCGGCCTGGAGTTGAGGATGATCGAGCTTTGGCGCGCCGAGCTTGGGATCGTGTTGGGACGTCGACATAATGTGGAGATAGTATTTGTGGAGCGACAACAACAATTGTTTCGCACAGAATTGCCTTGCCTAGTGCGAAGGGAGGGGTTCGGTGAAGGTGCTGGGTTGGGTGTAGTCAAGGGTTGCCTATATCTGGGGTTGGACTTGGACAGCTCAGCTCTGCTTGTGACTGTCAGCGCTCCTTCCTTGGTACTCATCAACCTTCCAAATGCAGACAGTATCACTCACAATGGCGGGTCAGCTCACTATCCAACTGTGAGACATGTATGGTGGGTACTGAAGCTGAGACGTAGTGGTGGAGAAGGTGAAGTGCGGCCCGCAGCGTTGGTGGGCTGTCATCAGCTGAACTTGGCAAGCCGCTCTAGCCGTTTGACCGCTCGATCGAAACGTGGCAGCCTGCCGCAAATACTTGCTTTTGGCGGCTGCACAACATGGACTGCATCATCTTGATGTTCAAGAGAAGTTTGCCTGATTTGGTGCCTGACGCAAGTCGCGGCTTGACATGTGCGCGTCGCCCTGCCAAGCCAATGCGACGTCACAGGGTCCAGGGTGAAATGTCAAAGCTTCCGACCCGTGTGGATGAGTGAATTTACCGCACGACTCATACCGAGCAACTATGGCAAAGTCACGCAAGGAAGCTGAAAGTGAAGTGCGTTCGTGGGGCTTCGGCCACGTCTTTACTTGGACCGACGGACCGTATGTCTTGATAGTTGTCGATATGTGCATTACGAAATTAACTTTCTCTAGTAATGCCCATTATCCGCCACACAAACATAGTGGCGTAACCACACATGTTATCCTCACCGGCTCGTTAACGTACGCGTACCCAAACGACCCGGATGCAAAGAAGGAAACAGTGGGTGTAGGCGGTCGATGGGACGTCGACGCGAATAAAGTGCATGAAGTCTGGGTCGGCAAGGAAGGATGTACATATGTCATAGGAGAATGACGACGCGACTGCTGTCAGTCAAAGTATATACACTCATCCCAGGAATCCATTCTGACCGAGAAACTTGATTGCATCAAGTGCCACTTGATCCGACTTGACCAGCTCCTGCTCAACAAGCTTTTCGTACAACCCTGTCGACTTGCTCTCTTTCTTAGGATGTTTGAATTTACAGCTTTGCCCGAATGGACACTTGCCGTACTGTTTGAAGTTCTGACATATCTTTTCCTTGTCCGGCTTTCGTTGTGTTTGCGACCCGACTGGTGGCGGGGGCACCTTGATAGGCGGAGGCGCGACTTTGGATGATGTCGGCTCCGGAGGTGCGTCGCTATCGTCTGAGTCATCCTCTGACTCCTCTGAGCTCGACACGACTGACGACTCGGAGAGGACTGAGCTACTGCCATCGCCTGAATCTGTTTCGCTGCCGTAGCCAAGGCCGAGGTCGATGGTGGCTGGCGCCTCGCTCTTCCTGTGCAGGCTCTCATGGAGTCTCTTTCGCAATGCTGCGAGCTCTTCCTGTTTCTTCTCGTCTCGTTCGTTCGGCTCACGAACCTTGGGTACAGGTTTCTGCCTCGGTGGTATCTCCGCACGTGGTGGTTTGCCCTTCAGCTTGCGCACGAACTCCAGTTCGTTTCTGCGCTTCATCATTGCGGCCTCTGCCTTTTCTCGAGCCTTCTGCAACGTCGGGAAGTTCCTCTTTCGATCCTTGATCCACGCCACTATGTCTCCAGCCGTTTGTAGCGATATATGTTCGCCTTCATGCTCAAACGCATAACCTCCTCCTTTTAGCCTCGACCCAAGCACGACTTCCTCGTCGACCGATTCGTCTTCACTGCTCTCGTCTGATGATGCGGCATATGCGAGCCCTAGCTTGACTTTCCTTTTCCTACTGTCTATCGCTTTATTCGGTTTCGACGTTGCGAATGGTGGCGCAGGCGGTGGTTTTGGAAGGCTGAAACCAAATGTAGGCACAGGCGGAGGCACAGCTGCTTTTGCTCTCGGCGGCTTTGAGCCCTGCTGTTGTGGTTTGCGCGGCGGTTGGGGTTGCGATTGTGCGTTTCCGTTGTTTCTACGGTCATCCCACTTCCTCTTCTGTCCTGATTGCTGCGTCGGGGAGAATTGAGCCGATTGGTGTGCTTGCTGAGGTGGAGGTGTTGGAACGTAGGGGGGATTTCCCGTATAAGCCATATGGCTTGCAAAGGCTGCCATTGACTGTACACCAGCCGGTGTTGCCATGAAAGCCATTGCTTGTACCAGCGCATTCGGATCGACTGGCGACTGCGCGTTTCCTCCGTGGTACGTTGGGCTCGCAAAAGGTGGGTTTACGTAAGGTCCAGTAGGAATACTGGGTACGTGGGCTGGTGGCGCATATTGCTGCTGTATACCATGATTGGGACCGGAGCCACCTCGTCTGGTATCACCGCCTCGATTGTTCTGATAGCCTCCTCTTGGGCCTCCCCTACTGTGTGAATTACCCCCTCCGCCATGAGCTTGGCCTTGTCCGCCTCTTGTGTTTCCGCCGAAGTTGTTGTTTCCACCGCGGCTTTGTCCACCTCTACCGCGGTTACCATCGCTCCTTCCTCTACCTGCACCACCTCTTTGGCTCGGATATGATGGCTGATTGTCGTTGGATGAGGCTCGAGGCGGCGGTGGAGGCGGAGGCGGAAACTTGAACGACGTCATGGTTGGAGACCCTAGAGATGGTTTAGTAGTCACCGTCGCATGTCTGGTGGTGATGCGCGATGATCGAAGGAAAACTGTTGCCAAGGGTCTGGTGAACTGGGGATGCGACGCGCCTCGGGAGTCCGAAAATCTCTTATCGATAACACTAGGGTGGTGCTAGTCATGCACAATTTCCTGCCTCGCCTTTCGCTCTTTGCTCCGGACTCGAGAGCCTCAGAATGCTTCAGTGACAATTCAGTCCTTCTACACTCATGAATCCTCTAATACAGTCAACATGTTCATTCTTGTAAGTATATATATGTATATTTGAGCGGGATGATACAAACACCTATTGAGCGCGTGGAGAAAATAATCTACTGCAAAGACTAAGAGCTGGCAAAACTCGCGGCGTAGATATTCAGACCCAAACCCCCCACTGCAGCGCGCACTCCTTACACATATATGAACGATTTCCAAAGACCAGTTCTGATCATGTTGTAGACTACGATACAAGACTTGATCCAAATCAAGCCCCATGACTTCGTCAAACCCAGCGCGGAAGCTATAAAAGATGTCGTCAACGAAAAATACAGCAACAAAATCGTACCCGGAGTTGGCCTCTGTATCTGCATGTGGGACCTCCTGAGCTCCACCGAAGGTCTCATCGGCCACGGCACTGGCCTCGTCAACGTCAACATTGAGTTCCGCATGACTGTCTTTCGACCATTCCGTGGCGAGATCATCTGCGGCCGAATCAAGGCATGTAACGAGGAAGGCATCACCCTTGACCTCGAATTCACATCCGAAGTTTTTGTTCCGTATCAGAATCTTTTCGAGAACACTAGCTATTCGAAAGCGGAGGACGCGTGGATTTGGAACTCGGATGGGACAGAGCTCTTCTTTGATAAGGGCGAGCCGGTCCTGTTCAGAGTTGAGCAGGAAGAATGGATTGATCAGAGGCCGACGATCATCCAGAAGGACGAACAAGGAAACGTCATCGAGGAGAGAGGTACTGCTTGGAGGGTTATCGTGAGTACTGAAGGCTATGAAAACAACGTAATCTGCTCATATCCATCTAGGGATCGATGAATCAAGCTGGCCTCGGTCCCACATTGTGGTGGAGCGAACAGGAAGAAGGAGAAGATGTAGAAGAGGGAGAGGAAGGCGATGTTGAGATGGATGGCGCCGAAGAGTAAGCTCATCATCTCGACGACCGACCGTGACAATGCGGTCAAGATTTCTGTGGTATGTCAAAGGCTACCACTTCAAAAATGTAACTTGGACGTTTTGCCGGTTGCCTCAATAGAACTCCGAACGCAAACTCTCCTCAAGTCACTAAGCAGCTTTATTTTCTCCTCTACTTTTCGAGCTGAACACCACCCGAGAGTGCGATACCATCAACGTGTGCCGAGTCAGCTCTTGTTCTCCATACTGCGCGCTTGCCAAGGATAGTAATCGGATGGTCTCATCAGCGCCACGGATTGCGCGATGGCATGCCTGCACAACCCACCAATCAAACCCAACCTGCCCAGAACCTTCACTGCCGGCACCGCATCTCCTTTTAGGTGTCCCTGGCGCCGTCCTATCAAATGTAGCTCATTTCTGATGTTCTGTCTCTCCTCACTTTCGACGTTGGGGCATGCTGTCGCGCTCTTGGACTTTGTACCATAAGGCGTTTGCAACCAAGGACGAGAAGCGATTACGCGGAGTTATTGAGCGACGAATATCCAACAATATTGCGGAACCAGCCGGAGGAATTGGACAAGAGTCGGACTGTAGTAACATGGCGGTTCATCGATCGCGCAGACCGACGTCGTCGGATTCAGGGTACTCGAGCACGGATAGTTTGGCGTCGCACGTCAGAATCAAGGACTTCTCGACTTCGCAAACTGTGGACGACGTCGCATTGAACTCATCAGAAGATGAGAGTTCTAGCATTGATGTAGCATCTCTGTTGCAGAAAGCAATCCGCACCGATCTGGCAACGTCTATTGGAACACAGCTGTTCAACGTCCAAGTCTCGGATTTGACTTCGCAACAATTGGATGAGCTTGCACTTCTGGTATCAGACAGAGGTGTAGTTGTTTTTCGGGACCAGAGTCTCTCGAGGGAACAGCAGAGCCGGATATTTGAACACTACGGAAAGACTGCTGGAGAGCATGGCATTCTGAAAGAGCGAGGTAGTACACAAAGCACAAAAAGTGCCAAAGACGTTAACAAGCATGATGATGATGCACAACAAACAAAAAGTGAATGGGTCTCGGATAGAAGTTGGGAGCCCAAACCACCCAGCTACTCAATGCTCAATGTGGACGAGGCTGGCGGAGACACATCATGGGTATGCCATACTCCATTCGAAGATTTGCGGAACTATCTAACTCCAGCCAGGTCTCACAATACGGTCTCTATGACGCGCTGAGCGCACACATGAAGCGTTTCGTGGATGACTTACAAGCAAAACACACATCACATCTTCTACGTAAGACCTTCAATCCCATCCTTTCATGTTCACGACTAATCAAAGAACCAGCCTCTTTCCCCACGCCATCAATATCGAACGTCCACCCAGCAGTCCGAACGCACCCAGTGACAGGCCTCAAGGCACTCAACGCCACGCCTGGCGCGGTGACTGGTTTTGTACAGTTGAGTAGACGAGAATCAGGTAATTTCCCAATGCTCTTTAGGAAGCCTGGATAGACTCGCTGACAACACGCCAGACAATCTCCTCCAGCTTTTAGAACACAATATCAATGCCTCAGACGAACACACAGTGCGCTTCCACTGGGAAGCAGGAAGTGTAGCGCTTTGGGATAACAGGTGCACGGCTTTTAAGCATATCTCTACGCCAAAAGGATTCCAGACGAGTTGTGTCGGCGAAAAGCGTACGTCCCCTCAATCTTATTAACTCGCACACGTCCCGCTAACTGCGCTGTTAGCATATCTCGACCCCCACAGCGAAAGCCGAACCGAAAAAGCAGCAAGAATCCAAAGAGAAGAAAAAGACGAAAAAAACAGATTAGAAGAGATCAAAAGGAGGTACAACGACACGCCGCTGAGGCGCATATTGAAAAGGCAGAACAGCAAGGCGCCATTGTATCTTTACACGACGCAAGTACTGCAAGATGAACGAGACGATACAGCGGCAAACGAAGAAGAAAAAGAGCAGAAACCATATGTGTTCAGATTGCGATCCAGCAGTGAGATTCGCGAAAAGGAGAAGGAAATATGGGCACAAACGTCGACCGAGGTCCAGGAGCGCAAACCCCTATTCAATCTGCGGTCTGCGAGCGAAATGAGAATGTACGAGGAGGTGATATGGGCCAAGTCAACGAATCCTGCATCGGCGACCCTAGAAGAAGAAGTTGAGGATAAGGGGCGACCAGCAGCAATCAGGGTAAACTCAAATGGCTCGCCACTGCGACGCATCATCCAGCGGCAGAACTCGGGAAGTCCTGGGGCGAGGAAGTAACTAGCACGAGCAAAAGGGTCATGTATGATAGGATGAAAATGGATATCTCATAACGTCGTATACATACTCCCCATCTCCCATTCCTACTTAATCTGCCATCTAATTCAACCCAACCCCAATCGCCGCAAGCGCCCAATCCATAAACCCCGCATTCGTATCCAGAATATTCTGACTACACATCTCATTAGCATCTATCCCCACCACACACGTCAGAGAAGAAAACTTACTTGAATTCCGATGCCGTCGGGTAGAAATTCGTACTATACCCAAACTCCATCGTAAACCCATACACCTTATTCGCCCCAGCTTTCGCCCACTGTCTACTATACGCATAATCGTCCGTCGCGCCGCTGGTTGCATACAGCCCGACAGCCTGCATAGCCTGGTATCTGCGGCCGCCGACGGCGCTCATGGCGGCCACTGTTTTGGCCGCCACTCCCTTGATGGCCGTGACGTCGGCGGCGGGCGCGTACTCTTTGTACGCTGTGTCGCCGACGGGGCCGCGCTTGCCGTCGTATGCGGAGTTTTGGAAGTTCATGGTCGTGGATGTGGATTGGTTTTCGTCGTCGCCCCAGGAGTAGAGGATGTCGCCGGCGGCGGAGTGGATGTCCATGAACCAGCGTAGCTTTGGGAAGGAGTCGTATACGCTGACGTGGTTTTTTGTCTCGCTTTCGGACGCGGCGGCGGTGCCCGCGAAGACTTCGGAGCTGGGCGATGTGGATGCGGGCGCTTCGCCGGGGGCGAAGAACTTTTTGAAGTTCCAGAGGAAGTCGAAGTTGCGGTTGATGTCTACGCCGATGGAGGAACCGGATGTGCCGGATTTAGTGTTGCGGTTCTTGCGCCAGAGAGAGCCCGAGGATTGGTCGTAGGTTACGCCGTCGGGGTTGACGAGCGGGAAGAAGACGATGCCGGCTGCGAGGACGGATTTTACTTGCGCGGCCGTGTAACTCTTGGAGCCGTATTTGAGGCCCGTGTTGGCTTTGTTGGCGGCGACAAGGTCGGAGATCCAGTAGATGAGGTTGTCTGGGCCGCCGCGCTCGCGGGCGTGGACGCCGGCGCTGAGGTAGAGACGGTAGGCGGACTTGTCGGTTCCGGCACCTACGAAGAAGGCCTTTTGTGTGGCGCCGTTGAAGGTCTTGTATGGGAGGGTGACGCTGCCGACGCCGAAGTTGTTGACCAGAGCTGTTGTAGCGGAGTTGATCTCGGCGACGTTCATGATGCTGGCGATGGTTGCACCGGTAGCTTGTGTTCCAAGACCGACAGGTGAGACGGTGCCGGCCTTGAAGCGGTCTCCTGTTCCAATGGGGGCGGTTGCTCGCTCTTGTCTCTTGTCTACTTCCCTGTGGATGGAGATCTCTGAGGCGTACTGGTACTCATGCTGGACGTGAGCAATCTGCTCCTCGGTGAGAAGCGCATGGAGCGTGAAGTGTCCATCGTCTGTGGGGTGTGCAATGGGTCTGCAACCAAAGTCGAATGTGTCGTTGCGGACAATGTCTAGGAAATGTGCGGCAGTGGGTGCTCTGAAATGAATGGGAAAGAGGTCTCCCAGCACGACTGTGCTCTGGAAGAGTAGAGCTGCAACGAGAGAGTACTTCATGATTGTGAGAAAGAATGTGTGTGTGAGGTGTGGAGGTAAGGCGTTCACCGCAGGTACAAGCAAGTAGTTATACAATTACCTAGATACACTCTCCTGTTTGCTTTGCACTTGCCACCAGCCGAATCCGGCATCTCCAGATGAATGGCAGGTGATGCAAGTGTCGTGCTGGTCCAGGGACCAGTCACCATCGCGTTGGCCCGCCATTGGCCAGGTATGAAATAGGCACTAGCCACCACCTTCTCCTTTCGTCCCATCGCCGTCCGCCAGTCGCAGGACACCTGCCTTGCTGGAGATGGGGAGGCTCGAAATTAAGATAAGGGACGATCTGAAAAGCGCCGGCCGGATAAGCTATATTGATCTGCATCGCGACGTGCTTCTGGTGTGGGGTGTCGGCCTTGCCGCCCGCAATGCTACGCGGAGCAGGTCTTACACAGGAAGGAAGTTACGGCGCTGTTACTGGTGGCTAGAGCGACACGCGACGTGACTAATGTAGTCATGAAGATCTCCAGTGATCCTCCCGGGAGAGAGGATTGCGCGTGGCAGTAGATCAGGAACCTCAAAGTTAGAAAAAGAAAGGCCAACGGCAGCGGGCCATACCGTGGGAATTCTTCTCATGCAAGCTCAAATGATTGGAGGTTGAAGGTGCAAAAACGAGTCCACCTGCCAACCTCATGGAGATGAGGTCGGCAAAAAAAGGGTCTTGCCGCGACTCGAACGCGGGGCCTCTCGCAAGCAATGCTCGGGTAAACCCTAAGCGAGCTGGTGCATTGTTAGTGAAGTGTTGAGGGGAGTATATACGTTATTTCTTACAATCATACCACTAGACCACAAGACCGTGATTTACTGTTGATGGAAGAATTGGAAAATATTGATCTAATACACTTGGTAAACTATCATCACTCTGGGACGGGTGGTGCGCAGAGAGATGATTGGTCGTGCATGGTGGGGTAGCTGCTTCGCTGGCATGTGACAGTACCGCGAAGCGCATTGATGACTGATTGCTCAACATCAATCGACTCTCTACAGCTCTCTACAGCGGTCTTCGTCTTATATCACTTCAGAGGACCAGTCGCCACTCTAATGCGGACTCCCGGTATTTGTGGCGGCGCATACGCTACTTTACTGGACCGAGCTTCGTCGACATGAGCGCGTCCAAAGCTCAACACTGTTTTACAGCTTCTCGCCCACACATTCAGTCAACCGCAGCCTAATTAGGGATACAATGCGCCACTGCTGCCGATTGAAAGTACATGCCACGCAGTCGTAAGATAACATGGTGCGCCTTTTCGTACCAGAGGGTCAGTCTCGCGACACTAAACACCACGCTGTACTAACTATGCACAGGTGAGGGACAGCACTCACTCGAACCACGGTATCCTGACCCGCTTCCCGCCAATCGCAATCTTGTATTCATTCCGCTGGTGAGCACCACAGTCGCCGTCGCCACAACAGCCGTGCTTGCCCTCATAGGCAAATCACGACCTGGCACCCTCCTCAAAACCACCGCCTACCTTAGTGCCGCTCAACTTTCCTTAGTACCCTGCGAGTCATATGGACAGCGTGAGGTGAACAGGGCGGTGTTCAAGCTAGACAACGTTGCGCCAAAGCCTGGAAAATGGTGGGAAAGAACAAAACATTGGACGGTCGATGACACGGTGGCCTGCGGCGGTGTCCTTGGTACATTGCTCTCGCTCAGCCCTCACATGCTTCCGGGGATGTCGGGGTGGAGGCGATTCCTCGGCATGGCCACCATGGGGTGTGCCATTGGTGGCGTCTACGGCGAACTCACACTTGTGCATCTCCCCGACAACATCAGAATCGAGATGGACAAGGCAAGGGCGCGAAACCGGAAAGTGCAGTACGAGCGGCTGAAACAAGATGAAAGAGCGCAGGAGTCGCTCTCTCGGTTTGGCAGGATTGCGCTCACTTTCTTCACATCTTCATTCATCAAACGCAACCTCAATCCCTTGTCAAATGGTTCGGGATCTGAGATGGGCATTATGGGTCCTGGGGGACTACAAGGTCCAGGGCCCGGGCATGGAAGTCTTTTTCAGCAAGAGAAGGACCAATACACGCTCATGCACATCGAGTTCAGCAGAGAAGAGTTGAACGGCCCCGACCTTGAAGATGGGTACCGCGAATATAGAGACAGCTTGGAGAACCGTGATGCGGGTGCTTTGCAGAATTGGCTCGAGCGCCTTCATAAGGCCAGGAAAGCGACGGCGACCGAAGCTCAGTACGTTTGGCAACATCTGGTGAAGAAAGAGCGTGAGTTCTACAACCTTGTAGACGAGGACGAGGAGAAAGATGTCCTTCGACGGGGGCTCCAACTCCTAAATAGCGTGGCCAGCGACTTTACATCGCGCGATGCGATCTTTGCTTACCACATTGCCGATGCGAGGAAGCGTCTCGATCAGATAGGACAGAAAGAAGGGGGCGGGCAAGATCGGTTGTTGATCGCACAGGAACTACAACCCGAACTTCCAGCGAACTGGACCGATCGCCATAGCCCACAACTAGCTGCGGACCATATGCGGCTCAACTGGACGCGGCAAAAGCAATTGCTAGGCGTCCTTGATGAGGCCGTTGCCCGGCACAAAGACCATCAGCCCGAGGCTGGCAGCCCGCATGAGGAACCTCTTAGGCGGATCAGAGAGAATGCAGTGTATATGAAGAAGAACTTCGAGGCTACGGAGCGGCTGCTGAAAGAGTTTGAGGAGCAGATTCGTAGAGCTGATGGGTATGATGGGAAATGAGACGTCCAAAACTTCAAGGGTAAGGTCATTGCAGTAGCGTTGGCCTCTACATAACATTGGTGGAATCTATGGAAAGGATATTCCTTCCAACATGGGCCGCACAGCGCTCAATCTTGGATAACGGCTACTTGGACTTAGCTCAGAGGCGTAGGGAGTGTGGGAGTGGAGCGAAGTGTGGACAAGAGCCTGGGAAAGAGTAAGGCTACAAGTCACTCTACAACCACGTCCGCTCACGGAAGTGGATGGCAAGCACACACGGAACTCATACATCCAGTGGCAATCCACAACCAAAAACTATTGACCAATAAACATACTATTATCTTATGTACCTTGTTCGCCACATCTACCTACTCACTCAAGTCGAATTACCCCCAGCCCACTCACTCCAGAAGGTAATATTTAGTATAGATCACAGTCAAATATTAAATAGGGCAGAGAGAGACCAGCTTCTCATCACATCAGCATTCAAGTCACTATCTAACCAAACCCCAGTTCCATGTCATAGTGTATCCTACCAAAGCCTCAATGATTCAGCACAACCGGTTTCCCCCTCTCCCACCCATCAATACTCTCCTTGATATTAACCCAATACCTCAACTTCACAGTCTCGCTCTTCGCCCGCTCCACATCATCCCTCTGAAACGCCTCCTCAAGCACCCCCTCACTAATCCTAATCCTCCCCTCATTCCCCTCCCTCAACGCCACCAAATCCTCTTCCCGTTCTGCATCCTCAATCGCCTCTCGCGCCTCCAGCACCTCCATCAACAATTCCGCATCGTCCACTTTCGCCGTCTCGTCTTCTGCGACTTCGACGCCGCGCAGGCTTAGGAGGTATTGCGCCCGTGAGAGCGGGTGCTGCAGCGTCTTGTAGGCGTCGTTTATGCGCGCGGAGAGGGCTTCGGCGCGCTTTTTGTCGGATTGTGGGTGCATGTCTGGGTGTGCGCGGGCTTGGAGTTGGAGGAATTCGCGCTTTAGGGCGGAGAGGTCGATGGGGAAGGGCGCGTGTGGTGGGGGGCCGGCGGGGAGGGATTTGGGGAAGAAGGAGTAGTGGGTTTGGGAGGCGGCGAGGTCGGGAGCGGAGGGGGATTTGAAGGGCTCTTCTTTTGTGGTGGTGGTGGACTGGAAGCGTCGTGGTTGTGGGTGGGGTGGTGGGAGGTTTGCGCAGAAGATGCATGGTGGTGCTACTTGTGGTGTGCGGAATGGTGACATGGAGGATTGCGAGGACGTTAGAATGCGCAACCTGCGCGTGGCGGTGGAACGTATTGATCGCATGTTTGGAGACTGACAAAAGTTGTGTTCTAGGATCTGGTGAAATGTAGACAGCAAAGCGCTGAGGGAAATTTAGACTTTGAAGTTGTATGGCGGAGCGATCGCGGAAGAGGCGATAACTTTCCGCGTTCGGAACTGTAAACGGTTACGTCATCTATGCGCAAAGTCACCAGGTGTTGCAATTATTTGTGTCCTAGCATACAAAGACATGTCGACCCCTATGAAACTTTGGAGACTCTACCTAGTCTAAAAAAAGAATACTTCAAGAACACACAAGCTTTTTATTAAATTGTGGATTACGAACATGAATTCTTGCAGTCACCGGGGTGACAAAAAAAATGGCTCAACTTTTGCTGAGGTAATCAGCCCCGCAAACATCAATACCACAATTTGCAAACTTGTAGTTTTGAAACTGCCATAACTTACCCAAATCTTGACCAACTTTTACAAAAAATGATTCAAATTGCTCGCGCAAACACTCCTGATCGCCCTACAAAGCCTTACGCTGATTTATTAAGAAGGACGCGTTTCTTTGACGCGTTTGATGTGCGCAACTAGCGCGGCTTGGTGCCTGTTACAGACCTCTGCAATTAAGTTGATATACCACGCCGCACTGCGTACAGATGGCTAGCTGAGAGGCACACACATAGAGAACAAGTACTACGCCGTCGCGACTAGAGAACTGCAAAAGCTCAGCTCTGCGGCACTCCTAGCAGTGGCTGTCTGTACAAAATACTAGATGCTGCACTCGCAAAGCTTATCAACTCAGACCAAGCGTCACGATGCCAACGACTATTAGCTTAGCAGAATCAAGCTAGTATAGACACTCACAAGCGTACGCTGCAGCGCTCGCTAAAGATACGTTTCTCCGCTAGCATGTTCAAAGCTGCGACTTAGAAAGAGATCACAGTGCCGCAGCAAACGCAGCGCGTACTGTATACAACTAACAAGCGTTACCGCAGCGTCGAGGGCTATTAGAATGGCTTTATATTCACTGATGAGGCTCACTGCGCGCTTGACGACTTCCTAGATAAGTGGATATTGCGCGTACTTGGCCAGCGTAACTCGCTAGAGAACATCGTTGAACAGCGCGATCGCGGCCCTAATAGCGTCCACTTTGCAGCTTGGATCAACTACTACACTAAGGCAGAAGAACTGACGTTCTACAACGACGAGTACGACGACGTAGAGCCAATTAAGCCACCTCCTCGCCCACGCTGGCGCCTAGCAACTGAAACTGAAGCGCAGTATGAGGAGCGATTGGCGCGATAGGAAGCAGAAAAAGCGCGCCAGCTAGCAGTTATAAAGCCAGGCAATTCTATGCGCGCGAGCTACTATACTGACAAGATCCTCCCGGTATACGCTGCTGCGTACCATCAACTTCAAGCACGCTTAAACAAGTTACGCGGCCAGCTCTACCGCAATGATCGCTACAACTAGTACCTTATTGAGGATAACAATCCTAGCCACGGTACTTGTAATCCGCGCTCGCTGCTAGCACTATATTGTCGCCGTAAAGGAGTTGAGCGTCTTATGCACCCAGCCAATTCACCTGATCTTAACCTAATAGAAGGCATCTAGAACATTATCAAGGAACGCGTACGCCGCAAGCTTCACAACATTAACACTATAGACGAGCTTAGGGCAGCACTACAACAGGAGTGGAAAGCAGTTACTCAGGATCAAATTCAAGCTCGTATCAATGAGATGCCGTACCGCGTTGGGCAGGTGTTTGCACACCCTGACAAGCGCTGCAAAACAAGCCTCTGGTAATTTGCAACACCACAAAAAGCTCGTTTTAGGCGCGTCTATACAAAATTGAAAAGCTTTATCAATTTCAGCTCAATTAGACATGTGGTTGTGTAGTTGCAATGTGCGTTTTGGCAATGTTTATACTGTAAAGCGAATTGGTGGGGCATCAGCCGACGTCGCTTACCTCAGCAAAAGTTGAGCCATTTTTTTTGTCACCCCGGTGCAGTCGCGGCAAAACTCCTCAACGCAGACGCGCCAAGTCCGACTAGAACACCACCAAAAAAGTCTGCATTTTGACAAAAACATACAACAGCGGGTATTCGCCAGTGGTCACCCACCTGACTACTAATCCGCCGGTGTCCTGCTTAAATATTGCTGAGCGGACGGGAAGCATTGCTTTCAGGACCCTATGGTCGTATGTGAAAGAGAAGACTACAAAGGTTGTATATATTCTGGCTATTGATGCCACTAGCAGCCAGACGAGACTGCTGGAGGCTAACGAACATCAACTGCATATATCCTGGGCATTAGCAATAACACATGCTCAGGCATTGAGTTTGGCAGTGAAATTGCTCGAGTAGTTCAAGATACTTTAACCCACACGCCCCAGCGTCAAAACAACGCCAACACCAACTCCAGGGCTTCCACAGCCGAAGATGCCAGCATCACTCCCACCACCCTACATCCCTCGAATAACCCCATCACACCTCCCACCCCAATACCGCCCCAAGATATCCGCCTCTATACCGTCACCGCCATCAAATCCCCCACCACCAACATCCCCGCTCTCGAGGCATTCATAACTTCTAAAGTCCAGGCCGGTAGCGAGCGCCGCATCAACCCGCTCGTTCTTAATGGCAAGACGTTTGGCTGGGTTGGACTCGTCCTGGATAGGGCGGGGAAAGAGGAAATAGCGATGCATGAGGGGGTGCTGGGTGTGAGGGAGAGTTTGCAGGTTAGCTGGAATTAAGGGGATTGGGTGCGGAAGTTAAGGAAGTCGAAAAAAGCACTTCTGGCTACGGAATGGGACGTGGAAATCGGAAATATCCAGCGCTCTTAAGAGTGAGACCAGAGCAGGTCAACGATACCCAACTTCCATCGCAAACCACTAATCTCTTCCAATCCATACAAACAACCACCACCCACACTCATACAGGCACCATAAGCGGATTCATTACCCCCGCCCCCCCATCAACCCTAATCTCACTCCCCGTAACATAACTACTAAACCCACTCGCCAAAAACCCCACCGCCCTTGCAACTTCCTCCGGGCGCCCCGCCCTCTCCAACCCAATCGTGCGCTTCTGCACATCAGCCCCTTGCAAACTCGCCGGCGGGAATTGTCCCGATTGCATATCCTTGCTACTACCCAGATCAACGCCAACGTCGATTTGACCCGCTGTTATGGCGTTGATCCGGACACCGGTGCCCTTCAGGACGAGCACGCCGCTGCGTACAACGCCGAGGGCGGCGTGCGACGCCATGGTAAACGCGGGACTCCAGACGCCTCCATTCGTCGCCGCGACGCTCGTTACGACGATGATGCTTCCGTACGGCGCGTCCTTGGGTGCAGCGTTGGCGTAATTGCCCTTTGGCGTTGTTTTCTGCATCGCAGCCGGCGCATATTTGAGCGCGAAGAATGCGGGCATGGCGTTTGTTTCAAACGCGTTGAGGAGGTCGTGCGGGGAGGTGGATGTGATGCTGGGTGGGCCGAGGAGGCCGGAGGAGGAGGTCCAAATGTCGAGGCGGCCCCATGTATTCAACACGTCATCGATGAGGGCGAGGGTGTCTTCTTCGGAAGTAATCTTATACGGATACCCAATGACTTTTGTATTCGGGAACTGTGCATTTACGGCATCGGCGAGCTCGGCGTAGGGTTCCGAGGGCAGGGAGGAGCAGGCGTATATGCATGCTGCGCCGTGTGCTGGGGGTGTGTTAGTTGTTTTCGGGTTTTGTTGTGAATCGCGCTGAGGAGTTTCATGATGGATGGGATGAGGGTATGTCTGACCAGCTAACTCCGCCACAATCGCCTTTCCAACAGGTTGCGTCGCGCCTGTAACAACACACACGAATCCATACTGTTCACGCCGTCAGTTCATCTCCCAAGACACCCTCCCCAAGACACCCTCCCACCCCAACAACCCAAATGTAAACCACTCACCAATTTCCCATCCGCCCTATACGGCGAAAAATGCTCCGAATCCAACTGCGCCTCGCTCTTTGCCTGTTGTTCAGACATTGTACTTTTGTTGTCGCGTCGGATGGAGGGGTTCGAGCGATTCTTCACAACAAGAACGGGCCATGATTGTTTTTGTCATTTCTTCCGAGCTATTTGCTGCGGCATTATGTCAGGCTACATATCCACGGGGCGCGGAGATGCATAGTGGGCGTTGAAGCTGTTGGTTGAGGAGCTTGGGAGCTTATCGCGGACTGATAAGGATGTGGTGGGCTGGCTGGAATTTGGAGGGGTCCGCGGGGAGCGGGTGGGGATGGGGATTCGCATAACAATTGAAACTAGTGAAGAAAGGAGGAATGTTGTCGCAGTCCTGATGGATGGATATTGGTGATGTATAGTCTGAACTCTGAACTCTAATTGCGGTGAAGCATGTTCTACATCTAGTCCCCATGAACCGCCGCTCTATGCTCACACTTCCCACGCCCATGCCCATACATTCCCAGCCCCTCAGGCCGTCTTCGCCTTATCCTCCTCCTGCACCCTCCTCATCTCCTCCCTCGGCGGCAAAACATCTGGCCCAAAGCTCAACGGCAACAACTCCCCCATCGTCCTCACAATGAACCCCCCCTCCTTATTAAACATAAAAACTGGGACCTCCAGGCCCAGAAACTCCCTCAAATACTGCCTGCACATTCCACACGGGCTGCAAAAGTCCTGAATATCAGTCGACACGCCAACGGCTTTGAAAGCACCGATACGATATCCCAAGTGCACGGCCGTACCCATGGCGACGCGCTCGGCGCATGTGCCGACGGGGTAGGCGGCATTTTCGATATTTGCGCCTGTGAGCGTGTGGGAGAGGGGGTATGTTGTGGAGGTGTTGGGGGCGGGTGAGGGGGAGGTCGCTGGGTGGAGGAGGAGGGATGCGCCGACGCGGAAGAGGGAGTATGGACCTATATGATAAATCAATTAGCACAAACACACACCTTAGTACTCCCACATATCCAACAACTGGCTCGCTACCTACAATAAGCCCTCCCTTTCGCCTCAATGCATTGCTCGCCCAAGACCTGCAGTTCCTGCGCCGACACGCCGTGTATCAACCCATCTTTGTCGGGTGCGGCTTCGGCGGATTGGAAAGTCGTTGTTGACATGGTGAGAGAGGGAGAGAGGAAGCAGGACGCGACGCGGCGAGCTTTGGAGGGGTGGTGGTTGAGCCGAGGCTTGCCGTGGGGCGGGAGCTATAGCTACAAAGGAAGGTATGTCAGAGGAGGCGGCGGGCTCCGATGAGATAGATCGGGATAGTGGTCAGATGATTGTTGCATGTGCGATGTGAGCACGGGAGATGTTTGGGTTTCAGGAATGTGTTTGATTGGGTTGTTTGCTAGCTGTTTGGCTGTGACGTTTTCAATGTCTACGGGCGCGAGTCGCTGTGCATCAAACGCTAGACATTGTAATTCGAATATGAACAATTCAACAACGGGTCGTGCAACTATAGCTCGTCTTTGTAGACTTCTTCACTCCCTTCTTGCACCTCTTCGTCCTCCGACTCGTCCGACTCCTCCTGCTTCTCTGCCTTCTTCACTTTCCCCTGCTTTTCCGTGCCCATACCACTCTTGTCCTCCTTCGCCCTCTTCGCCTTCTTCTCCAATTCATCCTGGTCCTCAGCCTCAATAATACCCCTAAACTCCCTCCCCCGCGGCGTATCCACAAGATCCAGCTTCCACCCCTTGCGTCCAGCCAACTTCTTCAAGTTCCCCTTCAACTTCTCCACATCCTTCGGGTCGCCAATGTTGTTCTTCTTCATCTCCTCCTTGGTCCACTGCGTGCCGTCGCTGCTTGCCACGGTGCCAATGTACGTCTCCTTGCCCCCGCCCACCACCACGCTCTTCTCAATCACTCGGCCCTCACTGCCAACATGAGCTTGGGCGCCGACCTCGACGCCGCCGATGACGATCCCGCGCTTGGTGGAGCCTTCGAGGCCGTCGATGACGTCGCGGAGGGGGTTGGTGTTGGCGTCGTCGTGTTCGAGGATGAGGCGCTCGGCTTCCTTCATCTTGGATTCTATACGCTTGGCGGTAAAGTCTTCGACCTGTGAGTCGGGGATCACCGGCTGGCATTTGATGGGATGGGCGAGGTTCTCCTGTGGTGGAGTAAAGGCGACGTCGCGGCAGAGGCGCGGCGTGTCGACGATCATGAGGTAGGAGCAGGTGCTGGTCTCCTTGATCATGGCAATCTTGTCGGCGGATTGCGGGTTGCAGTGGAACTGGACGTGTTAGCCGCGACGATGTTGCAGAGTGGTGCATCCTACCTGGACATCGATCTTGCGCGGTCTGCCCGTCAGATCGCACTCGGTACCTCCAGACAGGCGCTGGACCATGTACCTGCTCGAGCCCTTGCTCTCCAACCTCGGCTGCTCGAGGCCCTTCTCCGAGTCGTCCTTGACATTGCCCTCATCGTCCATGGTCTGCTTGCTGCCCTGCTCGCTACCCAGTGTCTTCCGCGCGCCGTCCTTCTTGGCGTTCTCCTCCTTCTCGTACCGGCCCAACACGAAACTATGCACGCTCGTGTCTTCCTGCGGGGGGTAGATGGGCACTCCACGGCTTGGCGGCAGCTGGTGGAACTGCTTGACCTCGTCCTTGTAGCAGAAGCTGTAGCTCCACCACCCACTGAGGTAGTAGATACAATTTCCCTTCATGCCCTCGAGCAGCTCCCAGCCCCGGTCTGTGGCGCGCACCAGCTCCTTCTCCTCCTCCGCCTTCGCCTCCTCTGCGCTTGTTGTGCTGTTCTGGGGCACTTCGTCCGGTATTACGGGTATGCTGCATAGGAAGCGCTGCCCTTCTAGCACAACCGCTTCGTATGTGTGTTCGAGCGCATCCTCGACTGCTGATGCGTCCGCCGGCTTGTCCCGCTTAGAGAGCTCTTGCGTCTCTTGAGAGCCAGGTATCGTGGAGCTCGAGCTCGGTGAGGCATGTTCCGAGAGCAGCGACGTGGCGTCATTTTCGGTGATGAACGTGTCGGGCCAAATCACTTCATACTGTGGTTGTATTAGCAGACTGTAGCGCTTAGCACGTACATCAATGCGCCTCACCTGGGGAAACGCGAGTATGTCCTCAAAGACGCTGAATGCGTGCTGGCTTGCAAGCGCAATCCGCAACACAGCCGGAAGCGCCCAGAAATTCCGCATGGTGCAAGCGATTGAATGCGAGGTGCGGGAGGTGATGTTTGCCGTTGTTGTCGGTGACGTGGAGTTGCGGAGCTCTTGTAATCCTGGTTGGAGACATCTGTCACTTCCGGCTGGCACTTGGCTCTAACCCCGATCGGGTCGACTACGAAGCCATTCTCGACATCACCCAAAAGTCCTCATCAAGTATGTTCATATGGCCGTCAGCGACGTTGATATACTATCTACTATCGAGCCGACCGCCCTTATATGTCCCCAACCACAAGGCTGTTCCTGTAGAGCCATTCCAATAGAGTATCCTGCAGCAAATATCCCGCTGAGCAAAACAAAGATTTTGGTCCGATATTGTGGCCCCAACACCGGATCCATGCTGTAACAAAAGAAATGGACGGAGAAAGCCTTGTCCGCCAACTCCCGCTAACTGGCATAAAAGGACTGCAGAAAAGAGACATGCCGAACTTGAACTCCTCAAGACTTCTGCTTGTGGCCCGACATGAGGCTGAAGCTCCCGCCCGGCGCGCGAGGCTCCCTGCCAGATCCAAGGTAGAACTCGCACTTGAACTTCAGACACTGAGAGCCGACCTGGGGACCTTGGAAGACGGTCACAATGTCGCCCGTGTGCAGATGACCGAACAGCCCGCGACCCTTGTCGTCCGTCTGCTTCAGGTGCTTGCCGTTGATGGAGATGCCGTGTCGCGCCATCGTGAAGATGCCCGCGTGCAGCCCGTCCAGGCCAGTCCAGTCCTTGCCTTGTCGAGCTAGCTCTGCAACCGTACCATCCTTGTTGGCGGACGAGTAAAAGAAGATGCAGAACGACGTCTTCGAAATGCGCGTGTCGTTGACATCCTCATACACAATCGTATTGGTCGGCTGTCGGCCCCACGACGTGTAGCTCTGGTCGATGTGGAGGTTAAGACCAGGTGCGAAAGAGTCCGGGGTCGCAGTGAGCTTGCCGAGACGTTTCGCCGGAGCCTTGAAGGCTAGTGCCGCAGGAGGAGAGGGAACGGCTACTGAAGTTGACACGACGGCAATGCTCGAGGTCTCGGAGTGATCGCTCGCGTCTGAGACCCTTACCGTGTCCTCGTAGAGTGACGCACCGGCCTCGGTGTCCCTCCTCGCGGACAGAAAGTCGAGACCGCTCACTCGGGAGGCGTACGCCAAGTTGTGGGTGGCTGGGTTCATGGGGTCATAGTAGTATGACGCCGTTTGCGGAAGATTGATCTGACGATCCATGCCGGTCGGTCTCGCCTTGGGGGTTGGCTCGCTGATTTGGCTGGGATCGTTCGAGCCTTGGTCCAGCGAGTTATGTTGGATTACGTCTGGGGTTTTGGGAGTTGCTGGCATGGCCGGGCTCTGCGTCCTTGAGATTGGTGATTGAGGTGAGGCCATGCGTAGGTCGCGGACCATAGACTCAGCTCCTTGTAGGCCGGGCGACGAGAATCTGCCGTTGAGCTGACCCAAAACAGTTGACACGTGGCCCTCGGCACCACCAACAGTAAAGCTGTCTTGCAGCGGGATTCCAAGTGAAGGTGAGGCGATGCTGCCATCGAAAGACAACGCATTGTGAGCGCGGGTATGCAAGACACCAGAGCTCTGGAAGGCCGATTGGCCAATCTCACCAAACAAGCGGGGACGTCTAGTGGCGGGCATGAGCTGGAAACTCTCTCCCTCACGAACAGGATCCTCTGAGCGGAAGGAAGGATTTGCGCTGGAGTCGTCGCCATCACGGATTTGGTTGCGTGGGAAAAGAGAGTCGGGGCGAATACGCTTTGGCTCGACCATCTCAGCAAACTCGTCGTCGTAGAGGATATCCGCTCCTGCATCCTCCTCTTCATCCGAATCAAAAATGCCATGTTCTTGGCCGATGCTCAACTGCGACATTTGTTGCTCCGCAGGTTCCGACTCATCTTCTTCAACGATCGACTGCAACGTCGGATCAGCAGGGAGCATGGCACCATCCTTCAGCCAAGGATGCATAAGGCACTGTCGAGCACTCGGACGGTCGGTCGGATCAGTACGGAGCATTTGGACCAGTAGGTCGATGCAAACCTCTGACACACCAGCATTTAGCAGAGGTGTTACGTCAAGCGGCGTGGCCATGATGTTCTTGTACATGGCCTCTCCCGTGGCATCTGCAACTCCCTTGAACGGCGGTTGGCCGCAGAGGGAAACCCAAAGCACGCCAGCAAAGGACCAGACATCGACGGACGAGCTGTACTGGTGAAAGTTCTTGGCGCCTCTACCGCGTTTCCTGCCCTTGGCGTTTTCAAAATCGGGGAAGACTTCTGGCGCACAGTACAGCAACGTGCCACAAAAGGTCTTGAGAAAGGTCTCGTCATGCTTGACAACCTTTGACAGACCAAAGTCAGAAAGCTTTACCGTGAATGGATCGAGATCTGAGACTAGGAGGTTGTCGGGCTTGATGTCTCGGTGCGTGATGTTCGACTTGTGTAGGTAGGCCAGTGCACTCAGGATCTGCAATGCCATCGAGCGAACGACGCCCTCCTTCATGCGCCCGCCTTGGTTGAGGAATGCCGAAAGATCACCATGTCGGACGAACTCCATGATGATGTAGAGATGGTCGCCATGGTCGTGGTACTCGATGAACTCGACAATATTCTTGTGGCGGAGACTCTGCATGATCTTCATCTCATTGTCGATCTTCCTGTCAAGCATGCCGTTCTTCATGAACCGACGTTTCTCCAGCTCTTTGGCCGCGAGAAGCCGGCCATCCATTTTCGTAGCGAGCTGATGAACGGTTGCGAAGGCCCCCTTGCCCAACATCCCGATGATGTTGTAGTGCTCTCCACCATCCCATTTCATCGTAGGGCCGAGGTACTGCTTGCTGATGATGGCATTTTTGCCCTTGTCGCCCGGTGTGCAGATGTCCATGAACTTGCGCATGTTTTCTCGGAAGCGCTCCATGTGTGTGACTCTGGCAGGTACGCGTACGACGAATCTGATCATCTCTTCCACATCCGCATTCTGAATGCATATAATTGATCCGGAGTTCAGCATACGTATCTTGCTGAAACGCTGGTCTTTGCATTTCAACAGAATGTCGTCGACTATAGTCCCGTTGGTGGACATGTCTTCCAGCATCATGATACCATCTTGGTTCAGATAGATCCTGAAATGTTGGTTGCTAATACGTTTGCCGGAATCCTGGCCGAAGACGATATCTGCGCTATTGGCGTTCCTACCGAAGACAAAGCCAAGCTCTTTGAACCGCAGAGTGTGCGCAGATGATGTTCGAAGGGCGAGATCGGTACAGAACTTCGAGTTTTGACCAGGGCGATCACCATTGTTGTTGATGATGATGGTCTCTTGCTCTTCGATGTCGCTGACAAATGACGCGTCCGTAGACCCCCGAGAATTCTTGAAGAGAACATGCTGCGGACATGTTTCGGCAGATTTTACAACGATCTTGGCCGCCGTTTTAGACGTTGGCTGGAGGATGACAAGGACGTCCGCGATATCGTCTTCATTAAGACCAGAGTTGTTGCGTCCAAGACGACGAGGATCGAGAACTTGCTGCGTAGCGGGCTGCGTGGGTTGGGTGCCCTCCTCAGACATTTTTCCTGACGTTGAGTGGATGGAAGAAGTTGAGAGAAAGCGTTGACTTGAGGTTGGCAGAAAGCGTGTACAGCGATCGAGCAATACGGTTGGCACAAGATCAAGTCCAGTCACAATCAAGTTGAAAGCGCGCCAGGTGGTTCAAGTCGCGACGAAGCTTTCGTTTGAGCGGGAGGGAATGTAGAGAGGAAAGCTGGTGTTGTGTGGGGGAGTGAGAGCTCTTGAGGGGGAAGCTAGTCTTACTTATCACGGGGGAAACGCGTTGTCGCGACAGTAACGCGCTTCGCGACCAGACAAACGCTGCGATAGTTTCTCGGCCAGCGAGGGAGCCTGATCGTAGTGTGACTTTGACAGCTTTCAGGCAGGCACTATCCGCTTCTGGCGAAGGTGAAAGGTTCAAGTTGTCGCCAGCGACGAAATTATGACGTGATCAGGGCGTGGTGTTGGTACTCAAGGCAGCGCAGAGATTCTTGGTATGTATCCCAAATTAGTGGCACATTTCAGAAGCGGATGTAGGCCAGAGCGGGCGTTGTGCACTTCGGCCGCCTTATACGTCTTATACCAGCGATATGGATCGCCAGATTCTCCTGAAGTCACCTAGTCGAGGCTAAGTTCAAGCCCAGGAAGTTTCTTTTTGCAGTGATCCACAGCTCTTTCTCAGTTTGAAATACTAATATAAATGCCGATGTAACTCTGCGCCTTTGCGCTTGGTATATATTCGTCCGGTGCTCAATAACACGATAACTGGCAGCGCGAAAAGATGGCAGAGGGGTATGGCTATATAGCCCGAGTGTCGCAAGATTGCGTGGGTTTGTAAGGAGCGCGGTGAGGCAACCTTTCGCCTGGTGGCAGATGGGATGGGAGGGGAACGACGCGAAGGGTTGCCCTAGGAACAGGAACGGCTCTGCCAGTTTGTCAGCTCAGACTCGTATGCTAAGAGATGGTGCAACTGCAATTGCAATACCAACAGTGACGTACCTCGCAAGCAGGACCAGACAAGCAGCCCAACACCAACGTCGAGTGAAGCAGCGACTCGAGAATGTTTCGAGCTGTGAGACTTGAGCGAAGAAGGCGCGTCTTGCCCCATTGGCCAATGCGCCAAAGCTTAAATAAAGTGGGGCGCACTGTCAGCCGAACTGACCCCTGCCAGGCAACAACCACGTCACGTTATCCACGACACGCTCGCGACATCCATGTGTGTTACTACCTAATCCAGGCACGTTGCTCTGATATCTACGATGGAAGTCGTGCAGTTTGCTCGCATCCAGTGACCGAAGGGCAGGCAGCTGAAACCCAACATATCACGCGGTCGTTCATTCGTCGAGGACCTTCCAAGATTGAAAGAGATGTAAATGCAAAAGGAATATGGATTGTCTTTACAAAAGGATGATAACGCAACACCCTCTCCGATCACGAATCCGAATGAGCATGAAGGGAGGCAGCTCGTAAGACCTTTTGTACCTTAGCATGACCAGCATCAATCTTAGGCTACACGAGTGAGATCGTCCGCCAGTTGCGACCTTGGTCGCGGGCTATCTGTCCATCCATACCATCCCAGATGAAACTGTCGCCAACAATCTCATACTCTGGCGGCTTTGCGCGGAAGTTCTTAGTACGCAGTACGAAAGGCGTCTTGCCTCCTACAAGCAAGAACAGCTTATCACCAACCTTCGCGTCCGCAGGGCCTAAACCAATATATTTTCGCCCGATAATAAGCCGTCGACCGAGGGTTGCTGCCATGATGGAGTTGTCAAATACAGATGCGTGCCAGATGTCCATCCTGTCCTTTTTCAATTGACGTCTCATACACTCAAAGAAGAGTTCCCAAGGTGCGTCTTCCCGTAACGAACCCAAATCCTCAACAAAATTTCGTACTTGTAAATCAGGGTACGGCGCATAAGCTAGAAGGTATCGGAATATTGACTTGTTGTCAACAACATTACCGGAACAGGACTGAGCCATTACCAGCTCACTTTTTAAATTGCCATCACCAAACAGCCAGCTGTCAAGAACTACCTTATCTCGCCAGATCTTCAGCATATCTTTGTAAGCCTCGAGCGCCTCAGGCTCATAGCCAATCTTCTCTTTAGGTTGACCGGTATCCGATGCTGGAATATCCTGAAATGGCGACATCGAAGAGACTGATGGCCACGTGGCGAAGGTAGGGTCATCACGGGGGAACATCCGTCGAACGATGGTCTTTGGTCCGGGCTCGCAACTGGCCCCCGCACATATGACCTCATAGTAAGCATTCTTCAAGCTCCGTCCCGCTAAGTTGACATCTTGCAGAGCGGTCCACCATCTGGATAGAGTATTTCGATAAATGCTAACAACGTCTCCGCCCCACATAATTTCCTCTGTCCGGTGTATTACGTCGAAAATCGATCCTTTCACTTCCAAGGTTCCTGTCTCTGTTCGAAGCACCGACTTTTCGTCTGCTACACCCATAGACGGGCATGCATCATACAGCTCTGCAATTTCCGCTCGTACCTGGTAAGTAAGGCTCCCTGGCGCGCTCCCTAAAAGGTAGTGTACGAAGTCAGTATCTATCTCACATACGTTGTGTGGGCCGATATTGCTTACAATCTGGCACCCATGAGGGTAAGTCGTCTCGAAACTTTCTTCCCAGGTCGATACTGAACACGGAAAGCGTTCTTACGTCGTATATACACTCGAGGGTTGCTCGACAAAAGACCTCCGCCTCGGTCAACGAATAATCGGGAACCATGCGAGGCCTTGACTGCGACTTCCGTGCCATGCTAAGGAGTGCATACACCTTGTCTCGTGGATCAGATGCCCTTCGGTCGCGGAACTTGCGCAGCAAATCCAATAATGGTGACCTTTCAGAAAAAGTTGCATCATCAGCGCCCCATTCGGTTTTACGGATTTCTTGCACTGTGCGAAGCTCATCGATGCCGAGGATACGACTACAACAGTCGTCCAGGACCTTCGCCTGGTCTTTGGGTAGTTTAGAAAAGAATGTTGCGCAGCATGAACTAGAATGAGTCATGTAGGTACGAGCCGCTGAAGCCAAGAGCTGAATTGGCACCGATATCGTACCATAGACGATGAAAACCTCACGCTTCATCGTCACCTCTTGAATTACCCAAATCCGAGACCACCATGGGGTAAATGGAGGTTGCATCATTCTTCGCAATGCCTCGAACAGATTGGATTGCTCATTCTCGTCCTTCCCCATCATCGTCATATTCAGGTCGCTGCTACTTCCGGGGTGCAGTGTAGTGGCTAATTCGCGGAATAGATTGAACACTCGGTACACATCGACTTCGCTATGATGTTTAGGTGGGAAATCTTGAGTATATCCTTTCTCGTCAAACGTTATGACCAGCGGCGGAACGTTGGGATCTGCACTTCCTTGAAGCCGATCTCCCAAGTACACAATAACCTGATCACACTGCGTATATATCGTTCCCATGAGCTGCACCTGACTCGTCCTCTCTTCGATGTCTTTCTGGTTGATGCACAGAGCATCTACCCACAGCACCAACCCATCATGTTGCTCCTTGTATCGTTCGCGCAAATGTCGTAGCGCGCCTTCGAGGTTCACGGTCACTGGAAATGCTCTTCTTTCGAGAAAGATCTGCCGCGTTACGTTCTTCGATCCCCAAACATACGATAAAGCGTGATATTTCGCAATCGCTAGTGATACTTCGAAAAGCTCACATTTGATAGGCTCGGTCCAGCTGCCTGGTAGTAATCGAATTAAACGGATGCAGCCTGGTGAGAGAGGCTTCCCTGGGTACTCGACATCTTCTGGGCTGCGTCGCGCGCTGACAGGCGACAATAACATCGCGTGAGACGTAGAGAGAGAGACGAACGGTCGAGGCAACCTCGGGATTGATGTTGCCAATATGAACGTGTGTCGAGCTTCACCGGTCAAGCATGCAAGCTGAGCCACACACTGGCTCCTGCCCCGCCTTCGCCAATGCCTCCGTCCTCAGCCTTACGCCCTCACCTGAATATCCGAACAGTATCTAATTCGCTGATACAGAGTTCCGAGTTGCGCAGGAGGAGAGGACAACGTCATCTCACTCCCACCAGGTGTTGCAAGAATTCGTGTCCCACTACCTAGATCTTAACAAAACGCCTGTATGTAAATCTCGCAACACTTTTAAAACTTCATCTAACTTACAAAACAATTGTGAGGACAGACAGGTTTTGGTAAGGCTGGGACACGAATTATTGCAACACCTGGTGCTCCAGTGCGTGTGCGAAAGGACCTCAAAATAATTCATCAAAGCAAAAAGAATGCACTGAACCAAGGCAACACTCCAACCGCAGCCCATCGAGTAATTCGGACCTTTCTCATCGCTGTGCTTCTCATTCTGCTACCAGTTATCCCATCGAACATCATCGCCAACCCAGGACTCATAAACCCCGGCTCAGGCTCTCTTATTTTCGCCTCGCCCATCGCTCTATTCCGTGTTAGCAAATCTTCAACTCTACACTCTCGAAACGTGCAATACTCACGACCCGCCAATCCAATCCGACACCGCCTTAGGCACTCTAAACGCCTCATCATCCTTCACATAGCTTCTCTCCCACTTCAGATTTGTTACGTCAAACAGCGACACATACGGCGATCGTTGGCAAGCCGCATGTCTATCAATGCCACCGAGAACAAGCAGCTGCTTGTTGCCGACGAGGTGGCATACTGAGCCGTAGTTGGATCGGGAGCCGGAGAAGACTTGCGTCCAGTGGAATTGCGGGAGGGAGAGGACCCAAACATCGTCGTGGATTTCGGTCGGGGAGTGGCCGGAAGATATGTAGCTGGTTGTATGTGTAAGCAAGGGGTCCAATGGAGAAAGAGAGTGCGGGTATCGTGAGATGCATATGAGAGGGTTGGTAGACTTGCATGTAATAGTTTGTGCGATCTGGAGACAGAATGCTTATGGCGCAAGTTATCATTCTGTTTGATGGAGTGCGCCCACTAGTGCTTTGCCGGTACCAGATACCATTCGGGGTGGTGTCTAAAGACGCGATGTCGAAGATATGGATGACATCGAGCGGCACCTGCGTTCATTTAGTCTCGTAATTTATTCAGAGTCAAGGCATTCCACCGCACCATTGTACCCCACGTATCGGTAGTTACGTTCTCCTTGTGCCTTGTCGCACCGCCGAACAACACCAATGCACCACGAGTACCAAGCAAGGGTAGATACTGCAGCACGGCTCCAACTCGAGCTGTATCGGGTAAGATTTCATTCGTGCTTACTACGCGCACCTCTTTTGTTCGCGTGTTCATGATGATCATCTTGGGGAACACATGCAGGTGTTCGTCGGATCCGTTGCTGAGGATACCATTGAGATAGAAGACGAGGTCGTGCTCAGGCGCACGAACAGATAAAGCGTGCATGGGCGCGTAGTTGGGATCTAGTTCTTTGACTGGAGACGACGACCAGGACTCATTGCTTGACAAAGTCCATACCCTATTTTGGACGGGCGAAGTGGTCGTTTGTCGAACGCTGGACGCATTTGAGGTAGCTAGGCCGCCTCCGTAAACGTGGAAGGTATGGTTATGGTCGTAAAAGATGGAGCTTTCTATAAGACGCGGTGGAGGATGATCCGCCAAGTCGAGAGAGCTGACCAACGTCATTGGCTGGTCATTGTACAGAATTCTCCATGAATAGGACAAGTCGAGCTTGACTAAAGCGTGGTCTTGAATGTGGGCGGTCAGTATTTGGAAATTGGCTGTCTTTCATCATCGAACAAACCATAAGGATATGTCTCGTTGAAGACTTTTGGATTTCTCAGTCCCCCGTAGGCGTAGATAGCATCGCCTTTTTTCACGACTATTGACCAGTCAGCATCACCTGAAATTGCGATCACAACTCACTGGAATGACCCGTTCGCATACAGAAATAGTCCAAAGGCACGGGGTCATTTTGTCGGGACACTGACGCTAGAGAAAGACCAATGAGACAAAAGATGCAGAGCCGAACGAACTTCATCTTAATGAACTGACCAAGTCCGAGAAGAGAATGATGGAGCCTAGCGTTGCCCGTTTAATAATCCGAAAGACAGAGTTTCGTCATGATATCATAGCAGAAGAGCCCTGAGTGAGCCTTGTAGGCATACCGCACTCAGCCCATTGTGCTCACAGCTGGAGAGTGTATCTTCACCACTTCGTATCATTCGTATCAAGACTACGTGTGCGACCATACTGACGAACTCGTGGTGAGACGAAACAAGTAACGAGGCTTGTTTTGAGGGTGGGAGTTTATCACCGGCCTAGCCTCAGCCGTAACAGCCAAGCTGCAGGCTGTAGGCGCTACCCTTATTCCTAAAGGCTACCATTGATTGTGTGGTGACTGGTAAGCGATATCCTTGCTGCAACAGGCTGCCATTCATTGCGCCGCGACGGAAGGAACCGTGTGGCGTCGAGAACGATAAGAATATGTAAGCGCCGTCTCACGGCAGCTAGGTATATAAGGCGTTTTCTGGCTTCAAGTTAGATATCTCAAGGCACTCTTCTCTCACCGGGAGTTCGATTGCGTAGGTCTGCGAGAGGGACCTGTCTCGGTGATGGAACGATGATCAGCTCGGTTACGCACAACGAATTGGCGGGAGATGTGATTGGTGAAGTCCGCGACTTAGAGTCGAACCCCCAAGAGTGGCACAGTAATGAGAAGCCTGAGGATGGAATACTTCAGACTGACCGGTGTGCGTGGTTTTGCATTATGTAGAGGAGTAACTGCGTGCGCTTTTGCTTTCGCTCGACTTATCGCATCCTAAACGCACGGTCAGAGAGTTTTCTATCAGAAACAAAGATCACCATGCCACGATCTCAAGGTATGTAATATTCATCCACATGTGTAGGAACAACAATTTATCTCCTTACCAGGCGCACAGGTTTCTGTTCCGCTGCGCCAGCTCAACACACCTAGCCCAGGCGTGAGAACTAGTTCGAACGGCCAACAAAAGATACGCTGGTCGGCCCCATGGCATGGAATATGCCGGTGTTTCTCGACCTCATGGACAGGTGTTATACGGTGTTGGAAACAAGCCAGAGATTCCATACAGAAACAGGGCGGAGGAGATGTTACTTGTCCGCAAGCTGAGACAGTGATGCTGTCTCTCCTCAACCTCCTAATCTTCTTCGTTATCGCAATCTTCGCCATCAAATATCCTACCGTCAAAGTGAAGCGCGTTGTTGTTGCTATCAATGCAGCGCTCGCTAGCGTTTTGGGGTTTGTCTTCATCTACGACGTCGCTACCGCTACGAGTACATAACCAATTTCTGCAAACTATCAGCGCATCGACTAATTTTCTCAAGAGAATGCTCGTATCGTCAAGAGAACTTTGGTTAATACAGTACTTACGGTGATTTTGACTATCGTCATCTTGACAGCACTGTATAGTCAACTCTGGCACCGGGGTCTAAATGACATCGTGATCAGACTCGAGACGGATAATGTGGTATGTACTAGCGGTGTCGAGATGTGATTACGCTAACATGGCAGCGTTCTCCACGGTTTCCAGCCGTCGCTTTCTTCCAGCGCCAATACAGTACACAGGCTAGCATCCAGCCTGGTGATCTGAAGTGCTCCTCCGGCCCGAGGAATGACCACGCTGTTCAGTGCAGTAGCTTAACAATACCACAAGCTCTCGGTACGGTGTCATGCGACTGCGGGGATAGCTGGGTCAGCCTGGAAAGTCTAAAACGAGGTGAGAGTACTGTGATCTGGTTGGCCAAGAACACTACATATTACCCAATGGTACCAAGCCCAAGTACTGTCTCGAAAGGAGCAGGGCACTTCCTAGAAATCCAGGTATTCTTTACATGTGAGTAAAGCCAGGATTGATCAACATTGGAACGCATGGTTGACGTGGCCTTAGACAACACAACGGAGGCATTCCAGAATTCCTCGACAGTTACTGCGCCCGGCGTATGGATGGCGATTTATGACCCGTCGTTCAGCCTTGCTCAAATGATGGCGGACGGCCAGCTTTATACAGCCCAGATCGACGCCAATGGCCATACGGTCGTCAATGTTGGCCTGAAGTACTACACGTATCTGAATCGAACATCCAACTACAAATACGGTAAGCGAGGAAATAACTGTAAAGGAAGACATAAGCCTCTAAGCTGATATGGACGCAGACGTGACGGTCTCCACGCGCCAAAATCTTGATCTCACTTGTGATGTGGCAAAGGAGGGATGGAGTCTCTGCCACTTGACTGTCGAGATGCAATTCACAAGCTTTTTGCGAACGATCGTTCGAGAGGAAAGAAAGCAAGAGTGGACAGTGAGTACGACACATACCCCCCTGTGTCAGGCGGTCGCTGATGCTTGTCGAAAAGAGAGTGGTGGCGGACGCTGGAGCTTATTTCGCCTTGGTCCAGTTCATGAGTTGGATAACTTCGGGTATGGCATGGACATGATAGTGTCGCGAGCAGTATTCGGTGTTGAGGTGTTGTTTGAGGTGAAAGGGACCTCGGGATAGACGAGCCGAGGCTATGACGTCATCACCAGTAAGTGCCATAGCCGCAGCACGCGATCGAATGATACGAAGGACTTCCGTTCAACTTTCATTTCAGGACCGAAGAAAAGAAAAAGTTCCTTCCATCAAGTATACGCATCACACACCTTCTCGCACTCAGCATGCCGACCCTTCTCGCTCTCCCGAAAGAACTCCTCCTACACATCCTTTCCTTCCTTACTCTTCCTTTAATAGAAATTGTTGCTCAGACCTACAATAAGAATATTACTGCGACATGTATGTCCCTCCTCCAACCCCTACTCACCCGTCGCCGGCACATCAAGACCCTTACCGCCCAATTTGGTCCCTTCAATCCGCCCCAACAGTTTGAATTTGAGATCCTCACTCAGGAGACGGAAAGATTCGGTCTCGGTAAGCCGAGATGGGGTAGACTGCGTGAGCCGAGCGGTTCAGACGTGCTCACAGCTATGGAGTACTTGTTGCACAACTTCACGGGAAACCTGAAATGGCTGGAAGCCACAAAGCCGCAGAATGAACAAAATCGTGCGGGAAGTTCCACACGCAAGAATTATCAGGCACTCTCACAGTTGGAAATGGCTGCACTAGAAGCAGAGGCATCGACGCTCGGACTGAAGCTCCCGGCAGCGTTCATCAAGCTCTTCACGAACGCAAATTTGATGCACCATGTCCCAGCTATCTACGACACCAGCCTACGCATCTCTAGCGGCTTGAATAGAGTGCCTGCGGTCATCGACAGTGGAGCGGGAGGATATTGTATCCCTATGCGCGAAGAGATGTTCGGAGACTCCGCTTGGTCTTTGTATCTCGCGCCGGACGGTACGCACTGCGTCCTGGAAACCACGTATGACACGGGCCGAAGCTGGGAGGACGTCCTTTCTGCAAATGGTCCCGGACCGTCTTCTCTCGCAGCGACAGAGGAAGAAATGCAGGAGGCCAAGAACGAGGGTAGGGAAATGGCAGTAATGCTCAGCGGCGGGGTTTTGCTTGAAGGCGTGGGGTTTGAAGAGTGGTTGGCTCTCATGTGTTTTGAAAATGGCGTATCTTTGGCTTGTTGTGATATGGAGGAAGTAGGGGAGGGATTGAAAGAGTACGTCAGGACTGTATATGTCGGTTAATCGGACGAAAGATGAATGCAATGCCCTTCTTGCATCATCGACAACATTCAGGAGAGACTTGCGTCTACGAAATCTGGGGAAGAAAGGACCTGGGTGTCGTCGTATATTTTGGCGAACAAATAACAACTTGTGCCTCTATCTACGGCACGAAGACAGCTCGTCGTTCCCGAATTAGTGTCTTGATCATCGTGTACCAATCGTCCCCAGACTTGCCGAAGCGCAGAAGGGCTTTCCTCAGGGCAGTATCATGACACGCCTCATCAAACACGGCGTCATCTACTCCTCTGATCTCCAGCAACTTATCCGCGATCCATTCCCATGGCTTCCCTTTGCAGAGAGGAGTGGACTTTGCCCGATCTAATCTCACGATGTTTCCATCCAGATTGTTATATATCGATGCGACAACCATGCTGCATGCTTCGTACACATCTTGTGTCTTCATGTCTGCACCGTTGGCCACCAAACATTGCGCAAAAGACAAGGGGCACATTCGACTCCTCAAAGCGCCCAACAATGGGGTGTCATAACGATCTAGATAATACGAAGGATAATCGTCTTCACCAGTTTGAGCGTCCAGTTTGAGTAGATGATGTAAGTGACCCAGTGAATATCGAGTCCAGCCATATCCGTTCACCTCGGCGCCATTGAGAAGCAGGGGTTCCACAAGCTTGAGATGGGGTTGTTCAAATGCCTTATATAGTATACCGGGCCTGTACTCAGCGAAACCGAATTTTGAATGACTCCGTTCGTCCTGGGCGTGAGCATCGGCATCGTTGCCGAGCAGGAGCTCCGCTAGCGGTATGCCTGGTACCCCACCAGAAGCAGTCAGGGTTCTGTACAGCGCAGCGTCGTTGCCTTCATGAACATCCGCACCTGCATCAGTCAACTTCTGCATGATGACAATGCTCCGACTATTTGCGTATCTCAGACCAAACTCTATAGCTCGCATCAGAGCGACATGTTCATATGGCCAAGCCTTGTGCTCGTACACGATGTCGTGTCCAACGACACCTTCATGAAGCAGGCGTGACATCAAAATATCGTGACCGTTGGCAGCGGCAGCAACAAGCGCGTGAGCCGTATGTATGTCAGCTCCTGCTTCATCTAGCACCGAGGCCAATTCTTCGAAGCCATACAAAGTTGCAAGAAGGAGCGATTCATCTTTGTCGGTTTTACTCATGCCCGAGCGTATCAGCTTCTCCGCAATTATTCTCCCGTTAGGGTGGCAGTTCTTCCATTGCGCAGGACGGTCGACAGTGTTGGTAGCCAACCTGAACATGTCTGAGGTTAGCCAGGTGGCTACAACACCTGCTCGAAGCAGCTCATTCACTATTGAGACCGGTCCTGCATCAATCGCTACATTGAGTAGCTCATCCTAGGATGGTTCAGTCCGTGGAGCCTTGCCCCAGCTTCGGTAAGAAGCTTGAACTCTTGGAACTGTTCTCCGTTCGGCGTACTTTTGAACACCTGCCAAGATACACGTTTTGTGTCTGCACCAGCCTGTACTGTTCTTCCACCACGTCGTCGTCGTCATGGTCCACTGTCCATTCAAGGCACGATGTGGTGTCTTGGCCGAGAGCGTAACGATCCATCTCCGTTCCATGATAGACAACCTTGGAATTCTTGGTTGCTGACCGAAACCATCGCTATCATGGGAGTGTGGAACACTGATGTCTGTACCGCGCTTGATAATGATCCGAACACCTCCTTCGTGGTCTTCGTATGCAAATGACTCCTCAATGATTGCGCTTCCATGATCCGCACCAGTCTGGAGAAGCCGGTCCACAATTCGCTCAGATTTTAAGATAGCAGCTGCTTCTACAGCCGTACCGTAAGACATAAACTTGAAGTTCAGCGTACGGGCGGGCATGTTCGTAGCCAGCAGCGTCGACACAAGGCTATTTCGGCGAGGGACTACGGCCGCAATGAGCGCTGTGCCATATTCTCCTCCTTCGGATCCCACGTTGGCGCCTCCGTCGATGAGCATGTCTATTATGCTTTCGTTACCACAAGCAGCTGCGGCTTCCAGAGCTGTATCCAGATGAACCCCTTCACGGTTTACATCGTCGGCATTTTCGATAAGAAATCTTACGACATCTTCGTGTCCCTGGTACGCTGCAGCTTGGAGTGCGGTGTTAAACTTTCCACCTACTTTGTTCACATCCTGGCGGAAATCAGAACCACATTGCAGCATTACCGTCTGGCCTAACCCGAGGATAGATGCCCAGTACAACGCCTCGGATTCATCGTGCCAGTTCCCATTTACTGCCATAGATCTATACCGATTGAACCTACATTTTGCTGGCAGACAGACGTAACCACGAGGTTCTCACGTCATGATCGAACAGAAATTTGAGATGAAGGCTCTCGGCAGCCGGCAGCATTCTCATACCCGATTCTGCCAAAGATTGGTGTTGGACCCATTGGGTGCAGACGTACGGAAGAAGTGGATAAGCTGGGGCGAAAGCTCTTATGTACTCTTGTTGGGAATCGTAACTGGATTCACTCCCCATTCCACGAGCCACAGGTGGCAACGGTTTTTTCTCCGCCTCGATCCAGATTTTCACCTTTGGCTCTTTTGAAAAATAGAATAAAATATGCGCAGCAGCTCAGACTTCATTGCTTGTGCACAGCTGTGGTCTTGAGGGCATATCCAGCGAGTTTGTCACTGGACAGTCGCAAGTGCTCCGAGATGAGATATTCTTTTACCGAGAAGTGCGCGAGGCGGACGTACTGGCAATAGCATGCGATGTCGTATTTGTCTTTCAAAGTGTCTAGATTGGGGAAATAGTTGAACCCTTCCTTATCTTAGAGGTCCAATGGCTCTCCAATAGCTATGAAAGAGCAAATGAGATTCACGAGCCCAAAAAGAGCGTCATATTCACATCCACCCAAATACAGTTCGTTGGAGCTATCGAGGCGTATAATACATGCCTCTGCTAGTTGAGCAATGGTGAGTAGTCTGTTGCTAAAGGCAAGCCACTGAAGAGCTGCCCGGACGTCTTCAGAATCCTGTTCTTCAATCGTGTTGAGAACCCGGTCATAGGCTCCGTAGAGAGTGCGCGGCATCGTTCTCGATGCCCTTGAGATATTTTCCGGTCGTGGTATCTTCACATCTCGAATTTCAGCGAGCTGAAGTGTGGCCCATCGGAACCTAGTATTAGTCTTAGTATCTAGGTTTGATCAAAGATTAGAGTGAAACGGAGACTTACATTCCATCACTCTTTTCGTGGAACATCTCCTCAATCTCCTTCTTTGTCGCAGGGGGTAGTCGCATCAGCTTCTTGTCTGTGGCTAATGCATGCATGACGAAAGTATCAATGTCTGCGTTGACACCTGCTTCGTCGACTTTAAGCTGAGCCTCGCACCAAGATGCCATGAGGTCTTCGATCTCTATTTCTCTCCGGCTGGCCATGAGGATTCTGGTCTTGGGGACGGCTTGTGTGATGCCTTGAAGCCCCTTTATGGCCTGTTCCTGTTCCTCTTCAAGACACTCATCTAAGGCGTCAACGACGAGATATGGGACCTCGGCTTCCTCGAGCAAAGCCATTAGTATCTTCTCGAGAGCGTGGACCGAAGGCTTGCTCGGATGGCTTAATTATAGGCGGCTCGGAGATCTGGGTGCACAACACGTCCTCGACTCAAATCAGTCACCATAGAAAGTAACATATTCATATAGCTCTGCTTTCTTGAATCCGAGAATGAGAAGTAGAAGTGCGCTATAATAGCACTATGGTGACTGGAGGTTTGGTGGACAAGGTGTTCAATGATTTTAGAGCACAAGGCTGTTTTACAACAACCGGCTTTGCCATGTAGCCAAAGTCGTGGACGTGAGCCAGAAACCCAGTCTTGATACTTCTTGCTCTTGAAGAACCAATTCCCTGTCTTAGCTCTGCGTTTTGGGAGCACTAATTAATGGGTGAAAGGCTGCCGAACCTGGCGCATCTAGCCAGGTGACTATTTCGGCTCGCTCCCTGACTTGCTCTCCGGTAAGCAAGGTTTGGATATTATCTGCGGTAGCTTCTGTCTGATCTTGTGTGACCAATGTAGTCGCAACGATAGCTTTTGTCTGGATTTGTGTAGCCAATGTAGTCGCTGCGATAGCTTCTGTCTTGGTTTGTGTGGCCAATGTAGTCGCTTCGATCGTCGTGGCCTTTATTGCGATACCGTTAACCACTTTCTCGGTTCGAATGGTCGTCTGATGAGTGGATTGACTACTTGCAAACTGAAGCCCCTGCATTGCGAGCTTCAGTCGATCAATTAATCCGTGTACAATCTCTTTAATCTTCTCCAGTGTGCTCTTGCGAAGAGGGTATGCCGAGCGACAGCCAGCCTTTTGCAACAAACAAGCTGGCGACTCTTTGTGCAACTTCTTCAACTTCTTGTTTAATTGCGCTACCCCATCTTGACACAACAAAAGACATTCTTGCGCTCGTACTGCAAGAGGTGTTTGAGATGCAGTCTTTAATTTGTTGTCTAAGAGCGCAAACGGTTGTTGAGATTCTCGATTGCAGTACGTGTCTCGCAAAAGTCGTTTTCGTAGTCTTTCCAGGCCTTATAATACTTGAGCAGACCCTCACACACCTGGAGTCCCAGTGAGGCGATACCAACTGTAGTACCAGGATCCATGATGATGTTGTGCACGCGTGAATTAGGGAGAAGTTGGAAGAGCAGAAGGTAGTAGCAGCTCCCGTGTACCCCTCTTCTGTTGCAGCCTGAGCAGCTTATCGAACCACTCAGAGTCGTGCGCAGGCGCCATCGCGCATCCTTTAACATAATATCTATATTGGGAGTCTGCAGCTGATCGGCTGCAATGAAGGACGGAAGAAGTAATGAAATAATTCAGTGTCCCCGCCCCAGTGCACCGAGCCAAAACCCACAGATCACGCTCAATGAACGACCTTCAAAACACGCAACAGTGAAAACGAACCTCAAAAACAAACCTTCATCTCATGTTCTTCCAAAGCCCAAACATCAGGAGTCCCATAATCTTAGCAACCAATAGACAGCGCACAAGGCTGAGACATGCAAACACGCGAAGCACCTACAAACTGGCTTACCTTCCAGCTCAACAGCATCGCATGTAATCCTATCTGTTCCTGAACATTGCTCATAATTTGCAACACACAGAATTGTTTGTGCAAAAGAGGGCTACGTGACGCACACGATTCAAGCCAGCGAGGGAAGGGACAGAATCGTACTTACCCGACCGCCTACCTCATGTAAAGCTCGACCCATTCCAACACATTTCATCTCATTGCAGCGCCTCAACCCTCCCATTTCTAATTGCCCGACACCAAGAGGCTCCAGCCTTGTGGGGGCCAAACAACCCAAGACCCAAAACTTACGTACATACAAGGCTGAGACACGCTACCACGCCTCACCACTCCACCCACATAATACATCACAAGGCTGCAAGCACCCACCCACCCCATCCCAGCCCAGCGGCCCAACCCTCTCATGCCCAGTTACCCACCACTGCAAGGCTCCCTCCTTGACGTGGCATGGCACCCACTACATCACCTGCCCTCTCGCTCAGCCTCAGGCTCGTGCCAACGCACCCACCCCACCACCACCACCTCATTATGCTTTGGGCACACATACCTCGACAGCTTCACTCTTCAGGCCGCAAAAAGCACCAATGGCACATATACAAGCCGCGCAGCATGCCCATTTCTTAACCTGGCCTTTGATTCAGATCTGGGCCCTGCGGCATTTTCCGTGCAAATGTGCAAGGCTGCTGTCGCTAGGCTTCGAATATTCTTCCTCGATTATTCCATAGCCTTATTCTGATTCGCCTTACCCTGCTGTGTGGCGCTTAGCTGAATCGTCCAGCGCTGGTTGGTCCGGGGAGGGGGCATGAGTCTGTTGCCTGGCTGCGGCTCAAATCCCCATACCTAACGGTGATTAGTCCGTATCGAAAGCTGCTGGTCCATGAGAGCTGACAAGACCACATCAATAGCACCGCCCTCATTCGCTTCGTACATGAGGAAAGCTCCGCACACCTAGATAGTCCTTCGCGATGCGTTGTCAGCAGCGCCCCGGCCGCGCCCTCAGGCCGTATACGACAAGGCAAATCCCGCCGCACGAGTTGGACGAATACCGTGTCTACACGTGTGCGTCGTCGACCGGGACCCTATTCCAGAGCCCAGGCGACGTCATGTTAGGCTGACCAGTCTCGGGGATGGGATTTCCGTGCCCGCTGCGCTGGCAGAGCAGATGCGCTGTATTGAGAGCCGCAGAACATAATGACTCTGACCATTCACGCCCCCTGTATCCGCGTCCCGTGGTCCCGCCGCGGTACGGTCAAATTCCCGGCTCCTCCCTGCATCAGCATCTTACACTGAATCCCAACCCGCATCGCACGCCTCGCTCCGTTTTCTGCAGTAGCTCCGAGTAGGCTGAATCAAAAGGAGATATACCTCCGAGAAGCGAGACTACGTTTGTAGTGTGAAGATGAGTTCGAATTATCAGCCTTGGTATGATGCGTTTTTGAAGGATGTGAGTGAGGTGAGTTGAGTTCCGCGTGATGAGAAACTATGTTTCAAGGACTTCAACTAAGCGTGTCGTAGAACGTGGTGTTCAGTAACGGACAAGAGAACGTTTTACTCGGGGCCGAGGGACCCTACCACGTTCGTGTGCCATCGCCATACGACGACACCGACATATCAGCGGATATGTTCTGGGATTCGAGGCTGCCTCCTTCCCTCCGCTCTGGGGCAGAACGCCCCGAACCCGCGGAGTTATATCCGCTTGGACTACAGGACGACAGTTTAGCGGCGGCTCAACCCGCAAGGAACGAGCTCGTTGGCGGGATGGGGGCATCACCCTTCTCGTTCTCGCAGCGTAGTCGCCAATACCAACGCGATGGGGAGAGTCTTCCAGGCGATCTTTTCTTGGGCGTTGAGTCGTACGAGAAGAGAGACTCGGGGGTCGGAGGCTTGGATGGCTTGAGCGGCTTGCTCGAGTTTGACGGCCAGGAGATTTTGGCAGATGGTTCTTCGAGCGACTTCGGGTATGTCTAGGTGCGCGTGAGCATCGGCCTTCACTGACCTCTCTAGGGTTTCGCAAGATGAGAAATGCGGCTGTCGTCAGGCCCGAACGCAACACCTTGTAGAAGCGCAGGCCATGGTGTCGAACCATGCGACTCCGTCCCCAAACCCACCCCCTTCAGCGTACGTCCACCTCACTCCCCTTGACCCCCTAAACCTAACCTCCCCCAGCACCGATGCCCAATTTCTCACATGCCCACTCTGCACCGACAAGCGCTACACCGGCGTTTGGGCCCATCGAAACCTCACCCGCCACATGGAGCGCGTGCATGCTCCCTCCTGCTCAGTAGGGGGAGTGCGGCACTTCCCATGCAGCCGCGGCGACTGTGAGCGAACTTTTCGCCGCGAAGACGCTCGTTTGGTGCACGAGAGGCGCAGTCATCCAGAGTTGAATAGGCCTCCCCCGACGAAGAGGAGGAAGTCTGGCGAGCTGCGAGTCTGACATCGTGGCCTGGCGTGTTTGCATTTGTATAACTTACTCTTTCGTTTGGAAGTATTTATACCTTTCCCATGGCGTCGGAGTCCGGAGTATGCGCCTGTTTCTATATGTGCGACGTATCGAGAAACGTGTATACGGGGCCGCGTTGGTTGCGCGATTGTGTTTCAATCATATGTAGACTTTGGGGGTGTTAGTAAGGCTGGTGATCTTATACTTCTCAATGCAATATCTTAGAATATTCCTTGGGTTTTCCAGTGTGACAACGTTGAAACAGAGTCGGTGGGAAGTAACGTCTTGTGCGCATCGAATGGCACGCGACGTCCTGAGGACACGATATCAAATTATTGTGATCCGTCATGATTCTGACCAAGGAATTTCGTCGCGAACCGAACCGAACGAACGACAGCGGAGCGGACGTTGTTTGACTATTGATCAAACTACTTTGAATCAGCAATACTCGAGTTTCGCAGCTGGGGCGTTTCCCAAGCGCGAGGAAAACCCGAGTTCGCAAGACACGGAGGGCGAGTCACTGGGAGCGACCACACTCACGGAGCCTCGATTTTACCGCGCACCTCTCGTTGAGGCTCAGCTGCTGTGACGCACCGTGCCGAAGCAGGTGTCCGTATCCCTGGCCCAACATTTGGCGCTTATAGCCTGTGTAACGCCACTTCTCACTTCCACGCTGCGTGAGATTTGCATTCGGCGGTCGTCCGAGCTGTGGTTAAAATTTTGACGCCATGATGGGCGACCGCTTTCGTAGATCGTGCGCAATGGTTGCCCTACGAGCAGGAAAGAAAGCAAACTTGCATATGACGCGATAATTGACGTAGAGCGTGCTCACCGCTGTTTGCAACGCATTACATGCCGTTTTCCTCCTGCACTGATAGCGGAAAAAGGGCAAAATAAACTTCAAAATGTACGACGCCTGCGCCGAGAGGACAAGCAGCGGGCGCCGCGCTTCGTGTGCTCGACAGAACCAAGAGTAGCAGGGCGTTTGTTGTGAGACGGCACACGTGACGCCACCATGCTGGGATTGTGCACGTTTTCGGCCGTGCGATTATTGTTTGCATGTTGGCTGCGGGGGCTTACGACCAAGGCTAGAATCAAGAGGCTGATATGAGACGCGATTAGTTTATCCGCCGTTGACCAGTCGGAAATCCTGTTGCTGGTGCCAATCGGAGTGTTTCCGTGACGTCCTTGCAAATATCTTTTCTGCATGCCAAACCCCATGTGAGTCACACAGGTAAGGCTGATGAGTATCGAACAACAGGTACAACGATATGAATGGGAGTCTTGCTAGGATATGTTAAGGTGCGGCTCATGAACAATATTGATTGCCTCAAGAGAGTCTCGAGCGGTCCCCATGCGCAGACCCAGAAAGCAGTCGACGAAGAACTTGCATGAGGAGGGCGGCTCTTGTGCACGGACTTTGCTGCGATTTCGTCCAAAACGTGTCATCCAGTCAGACGTTTATGGCTCATGTGCTTGGAGGATGCTGCCGCGTCAACCGCCAGCAAAACACCCACAGGATACACCAGCAGAAAACAAGTTCTGGTGTTGATCGAACTATTGTTGAAGCGGTGTAGGTGTAGGTCTATGGAAGCGGGCATTTTGTTCCGGCCGACGAGAAGCTCAAGGAGCGGCCCGAGATGGCTGATCGGTAAGATGAGTGTGACGCGGAAGACACATGTAGCCGCTGGTGCCCCGTGCCGTGAGCCTCCGACTAAGGATACTTTCCTCTTTCACAAATTGGTGTACCGGTAAATGTGTCACTACATTAGTGAGGCGTTAGACGATGGCAGCCAGGTGAGTCCCGTATGCCGACTGACTAGAACAGCGACTATGAGATAGCTAGTCAGAGGCGGTGTTTCAGGAGCGAATGGTAAGTCTGCTGCTTGCAGAATTGACCGTGGTGTAGGATGCTTGTTTCGTGAATCAGCCGACAGCCTGACGCATTCTTGCTGGGATTCTTGCCCTTGCCCTTGCCCCCGGTCCCACAGAGGGGAAGTCGACGTCCCAGGTGCGAGCATCTCAGGGGTAACTGAGTGATCATGCATCAAGCGATGACTACGTAGACCGCCTCGTGTCGGACCTCAACTCCATCGGACTGGAGAACCTTCGCTCCGACCAACGGAAGAAGATCCTTCACATGGGCCATGCATGGCTAGTGCGAAGGGCACACGCGCGTGCATATCCCGACTGTCCCCAATTTCACCGTCTGGTCCACCATCGAATTGCCTGAATGTAGCCCCTCGCTCGCTAGGGCAGCCATGTTTTTAACTATAGCCCTGCCCACGCTCCACCCTCGCATATCCAAGCAGGGCGATCAGAGTCTTACAGGGTTAGTAACGTCGCTCAAGATGTTGTGCTACCAACGGGGCGAGTCGCGGGCCATCCTGTTAGCGTCCTGATTATTCCAAACCGTTGTCCGACTTGCCTTTCGCCTGGGACTCCCACGCTCACTTGCTGTGGGACAGAATTCTGCCCCACAGTATAGCCACAACGACTCGCGCTAGCCTCTAGTCATATTTGGCCCGATGTAGGGCTGTGCGGTGTTTCTTGGAGTATGATATTTCGATCGACTGCGCGTTTGGCGAGTTGTAGCGCGAGGTGTGTGCTGCTAATGATATACCGAGGGCGTATCCTTCTCTTCAGTTACAAAGTGCGCCTCAGTCAACACCAGCATCTATTGAAGCCAGTCGCATCGTTGTAGCTCCTGTGGGCCTTTGCTCTGGTGTGTATAGTCGACAGTTCAGGCCTGACCACAGCTAATCAGTCACCACAAAGGTCCTGCGTTGGGTTGTTTGGGAAAGGTCCAGTACTCTTCACTTGCTATCGTCGTTCGCCAGTCTGTCAACCCAAGACACCTTTGGGACCTTCGAAACCTTCTCAAACATTCGTCACCGTTGACGAGACGGGCTCCGTGCAAGGACATACGAACCGAAAACAACCTTCGATCGAGTGCCTCGAGCGCCCTCTGAAGTCCAACTTCCGGCCATCACGTCAGACAACGTATAGTACAAGCACAATAGCTGTGTGGATGTCACGCACCGAGTAGCCTCAAGTCTCTAAGAAAGCCTAAGAGTACCCTACAAGACTATGGACTGTTCCTACCAGCGCACGATTAGCGAAGATGTGTGGCCTGACGAAGAGATTGCCGACGAAACACCCCAAGAGAGTCAGCGCTGGAACAATGAGGTGGCAGCGGCAGAGACGCAGGCAGGCGCAGTTCTCCATCCCCAGAACGATTACTCGCAACATTGGGAAGGCGAGTCGACGAACGGGACCGGATATGTCGATCACGTACCGACTCAGGACTACTCGAGTCGTACTCCAGCAGCTGAAAATCACGTAGCTTTCCCAAATTATGCGATTCCTCCTGGCGCGCTACCAGGATCATATGCTCCAGATGTTCCCGACGAACAGCACCAGTCTTCATCGATTGATGGCTACCAATACGCGTACTCGTGCGTATGATCGAAGCTGAATAAAGTGTTAGTTGCAAACACTGACTGTCAAACAGGTATTATCAAACTTACTATGCCGAGACAGCCTACCCCCCAACACTCGGAGACTACGAGGGGACAGAGGATTATGTGATGCCTGTACCTACCGTTGAGGAAGAGTAAGTCGTGTTCGTGAACTGTTTTCGATCGTTGAGTAACTTTTGGCAGACTGGTTGTGGATACTAATGGTACTGAGATCGACGCCTCTCCGTCTCCGGGCCCATCGAGTGGGACACCACCAGGATCTCGTCTGGCATCGAACGCTCCTAATCTTAGCATTGCGTGTCCGTACCGCTGTGGGAAAGTCTTGACAGGCGTACACGCTTTGGGAAATCTCACTCGACATCGCAAAACAGGGTACTGTTCGGCTTCCGGACAACCCAAGACAAAGCATTTATGTTCGATCAAGGGTTGCTGTAAGGAGTACAGTCGGTCGGATGGCTGTAAGTAGCGTCGCGTGATCTCTGTTCCTTCCAGATGTGCGACACTAGAGCACAGTTCCTGTCCCCCTTCCTGCTGCCACAAACAGAACAATGCTGCCATGGCCAACAGGCATCCCAGCCATATGAAGCTTTGATATTCTTATCATCTCCCAGATTTCCGCTGACTGTGTGGGTATCTTTAGTGAGGGTCCACATGCGTAGGAGTCATGGTGCTCCACGTGCGCAGCCAAGAGACGGTTCGTTGATCGATGGCGAGGAGGGTGATGAGTGATCGAGCAGTTGGTGCGGTAACAGCTTTGAAGGTCGTGCTGCTGGAGTGGGACACGCGTATGCCATTTTCACAGCAGACCGGCGGTTCGTCCTGCTGGCAAGAGTTCCAATTGATCACGTTCTTCTTGCCCTCGCCCAAGCTTCATCTGGTCTCCTGTCTTGACTTCCTGTTGTTTTATTAAAGGTGGTGTGTGCATTAGCCGGCTAGGAGACGCGTCCGGCGTCGGAAGCAGGCACCCTGGTGCTAGGTTCTGTTTGGAAGAGCGCCAAACTTTCGTGTCCGAGTGCCTGGCGAGATGGTTCCGCTTGGCATCTAGGAAACTCTTCGTACTGTTGCGAGAGGTGAATGAGGTGAAGAAGGGAGTGGAAGGTGCGTCAGCATCGAAAGGTCAAACTCGCCTGTCATGCTGCAGGCGTGCTTGCCGATTAGGTCAACGCAGCTAAGGGAAGCAACGGAGGCTGCGTCATCGCCTCAACCGACGCTGACGAATATGAAAGCGACGAGGGACACGATGGCATGCATCTGTGTTCACAAGAGGTCTGACAGCTCAACAGCTTGAACACGTGTTGCCCAAGCTATGGTTCAGGAGCATCGACAAGACGTACCGACTTACTTCGGTACGACGAATGGACATTTTAATCCCAGTATCTCAACCCCAGGTAGTAGGTACTCGCTTCACATCACCCCAAACACTCAGTCATGCATATCTCAGTTTCTATCAATTCGTAACAGCACCTGCATGCGCAGACGCTAGTATATACATGTTAAACATTAAACCCAACTCCCTGATCATGTACCGCTGCAAAAGAATAATGCGACCGTCAGTGGTATAGCGTAGCGTCACTTAAATGCACAAGATGGAAAACCCTCAAGACGCGCCCACCCATTGAGGAAAAAAAATGACAAGACGCGAAATCTAGCACACACATCATTAGCACCGCTGTATAAGACTTAAAGAAAATTGGGGCATCAGAGACTCGTGACTCGTCCAGCAGGCCCCGGCCCTCTATGCGGTCGGAGATTGATGACCGATTCCAGCTCCCTGAGCATATTCGTGCTAGCATCGCGCTGCTCGCGCGCCGAAGCCTGTCGTGCGCGATCTTCCTGGATTTTATGCATGCGTTCTTCTCGTGACATCGTGGCTCGGGTTTTGGGTATGGCTATGGCTTCGAAGACTTCGTCGTCAGAGTTGCTGCCCTGTTCGCTCGACGGTGCACTCTGCTGAGGACTTAGCAAGTCCCCATTCAGAGCACGGAGAGCGTCAGACGGACTGCCCTCATCAACGGCAGTTAGGCCGCCTAGGCTTGGTACGGGCGAGCGGAGACCGCTCGAGGCTTGCGAGATGCGGCGCTCTTGGCGGTCGATGTTGAGGGCGAGCGCTGTCTTGCCGGCCTCCCAGGCTTGCATGAGGCTCTTAAGGTCAGCGCCTATGGAGTCGTATTGCGACATGAGGTGGCGGCCGAGTTCGTGCACATCTTCTGTGTCCTCTAAGCTCTTGTTCGTCTCCTCACGAAGGACCTGCATCTTGGCCTGGAGGCCTCTGATACCTTGGGATAGTCCAGACAGTTTGCGAACAGAATTGCGTAGTTTCTCTTTCCCAGGTGTTGGCGTGATGTGCAGGGGCGATGGTATTATGAACTGTTCTTCCTCAGCCAACACATTGTTGAACTTCTCACTCCATTCTCCAGCGGGGCGAGCCACACCCTGCATAGAATCTACTACAGTCGACCACCGGCTAAAATCAGGCTTGCCGCCGTCCGCTTCGAGAGCTAAGAGTGAGCATAGGTAGACGCGGCGAAGGGTCGATAGGCGATACTGCAGGATGCGCAGCGACTTCAAACTCTCGGCGTCCTCAAACTCCGCTTCCGTATAGCCCAGCCCCGCCTCTTGCAGATCAGGGTTGCTGATATCGTAAACATCGAGGTACTTTTCCAGGTCGTCTTCCAGGATGAGTTGCTTCAGCGTGCCACATTGCTCCACGAGAACCGGGACGACGCCTGCAAAGGCAGCTCGGAGACTCTTTCGCAGGCGCTGGCAGCGACGAGACTGTCCTTTCTCCTCGATTCGCGAGATTGGCGGTAGCGGGCTGCTGCTGCGAGGGGTCAGTGGTTGGTGAAACGGGATACTTTAGCCGGATGGGGATCTTACAGTCTGTAGCCCCTTGAGACGAGCTCGACCTCTTGGATCAATGCGAGCGCGGATGATGTTGACGCTTCGAAGGCTTGCAGGTTTGCGACCAGGGCAGATGCGCCGTCGACCGCTTCTTGTCTGAGGTACTGCAACCACTGTCGGCGCATATAGCCATATACGGCCGTAGCGACGGCGGCAAAGACGACGAGGACGAGTAGCGTTCTCCCTGTGCTGAAGCCTGGCTGTCGTTGTGACCAATGCAGCAGCCATGCGAGCAGAAAGGCTGTCGAAGCAGTCAGAGCTGCGCCGATAGGGCTTATGGTGGCAATCCTGAATTCTTGCGGCCCAGCCCGACCATCTGTTGGGAAGCTGGGCATGGCCGTGGGTCGCATGCCATCCTGCCCGCCCAGAAGCTGAGAGGCGACGATGAGATAGCGAAAGCGCTCCAGAAAGCGCTCATTGTCAGCGCGTCCAAGTCGTGAGTTGACCGCCTTCTGCACCTCCCGTTAGCAATGTGCCTGTCGTAGGGGGGATCGAACGCACCGAACACGCCGTGTGGATGCGGGCGATGGAACCATTGCGCCCGTGTATGCGCAGCGGCTGGGGGAGCTTATCGCGTATCCGGGTCTGGAGGGTCGAGGGTCCTCGTGGCGCGAAGCTCGGGTTGTCCCGTGAAGACGATGCGGTGGGCGATGACGGGCGCGAGTCTCCTCTACCTGCGCCTGACTAATCGTAAGCCATGTCCGCTTCGTAATCCAGTGCCCAGGGCGCATACCTTCTAGAAACTCGGCCAGCGGCGAATCCTCGAGTATGACATTCTCCATGTTTGCGCTACCTCATCGTGCGTGGTGGGTCGCTTCAGGGTCCTCGGTCCGTCTCTGGCTCAGTCGCCTGCAATTGCTCCCAGTGACGTTTGGCGGACGAACGTGGCGGGTGCGTTTCGGTGAGCGAGGCTTGCCGTGTTTGTGAGGTGCAATCGTGAAGTCGGTCTGGGACAGGTGAACGTGAAAGGGAGAGCACACGGTGGTACCAGGTGACCCGGAAATGAGCTGCGGAGTTGATGGCATGTGATTGGTGTGTTTCAGGCGGGCATTCGCTCATCTGGGGTTATGTCACTAACCGCCGGCTCTCTGACACCAAACGTCCGTCCGCCCCACCTACTCCTGCGTCCACCTACGCGCCCGCTACGTCGAAATGCATTTCATATTCCAAACCCGATGTCCTGTTTGAGCAATGCATGCGACTACGCCTGTTCTATGTAACCAAGGCGCTCGACTGCTAGACGCTCGTGCGAGGCGAGCACTGCCTCGGCCTCGCTACATATTGATACTCATGCGAACCACTCGGTCGCTACTGCAAGACTCCACCTTGATTACTCCACCTGTCGCCACGGTATTTCTTGTAGGGCTGCATACGCCCACATCCATTAGTGATGCACGATCGACTTGATCCCTGAGCGTAACCGTTGTCCCCGGGCGTGCTGTCGACAACCGTTTATGAATCCCTGAAGGAAAATACCTTGAAACCCATCCATGGATGGAACATTGTGCACGTGCGCGGTCATTCACAACCGCCCCCAACGCTAGTCATGCTACTATCACGACAACGCACAAACACAATTTTTCGGAGATTGATATGGCTTCACGAATTGATGACACATATTCGTTCGCTTATCACACAAGGATAATAAGGTATGTGAGTATTTTACGCTGAGAGGCTGACTGTGTAGCCATACTACCCAGCACCCGATCCCTGGATCGCCACCGCTACCGTCCCCTCAGTACCGGTCATCTAGACCTCGTGGCATGGATGGACTTCATGGGAATTGCATATCTCGTCTGCCTACATGCACACCACGCAACTATATGCCATATCGAGCTTGGTGCCGGAGACGGCAATGCTTGTGGCAAACCTTGCACATCACACTGCACCAAAACTTGTCTACAAGCTTCCATTCGGTGTGTCGATAGCTGAAGCCTACGGTCATGCATCACAGTAGTCTCTCGTGGATGATGTATCGGGCATGCTGTTTGGGGCACGTTGGCCTTTTAGTGGTATGCTCTTTTCGGTGGCCTTTCTCTATATCAAGTCCTTTCTCTCACTCTATTGAGCTCTGCATAAGCCCCAAGGTCTTTGTCACTCGAGGGACTCGTTTTCAGCATCTCGTTCGACCTCATCTACAAACCTCACTGCATGACAGTCATGGACGAAAACGCAGTAAACAGCCTGATGTCGACGGTCGAGTTGATTTCCACCAACCTCGACGCTCGACCTGAAAGCTGGCGCGAGCAGCTGCAAGCCATCCGCAATACGACCATGTCTTTAGAAATCCTCGACAAAACCCCGGAAGAAGCACGAAAACGATGGCAATTGCCGCTAGTCACCGTTTTTCAGCGTGTGGCGTTTGCGGATGCAGACAACGGAATAATACAAGACGTGGCGAACTGGTGTTTACGGCAGGCTCTCACTCTGCTGCATCTATACCCAGAAGATGCCGATGTTCTTGCTTGTACGTAATCCCTAAATTGGAGGAACTCATACTAACATTATCTAGTAATTGGACGCAACTGGCTCATGCGAGCACAGAAATCACTAGCGAGCATCCATCTAGCAGAGCGTGGCTCATCGAGCGGTAGTTCGGTATCTGCATCTGCACAGGGGCACGATCAAGAGGGCAAGTCCGCCAGAGCATTTGCAGAGGCAGAGGAGCGACTGCACACGGCAGATTACGTCGAAGCGAGAGGTATCCTTCTACCGGCCATTGAGTATTTCCAACGGGCAGTGGACACAGCACGTTCCCAAGACATCGTGACGGGTACCTTGTTATCAACAGTAAGTGGCTTTTGACCGTATGGTACATGTGTTAACTTCTTGCAGGCAGCAGAGACATACATGAGCATGGGAAACGTGACGTCGTCCAGGGTCAATGATCAATATTTCCAACAAGCCATGGCTTATTTGCGAGAGGCGGCTGAATTGGCAGAGTATACATTACCCGCGCACCTGGAGCAGTGAGTACAGTCCTCTTACAACCGTATGCTGTCACTGATAATTCTAGATATCTCGACGAATATGGTGCCCTGTATCCAGCGGCATAAGTGGTCATGTGGCGATGTATGGTCTGCAGGCAGACGTGGCGCAAGTACCGAACTGGTGAAAAGAACAGAATAGATAGAATATTCCACTCGCTTAGAAACCAAATGCCCATAGTACGGTTGACTCAACTCTTTCCTAAAAGTGATAGTGTAAAGTGTGGTCGATCGACGTATGTCATCAATGGAGCTCGGACCACTTTGCGCTGCTGACCAAAGCGGAGTGACTTCAGTCCTCCGGCGCTCCTACAATCTCCACGATTCGACCAACACTGCGCATTCTCCATTACCGACAGGAGGCAAATCGCACGCGTCACACCGAGTCTTCCGCCTACACCTGAGGACTGCGACCCACCTCACCGCCAGAACGCACCTCGCAATCCCTTCAGCCTCATCAATCGGTCGAACAAACTCCCCGGCCGAACCCGTCGGACGACCAGCACCCCAACCCTTAACGTCGCATAGCGCCTGCATACTCGTGATTCGACATCACCCACCCACCGCACCATGGCTGCCTCCACGCTGGACGAAGAGCGCGAACTCACCATCCACCCCCTCGTCGCAACAAGCATGCAGCACAACAACCAGGTACGCGCCACCCACCAAGACAAATCCAGACATTCCATCCCCCCTGCGCCATGCACACGTACACTCACACATCGCCACAGGTCATCTCCAACATCCGCAATCTGACCGCCTCGCTGTTCGGCGTCGCCGCGGGCACGCTGGGGCTTGAGTCGTACCCTGGCTTCATCTTCTACCTGGCGGGCACGCTGCTTGTCTCGATACTGCTGTTTGTGTTGAAGACAGAGACGACGCCCGGCAAATACTTTTATAGGCCGCTGGGGGATATGTGGTTGGGGGAGGTGTTTGGGGGGTTGAGTGGGTTTGTGCTTACTTGGACGCTGTTTTATGGGTTGGTTAGGGCGTGAGGTGGATGTGATAAGAGGCTTGATTTATTGGAAGATTGAGTGCAGGGTGGATTCGCAGCCTTCGCAAAGGGATACACGCTGCAGCGTTGAAGCTATGACAATGTGGTGGTCTGAAGCGACATGGACATTGTGAAGCGCAATCGGCGTAGTCACATGATGAGGCATGAAGAGCCTCACCCTATACAGCGGGTGCTTGGCTAGATCATCAGAGTCTCTTGCAGGACTAACAGCACTGGCTCGTGCTAATCCTGGATGTTCACTAGACTTTTAGTCTGCTCTTTCAGCAGACACGTAGCCTCTACAACATATGCTACTTTGATCTACCCAGTTTATGAAATGCAAAGACGTAAAAAAAATGGAACACCATAAGCAACTTCATGAAGTACTACCAATGCGGTGATCGATGTGCACCTCTTGGCACACGTGCTGGACGTGTGTTGAAATGGCACGGTCCAAGCTCGTTAATTGATTTTAGCGCGTAATCGTCGACGCGCTTTCCCACCAGTTTCGCGTTCCGCCCCCATTGTTGCCTCAACACCACAAACTGCACACCCTCTTCGACCACCACCGTTTCATACTTTCTCCACTGTAACCTCAGATCAACAGCAGTCAACAGTATGTCCCTACATCTTTCCATCCAGTATGTTAGCTAACAATGTACAGTGCTCGAGGCACGCTTGGACCAGGCGCAGATGCTGAAGAAGGTATGCACAATCGCTGCGGTGGGACGACGGCTCACCCTGACACTTCCAGGTGGTGGATGCAATCAAGGATCTCGTCCAAGACTGCAACTTCGACTGCAATGACTCCGGCATCGCCCTCCAGGCCATGGACAACTCCCACGTTGCCCTCGTCTCCATGTTGCTGAGATCCGATGCCTTCTCGCCCTTCCGATGCGACCGCAACATTGCCCTCGGTATCAACCTCGGCTCGCTCACAAAAGTGCTCCGTGCCGCGCAAAACGACGACGTCCTGACACTGAAGGCCGAGGATGCGCCCGATGTCGTCAACCTCGTCTTCGAGAACTCGGCCAACGACAGGATCAGCGAGTACGACATCAAGCTCATGGACATCGACCAGGAGCATTTGGGTATCCCAGAGACAGACTACGCGGCGACCATCACCCTGGCCGCCACCGAGTTCCAGCGCATCTGCAGGGACCTGAGTGCCTTGTCCGAGTCAGGTATGTAGCTTCACTGAAACATGTCTGGTACACTGGACTAACAGACGCCCAGTTTCGATCGAATGCACAAAAGACGGCGTCAAGTTCGCCTGTCAGGGCGACATTGGCTCAGGATCGGTCCACCTCAAACAGAACAGCAACATGGATAAGCCTGCCGAGAGTGTCGAGATCGATCTGACGGAGCCTGTTTCCCTCACCTTCTCCTTGAAGTACCTCACAAACTTCTGCAAGGCTAGCGGTTTGTCCGAGACTGTCAAGCTATGCCTGTCACACGAGGTTCCCCTGCTCGTCGAGTATGGCCTAGTGAACAACAGCTATCTGCGATTCTACCTCGCGCCCAAGGTACGCTTTGATGTCTCTTATTGGATAGAATGCCTGCTGACAAGCATAGATTGGTGACGAGGAGTGATTGTATTACGACTTCTGTTGCACGAGCGATATGTTTCCAAGATTCATGTGGGGGATTTACTAGCACAATGCTTTTGATATGCATTCGAAGCGTCTGTTTGGCTCGCAGGTCCGGCGTGCAGGATTGGTTAAAGTGGTGCCTCCGCAAGCGCTCCGCGCTTTGCATTAGTCGCAAAAGGAAGGGTTCTGCCCCACCCTAGCTTTTCACGTCATCGTGCGCGGAACTCCCAGATAAGGAAATCAACATATACACATTCAGACGGCGCACTTCGCTTGCTCTCCACAACTTTTATAATTAGACTCACGTTAGCCCTTTCGTCACGAACATGGCTTCCGACACGCTCATACCGGACACGCGAGTTCTCGCAATCGCGAGCCATGTAAGATCACCCACGTGTAGCTATCCGGGCTTGCAACTGATTCGCAGCAGGTAGTTCACGGGTACGCGTTCCTCCTCGTGAGTCCACGTTGTTGGCTGACGTGAGTTGAGCTATGTTGGGAATAAGATGGCCACGGCTGTGATGCAATTTTTGGGTTGCGACGTATCTGCGATCAACACGGTGCACTACAGTAAGCATCTTCCACCAGGCGCGTCTCATTCGACTGAGACTCGGCTGAGGAAGCATAGGCAACCACACGGCATACAAGCAGGTCAAGGGCACCAAGACATCAGCAGAAGACATCTTGAATCTCTACGAGGGCCTTCGTCAATCAAACCTAGCCAACTTCGACGTGCTATTGACAGGGTACATGCCCAGCGCTGAGGCTGTTCGAGCAATAGGCAAGATCGGCAGGGATGTCAAGTTTAATGCCGGCACCAAGCCGGGGAGTTTCTTCTGGGGTGCGTGTGGGGACGTTCAAGGATGTGCCGGGTACGGCTGACCTAGGACAGTGCTCGACCCAGTCATGGGCGACAACGGCAAGCTCTACATTCCCGAGGACGAGGTACCTGAATACAAGGCGCTGCTTCGCGAGGCGGACCTTATCCTGCCCAATCAGTTTGAAGCCGAGTGGGTTATACGAGTTGCACGTAATCTTGAATGCGCTCTTGCTGATACAACTGTGTAGGCTACTCTCTGATACCACAATCACTGATCTCAAATCTCTCGCAGCCGCAATACAAATTCTCCACAAGAAATACCAAGTCCCACACGTAATCATCACTTCTCTACGCCTCACACACGACAACCACACCATCTCCTCACGAGTCCCATCAACAGCTGGCTCGGGAACACATACCCCAACCGACACACAGTCTCTCGACGCAGCAACTTCCCACCCCTCAACATGGCCCACATCCCCACCCCAGCAAGCCCCGCAAATCAATCTCAAGGAAATCGAAAACCTAACAATCATCGGCTCAACGGCAACATCAGACTACACACCCCGCCTCTTCCGCATCGACACCCCACAACTCCCCTTATTTTTCTCGGGTACGGGAGACATGTTCGCCGCGCTCACAGTACCGCGCCTCATCGAAGCCGTGCGCGGCGTCCCCGGTCTCTCCTCCAAACCCAGCTGGCGCTCGCCCGACGACGTAAGTCCTGAAGAAATACCGCTGGCCAAGGCGTGTCAGAAAGTGCTGGCGAGCATGCAGAGCGTGCTAGCGAACACGGCGAGGACGTGTGAGGGTGTGATGGGGGCGTATGATAAACGGGCTGCGAAAGAGGGAAGGGGTGGTGCGGCGGATGAGGAAGGGGCGAAGAAAAGGCATCTTGCGCTTATGAATGCGTGTGAAGTTAAGCCGTACAAGTTCGTCAAGGACATTATCGAGCCGCCGCACCTCGAGCGGTTTGTGCCGCGTGCGGTGGAGGAATCTGTGCCCAGCGCTGTTGGCGAGAAGAAGCCGGATGAGTTGGGTGTGGTGCATTTGGGTGTGGGGTCGGGGGAAGAGACGGCGTTTCAGGTTGTGCCTGGGGAGGGGGCGAGTGAGAGGAGTTTGGAGGATGCGAGGGGCGAGAGGGAGTTGAGGGGGAGTGGGTTGATGGGGGTTGAGCCGGGGGTGCTGGAGAGTAAAGAAGCAGAGGAGATTAGGGTGGGGAGGAAGGAGGAGAAAGAGGAGGAGAAGTCATAGCATTGAACGACGGTGGCTGTGAGGGACGACCTACTATAGGAAGCTGCTATTTCGGTCGGTTCTAGAATCTATTGCATTGCTTCATTCCAAAGCAGAGCTGTGGTGCTGCTTGTTCTCTGCGTGCTCCTATGGCCTGAGAGCATGTCTTCGCTCTTAAGCGCCATTCCCAGCTCCAAATCCACCCGTACTTCCAAATCCCCCAGCGCCCCTTACACTCTCTTCTAGCTTCTGCACCACGACGACTTCAGGCATGACGATCTGCACACACATTAGCTTCCCTCTCAACTCATCCCATGCCCTACCCAATTCAGAGCGTGAAAACATACCTTCTCAACAATCAACTGCGCAACACGATCCCCAACCTTGACCTCAAAATCCGTGTCCGACAGATTTGCCAGTATAACCCCGACCGGGCCGCGGTAATCGGCGTCGATGACACCCGCTAGCGTGTCGATGCCGTGTTTGTGCGCGAGGCCGGAGCGCGGAGCGACGCGGCCGTCTATTCTCACGTCGATTGATTAGCACTACACCCCATCGTAGTCCCGATTCTTTGGTGGATACGCACATGTTCCCACCGGCACCGAAATCGAAATATCCGTACCAACCAACGCTCGTCCACGTGCAGGTATGATGATGTCTTTTGCGCTGTATAAGTCGTGTCCAGCGCTATACACGCTTCCCTTCGTCGGCGCCCTGGCTTTATCACTCAACAGCAGCACCTGCAATTGCTGCTCCGCGCTCGCGGCGGCGGCTATTGACGGCGCAATTGGTGCCGGGGCTTGTAGGGATTCCATTGCGTGTGCACTTGGGAGATGTGTGTTGGCGAGCGGCGTGGGTGTTGCGGCGCCGCTGTCGGTGGTGCGGGGCAGGGTGGTGGAAGAGAGGGGCGTTGGGTCGATTACTTTTGTGCGTTTTGGGAGGGGCGAGGAGGGCAGGGACGGGGGTTCGTGGGTCGGGGTTGGTGTTGCGGACATTTTTGGGTGGTGGGTTGTGTGGGTGTGGTTGGGATGGGGAGGCGGTGAAGGGTGGGATTGGCGCGTCGCGTGGAGATTTTGTGGGGTAGGTTTGTTAGTCGTGGTGACGCGTGCGCACGGACGTTTAGGTCATCTCGTGATTGCTGTCTTCTGAGCTTCCAGTCTTCCTTGGTACATTACTCGAAAGTTGTATTCAATCGAACCCATAGTCCTGATTCTGCTACCATCTCATCCATGCATCGTCCTCTGGCCATCAGCTTTCGGCTTCATACCTAGGTAGGCTTGGGCACCTCCCACTGAATTTATTTTCACTAGTTCAAGTTCATCACCAGGTAGCGCCCACAACACGTTGCATGTTTCCATCGCAAGCCATGTGTAGCGGGTGGAAATAGCAGGTGTCGCAGGGTGCGAAGGCGTTCTGCGTCCGTTGGCGAATGCTGAAGGGCTAAAGGTGCTGAAACATCATGTACGCGCCCACATCAGCGCCTCGATATTTGGCCCTCAATGTGTACCGAACACAGCTTCCGCATGTTCTCCTTACTTGCAGAGTATAGCCTACTGTAGTCGTCTCGAAGCTCGCATCGCCGGCCACTATCGCTACTCACCCACGAAAACCCAGTCTCAAATATTCTGTCAGCCTTGCGGTCTTTTCCATCATAACCTTCCGGCTTTAGCACTTCCTTCGACAATGTCCTGCGGTGGTGTTCAGGGCCTGCAGCAATGTGGAGCCGGCTTTCCCTCCGACTTCTGCTGCCCTAAAGACACTTCTTGTATGCCTACGAGCAGCTCAACGATCATATGCTGCCCAGCGGGAGCAAATTGCGCTACCATCCAGAGCATTTCATGCGACGTCACGCAGCTCAATGCAACACTCCACCCCAACAGTCAGATGCACTCACTCTCAACTGCTGCGCTGTCAACGTGCGGTGATAATTGCTGTCCGCCCGGGTATACATGCAAGTCGGGATTCTGCACCAAGGATATCGCATCAACTGTGCGATTTGAACTCCAATCGTCGACCGCTGTCTCGTTCGCTTCAGCTTCGATTACAACATCCACACCTTCGTCGAGTCCACCTGCATCTACTTCCAGTCCACCTGCATCTACTTCCAGTCCACCTGCATCCAGCTCCAGCAATGCGGACGTCAGAGTCGTCGCGCTCGGTAGTGCGCTTGGGGGCTTCTTCCTCATCTCCCTCATCGTTGTGGGTCTAATATTGGCGCGGCGCTATGGACTGATATTCAAAAGCCGCACACAGAAAGAGAAGTGGCACAAGGAGAAGATCATTTCGTGGAACAAACCGGAACTAGATGGCACGCAGCCTGCAAAGAGAAGGACGGCTCTGGTCGAATTGAGCACGGAAAGGAATGCGCATGAGTTGAGGGCGAGTCGGGATGTCAGCGAATTGCCGGGTTGAGGTGTTTATCTCGATTCAATCTTGAACGCGGTACAGCCAGTCCTGCCGATAAAAAGGAATGTGGATGCACGGACGCTTGCGTGTTAGGCACTGGAAGCCTGATCAATGCACGCCAAAACCTCGTGACATATATTTTGTTGTCGGGACGGCTGTTAGCGAGAGGTCAAGTACGAACGTCCGAACATCATGCTCGTGCCGGGGCGTGGGCATGACGACGCGTCAATATCTCCTGTCTTACATTTTGTGTCGTAGGTCTCACTTCCCAGGCGAGATTCAGCTCTCCGCCTTCCCCTCGGCTGTCTGCACACACTCACAGTACTTTAGTTTGGAGAACACATGATACTTCACAAGGTCGACTCGTCAACAAGAAAGCCCCTAGCCTTCGTACTATGAAAGATCAGTCTGCGCGTCCTAACCATTCATCATGTCCTGCGGCGGAAAGCAAAACTTCCAACAATGCGGCAACTCCTATCCCTCCGAACTCTGCTGTTGTCAAAATTCTACATGTCTGGCACCCGACGACAGTTTGGGCAACTCCGTGGTTATATGCTGCCTGACTGGATCCGACTGTGGCATAATCCAAAGCATCACATGCGATGCCTCTCAACTCAACGCAATATTGCATCCCGAAAACCAGATGCACAGTACAGAGAGACACTTGCGCTACCGAAATGTGGAGACAGATGCTGCCCACCCGGCTACACTTGCAAATCGGGCATGTGCTTTAGAGACGTCCTGGCAAACACGAAACCCCGACCAAGTTCGTCGACCACCACATCAAACACAGCAACGTCTGGATCTTCTTCCTCCTCGCTGCTACCAGCCTCCACATCACAGGCGCCAAGGCCTCCGACTACGCCCACACCCAACTCCATAGACGTCAAAGTCGTTACACTCGGCAGTATACTCGGAGCTGTCCTGTTCCTCGCTCTAATCGCGCTGGGCATCTTCCTCGCCCGACGCCGGGGCTTGCTGTTGTGGAAACGAGCAGAAGGAGACAAGGCGTCGCATCAGGGGAGCGAGCTGTGGTGGGACAAGCCGGAGCTACAAGACACGCAGCCTGGGAAGTGGGAAGCGACTCCGGTGGAGGTGATAGTGAAGCGGAATACGACGGAGCTGGAAGCGGAGCAACTTGTTTTTGAACTCCCGGGCTAAAGCAGGTGGTTTGAGAGGTGCGGAGGCTTTGTCGTGAGGCGGTTTGGTGCGTGGGACATCGCTTGCTATGATTGTCGGATATGGCTGTTCATCGGATAGAATCACAAGCCACAGAGAGTCTTGGTGTGGTCACAGTGCCATGAGATTAGGGACCAAGCGTCAACGTCCGAGTTGGAGGATACGCGCCCCTAGATGATGACTGTTGCTGTCCGTATATGAATTGTTGTTGGCCGAGCTGTTGCTGGCCATATGTGGGAGTATTGATGTCATGGGCTGGACTGAGCCAGTCGAGAAATGTCCAACCTTGTCCTACAGATAGATTATCTCTTGCTTAAATGTATGCTGATATATTACAAACCTTGGTGGTGGGATTCACGGTAATATCTTTGGTACTGCGAAATCCACATTATTCGAGTCCACTTTCCGAGGGCCGAGTCCCACACCTGTCCCATCTCTTGCCCTGCCTGTATTGCAGGAGATTCCGTCGATGTGGTCCTCTTGGGCGTGGTATCTACGCTTGTTCCTACCGCCTTTCCGAGGTCGGGAGGTTCTGTGGACGGCAGATATTGGCTGTATTTTTCGCTCAGCCCACTGTCTTTCCTTGATGATTCTATTTTCTTAAAGAGTCTGCGGTATGCCTTATCCCTCCCCTCGCCATAGATGAGCGACATAGAGATATCGAAGATGCCGAGCAGGGAATACGCTCCGTCTTCTTCGCGCTTCGTTTGGCGATGCTGCGCCCATGAAAGGATCTCTTCAACGCTGTTGTGCCGCCAATTGCGGTCGCGCAGTACGGCCACTGGTATGCCGGTCGTGTCAGAGAGCCACCTAGAGAGCGTATTCTTGTCCCCAAGATGCTTGCCAGTAGCGTCATAGAAATCAGCGCTTTGCGGAGCCAGGAGTTCCTGCAAGGTCCACCCGCGTGTGAACCATCTACTGTTCCTTAATCTCTTCCAGTCTTTTGAACCAAGGTTGCTGCCACGCATCTCAAAGTCCGAAAGATATACATAGCATCGGGCGGCGCCTTGATACCACCGATACATTGAGTTAATGGCCTCGGAGAGTTCAGGGCCGCTCGATTTGTTGATGCAACACGTATCGACCCAAAAATATTGCAGTCCATGAGCAGCTGCTCGACGGGCGCAGAACTGAAGTTTTTTGTAACCTGGCTTCTCGGCCCAGTGAAGCCCAGAATATTGACTCAGATCTTCGAAGCTGACCTCGTCATCATCCGCGCCCCATGTATGCGAGAGAATCGCGTAAGGTGGGATCTGGCGCCCATGGAACAGGGATAGGCTGAACCCGCTGTAGCCATCGCTATGGATTAGTCTCATGGCGATTGAGGTTGAATGGAATCAGTCAAAAGAATCTAATAAGTGAGGTTTTGATCTATGCTGACCGCCGCATGAGTGATATTGTATCTTCTTGTGAGAGTGAGATGGGAGAAGAAGACCGCAGCGGGATCACGAGCCCAAAGCTGACATGCAGCTGAGCTAGTTGCGCTGGCACCTGCTATATCTGCAAATATCACCGCGCCACATGACGTAATCGGAGAACACCTTACAGAATCTTATTTTCTAGCACTTTGATTCCACCCTTTACCGGTACCAATGGGAAACACTATGCAATACTGCACGCATTCCCCCTACGACAAAAGTGCGCAAGCTGCGTTGCTAAAACTGGGTAGCGCATTGATTCGAGTAGTACACTCCGAATCAGCGGTGGTCTTTATTACTCCATAGACAGCTACTGCCATGAGCGACGGTGTCCACACGAAGTCGAAACTAGGCCTACTCTACGAGGCAACCAAGTCTGCCAGCACGTCTCACGTCGACAACAGCGCCGCCTCCTTTCTACCGCCGATCTTTTGCGACGTTTGCAATGGCGTTGATCTGGCTGGTATGTTCAAGCCTCTACGACTGAGTGCGAATGACTACCGATCCTACTCAACCCCGCTTATATTGGGATCTCGCCACAACTTGAGAAACTGCGTCGTGATGCCGCTTCTGTCACCTCTTGATTGCTTGTTTACCTCAGGTCCCTGGCTCTAGCTTATTGAACGCCTACAATATCTGTGCGACAGCAGAACTCGTTGCTAAATATCGGAAACTAGGGAACCCGACGTTCAGTATGATTTTCAATGGTAGAAATCTATCCCTGAATTAGCTCATGATACTTTTGGATGGCAAGTGCGTGTAAGATTACAGATAGAAGACTCTGACGTAGCAGATGAAGATGTAGCCGGACAGTCTCCCGGGTTATGAGGTTCTCAGCGGCAAGCTTCATCTGAACAAGCTGTCGATGAGGCAACAACCGGAGTCTCTGATGATGACCCTTTGCCCCTTTTTCGACATCAAATGGATCATCCCGACAATCTTGGACACGAGACAGGCTTCGTGTCCCAGGATCCTGAGAAGAGATTATCATACCCAAGTAGTAGACGAGAGCTCGAACATGCACAGCATGCTGTTGATGATATGCTGCGCGTCGGGAACAAGCCGGAGCAAACCCACAAACCCCGGAGCTCAGACATGTGCATCCAGATCCAGGGTCGCCAGGCCACTGGACCCTGCTATCGTAAGTGCCATCGGTACAAGCAATGGATATCTCATGTCACTGACTGTGCACAAATAAGCAACACCTGGAGTTACGAAAGTGAAAACATACTGAAAGGTCGATCGATGGACCCACTCCATGCGAGCCTAGATCTTGCGTCGTACTGGATGAGCTTGTGCCTTATGTGGCACGAACCATTTTGTAAAGCTCTTGTAAACCTCTACTCTAGACTGGTTCGCCTACAGTATCCTTTGTATTGCGCGTCATCGATGTTGAGAGCTACTGTATCACTCCAGCGCAAAAGTACTGCAAGTATGCTGCGCTGAGTTACAGATGGGGCGATGTCAAGCAATACAAACTGCAACAAAACAACATTGCAAGACTTGGCAAAATTGCCGCCCTTCGCGAATTACGCGCTCAGGTTGCCTGTATGGGGTATATCTACGGCGGTGCACACTTCACCATCGTGGCAGCGTATAGAGATGATGCTAATGCAGGCCTACCTGGTATCAACGGGATACGTCGAAAAGATCGGCATCGCACTTCAGAGATCAGGGGTCTGAAGCTGTGTGTCGCACCGGCGAACGCGCTCGACGTTTTGTTAAATTCGCCCTGGTGCTCTCGAGGTTGGACATACCAGGAGCTAGTGCTCTCCAAACGCATACTCGCTTTCACGGAAGAACAGATGCTTTTCTTCTGCGTGAGAGATTCTTTCGGAGAAGACATGGTTCTTGAACCTGTAAATGGATCTCTGCAGTACTTGTGGGACCAAGCAGGTGTGTTCGATGTACACATTGGTCTTTCGTGTTGTAAGATCATTGGAGACATAAATGCAATAGCCACCGACCATGCATTGCAAAATTATGAGGAATTCCTCTCAAGATATCTGCGACGAAGTCTCACTAACGACAATGACATTCTTGATGCTTTTGGTGGAATCATAGAGACCCCAATGTCTTTTGTTGGGACCTTCAGATGGGGCATACCAGTATTATTCGGAAAGGAAATACTGACCTGGCACTTCATTGACAATTTTCCTCTGAGCAAGCGCACCGGCTTTCCCACGTAGTCATGGGCGGCCTGGAAGGGCAGCAAGCAGCCATTGTGCTTTTACCCGTCAGGGTCGTTGTTCAGAAGCCTGTCACCCAACTGGATTAAACAACCCATGATATGGGTGTACACAAGAGACGGTTTGCCCCTCCCCATTACCAGTCGAAACACTGCCAGCGCGAATATTCGCAGTAAGTCGTGGTCCAACGAAGTGCCTCGGGCACGCGACGCCTGGCCTGAACTCGAACCAACGTATCATCAGTACTTGATCTTTGCGACAAACACCGCACAATTAGGTGTAGATATGGAACCCACAATTATGACTGATGAGCAAGGTTACGTACAGTACATGTGCTATTTGGAAGACGACCTCGCGCGCGAGTGTGCCGTTTGTCTCGATCCGGCGTGGAGAAGCCGTCAGCCGGCCAAGTTAGAATTTATGGTCGTCGAAAGGACCGCATTGGGAGTCAGCCTCATGCTGATCGAAAGAAGCGGGTTAGTGGCATACCGTGTACAGATGGTCGACAAGCGCGTGTATGAGCGCCCATGGATGAACTGCAATGAATCTGTGGATACCGTCATTCTTGGATGAACGTGGGAGGAAGAATTGACGTTGCTTCAAACCAAACTAACTAATCGCTCACCAACATGCGTTTCAACAGCATAGCTCTTTCTCCATACAGCCAGTACACCAGGCCCACAGATTCTCGGGCTTCAGAAGTCACGGCGGTTTTCACGACGGCCAGTTCGACCTCTTGACCGTCATGGGCATTCCATCTCTGGGTCGCGCTTCGAACACAAACTGCTGAAAAGCGCGATCACCAAACGTCAAATCCCAATCCGTCCAGCCCACGCGCGGCGTCTTATTCGGGTTGAGGTCCGCACAGGTAAAGTCGAATTCCCTGATCGTCAAAAGCAACGCGATCTTGAGCTCGTCCATAGCCAAAGGTTGACCCAAACAGCTGCGTGGCCCTCTTTCAAATGGGCGCCAGGCGTGTCGCGCAAAGTCCTGTCGTGTGTAGCGCTCTGGGTCGAACTTTTTGGGGTTCGGGAATATGTCCCCGTTCATGTGCATCTGAAATTGTACCGGGCAGACCATCTTTCCCTTTGTAGAGTACTGACGGCCATCGTACGAGAGGAATGGCTCTGTTGGGTGTTCCTTGCGCGCGGTGTTTCCGACGGGATAGAAGCGAAGCACTTCCTTGATGACATTGGTGGTGTACTCGAGCTGGTTGAGTTTGTACGGGTCGTGTTGGAGCATTTCATAGCTCGCTTCGATGCCCTTGGTGAAGACTGTGTCGTGCTCTTCACGTAATTTGCGCACAACTTCGGGGTGGACGGATAGCCTATGTTAATGGTCAGTTGGTATGAACATACAGTGAAGTGTCCCGAACATACATCATCGTAGCGTAACAGATAACGTCAGACGTCGTACCTGTCCCACCGACCAACAATGTTTTGACTTGTGTGACCGCAGCCTCGAGGAACTTGGGATCAAGCTCGTGCTTGCCTGAAAGTTGGACTTCGCTCATATAGTCTCGCAAGATTAAGTCCATGATAGCAAGCCCTCTCCTTTCGCTGAGGTCCGTTTTTTCGTGTACCACTGCGTCGAACCTTTTCTTCACCATATCTGCCAGTATCGCATCAAGCTTCTTGCGCTCAAGTTTTGTGCGTCTCCTTGCGAAAAAGTGCGCGACGAAATTGTACGACTCGCGTGTAGACGCAAACGCGCGCGACATGGCCTCCCAGTGCTCTAGTGCTATACTCCCTTCTCTCTTCGCGTTCAAGGAGTGGCCGAACGTAGCTTTCCCAACGACATCAAACGTTGTACGTAATGTGAGGTCCTCGAGACTGAACTTCTCGCCCGATTCGGCCTTCTCGTTGAGCATGGATCGGAATTCCATGAGTTCTTCAGCAATCTGTTGAGGCTTAGCAAACCATTTATAGACAGTGGTGAGGCATTGTACTTACTCCAGAACGCATGTTGCTGATGTGCTGGATCGCAAAGGCTGGAGAGAGCATCTTGTGAAGATATTTCCAATGCGGCCCATTGGATGTTACGATGTTGTTGGAGCCGATCAACGGGTCGATGAACCATTTCTCCGCATCATGCTTAGGATGGTTCTTCGTTATCGTCATGTAGGAGGCGACGTCTGGATCAAGGACTACGAGCTGGCCGCACGCAACGGGCCACAGGTCCAGATAGAAGACACCCGAAAGATTGTGCTTATTTGCAATAGTGGCGATGGTAGCTTGGTAATGAACATGGTGCGGAAGAGCGCCCATGGTCTCACCCAAAAGCTTGAGATGACCCCAGAACCAGTGGTGCGGTGGTTTTGGCTATCATGGTTCATGGTTAGTAGATTCAAGCAATAAAAGGTATAGAGGATTGCAACTCACCATGCCGTTGTAGAACCTGCGTTCTTGAACCATCCGTACGACGAAGTAGGAGAACGCCGCAGTCAATCCTGCGGCGGCAACCGTCGCCCAAGAAAGCCCGAACTGCGTTTCCATCATGGAGTGTTAGTACTCGGGTATGCACGCGGGTGCTTGTTTGCTGAAGAGGAGCAAGGTATCTTATATCACTCTGGCATCGAGTTCGAAGGATGCGACTCGTGTTGCTCACCACGGGTGTCTTTGCATCAGCAAGGTGGCACGGTTGACCAATCGTTATGCCGCCAGCCGTGTGCAAGGTTTCACATTTGCCAGTAGTAGCATACCATTTACGAGATCAGATGTCATTGGCTGCAAAGTGGCTGGTTCCACAAAAGGTTTGTTGTTGCAAGGGCGCGAAAGATGAAGGGCTGCTGGTGGCAGTTTCGCAGCATCCAATCGACGAGAAAGAAGGCCCATGAACGAATCTGCATGCTGGAAGTATTAACAGATCATCTAATTCATTTTGAGTGGCAGGTCAGCTATCGCGAATGCTCCTGCGAAGTTGAAGGCTGCTAACCAACTAGCAGAAGACAAAATGCCTGACGTCAGCACACGCTAGCGTTGGTGGCGTGGCTACCCAATTCCACGAACAGGGGCGTCTCCATTCGATCCATGTCCACAGCGCAAAAGTACGCATAACCTGGGATGAACAACGAGGGGATAAGTAGCAACAGCCGAAGCGCATCGATTGCAATGCTTCATATCGGAAGATCCAGAGTCCTGGGTGCATTGTTCAAGGTATCTCTCCTCGTACAACCCGCTCTCTGGCCTGCAGCATATGCTTATCAAGTAGAGATAGCAGTACATCATCTTCGCCCTCGACGAGCCACGAAACATCGTGCGCCAGCACCGTTCGCACTCCAAAGTCCTTCTCCAGCGTTCTGATCTTTGAGATTGTATTCTTTGCAGCCGCCAGATCTGCGTGGAGTGTCATCTTCCCGATGTGAGGTACGCAGAATTCTGCGATTTCACTCCTACCATCAAGTAGCTCCCTATGCTTCGTTAGCAAACAATAATTGGGTTGTCAGAGCACATGCCTTGAGTGGCAGCAATCGCTACCAAGGCATATCCAATATCCAGTGCTCAGCCTTGCGACTGCTAGACAATTACCAGGCATGTGGCCTGGTGCCTGGATGATCCAGAAGCTGCCGTCACCGAAGTAGTCCAACGCTTTCTCAAACGGACCAAATCGCTGCCACCTTCCACCCAGTTCAGCCCAACTTTCTGTCGCGTTCTCTGCATCAAAGTATCGACCATCCCATTGGCAATTGGAGTCTTTAAGGTGGCCTGGCTGACAAGCATCACCTGTACCTGGGCCGAAAGTCGCCGTCGCATTGGGAAACGTATCGCGAATTGGACGGCAATGGTCCCAATGTGCGTGGCTAGAAGGTTGAGTCCATACTCTTCACATGACTGACGAATACATACCTGAATAAGACTGTGTCGATTTCATCTGGTCCTACGCCCCTCTCGGCCAGTTGCTGCACCAAAGTCCTCCTGGGTCCAACATGATTGATCTCGGCAAGCATGTATCTATTCACCCACGGCGTGTAATTTGAACGATCCTAGTAGATTTTGCTCAGCAACAACTTCTCAGGTATGTCATACTTGGAACGACTACGTACCTCATCAAGGCCGAGATCCCACAGCAGGTTCCTCCCTTGGTGTGAAATGTGGAAAGCCCAGTTGTACATGCGATACTTGCCGCTTGCGCCTGCATGTACCCTGCTCAAGTCACCGATGAAACTACCGCCATCAAGTAGTGACAAGTTGACGTGCGCATCGGTTTGCGGTAAGCTACCGCTTTGAGATTCTCCGCCTTCAACCATCTTAACACGATGATGAGCTCAGTGGAGGACTAGTAGTGCGCTGACGCCAGCTACCTCGCAGTACCAGTAATGCCAAGTGGCTTCAGCACAACCGACAATGACCAAGCGTCTCGCACCGAGAACACGGTTTCATCGTCGATTTTCCCCACATCTTGCAGCTGTTGTTGGTATCCTGGCGAGTTGCCCCACTGCACAAATGAGCCGCGCGGGGTACATGCATCCCCACGGAGGCAATTCCGCTCCTGCATCTCTAGTCTACAAGTTCTCGCGGTGAACACCTAAAAGTCGAGTATCAATAATCTAGCACCGACGCACTAAGCTAAACTTGGACAAATACCGTTTCCGAACTATCATCGCGCTGTCGTCAAACTTTGCCTGTGAGATACACAAGGAGCGATGTCTACTTCCATCCACCATCCAAACTTGGGCGAACTAAGAGGGAATACGACTGATGGCGCAGCTCAATTTCTCGGTGTCAAATATGCAACGTTAAAAAATCGCCTCGCGCCGGCCGAGCTGATCAGCGGCTATGAAAAAGAACAAACAGATGCTACAAAATATGGGTATGGCGATCGTCACCTCTCGAACCGAATCGACTAATAGTCACTAGGCCACCTCCTGTTTCACCAGTTGGTGCAGTCAACAGAGAGTTCGGCTTCATCCAGCAGGGACTCCCGATACCAGACGTACCAACACATTCTGACCTCGAAGGTCTGAATCTGAACATTACTGTGCCGTTTGGAAAAGATGGAAAAGTTGAAGTTGACGCGAAGTTGCCCGTGTATGTGTTTGTTCATGGTGGTGGCTTCGCAGTGGGCTCGTCGTGGTATCCGCATTACGACTCTGCTGCGGTAGTGAAGCTGTCTGCGGAGCTTGGGAAACCAATCATTGGTGTCACGATCAAGTAAGTGAATCTCAGTCGCATGTCCCCTCCCCACGTTCAAGCGTTTCGTGAGCATCATCAATATCCACTCCACAAATGTAGAGGGTGTGTTTGGACTGCAGCTCAGAGCATTACCATGTTTTTGAGCATCGTGGATAGTTTCCAGTTATTTTTAAACCTACCAGAGTACTGTCCAAATGAGATTAAATGCTGATAAGCCACAGCTACCGACTTGGTGCTGCCGGATTCTTGACCTCCAAGGAGCTGCGAGCTGCTGGCTACAAAGCCAACAACGGTTTCCACGATCAGCGAACGGCCTTGCGCTGGGTCAAAAATCACATCGGTGGTTTTGGAGGAGATCCAGATGAAATCACAACAGTTGGTGAAAGTGCTGGCGGCTGTGAGTCTTACTTTCACTTCTTGCTAATCTCCGCTGATTGTATCAGTATCCGTCACGATGTTCCTCTGCTCCGAGGAACCTTTGATGAAGCGATGTTTCAGCACCGGCGGTGCTGTACTACTGTTTGCACCATTTCCCCTCGAGGTCGCAGAGGCGTCATACCGAAAGCTCGTTGAAGCACTCGGCCTCTCAGACAAGTCACCTGAAGACCGAATCAATGCACTCCTCAGTGTCCCACAAGATGACCTCTGGCAGAAGGTACCCATGGGCACGCCGCTACTTCCAGTCATTGATGGCGAAACTGTTCCCGGCCACCCCAGCTTCGTTTCCGTCTCCTCAAAGGAAGACAGCGCCGTATTCTCCATGCCAGGCCGAAAATGGTGCGAAGCCCTCATGATTGGCGAGTCACAGCTCGACGCCAACATACTCGCATACATGGGCCTGGATGCGCGTAATCCGGGTATCGCGCAGAAATTCATCGATTCAGTCAATACGACACTTGACTCGCAACCTGTAGCAGCGAAAGAACTGCTATCAGCATACGATGTCACACCTAGCACATCTGACGACGACGCGCTGCTTTCCATTTTGCGATTCGCATCCGAGATCTCGTTCTACGCACCTGCCCGCGCCTTCGCGCAAGGCTGGCCCGGCAAGTTCTTTTTGTACCACTTCAACGAGGGAATACCCTGGCCGGGCCGCTTCCAGGGCGAAGCGGGGCATATCCTCGATGTGGCGTACTTGTTTCAGAATTACAACGAGCATCTCGATGAGAAGCAGAAGCGTGTTGCAAGAGCGTATGCGGAGGACTTCATCAAACTCGTAAATGGAGAGGATCCGTGGACGCCGGTGCAGGGCGAGAAGATGGGCGCACGGGTATATGGACCAAGTAGTGCGGGCGTCACGAGCAAGTATGTCGACGACGGAATGCCGGAGGAAGTTGGGAGGAATGGGCGGGTGTTGAAGTTGGGTGAGATGGCTGGGTTTGATAGCATTCTTGATGTTTTTCAGAACTTCTTCCAGGGAAGATAAACTGGTGTGGCGGGAGGAAAATTTCAGACTAAGTGGTATATCGAACTTGAAGATATCTTTTGATGCGATACTAAATGCGTGCATCTAATGCCTTCCCAAACGCCAAATGCTCAATCGCTCAACAAATCAAATCGCACTCTCCTATCGCCACTCAAACATTCATCTCCTTCAAATCCTCCGCGACCTTGAACGGCGCTTCAGTTTTACTCCTAATCTCCTCGACGCTCACGCCCTTCGCATGTTCCTTCAGCGTCAAGCCCTCCAGCCTATCGCAATCAAACACCGCGAGATCAGTGATTATCGTGCTCACGCACTTCTGCCCCGTCAAGGGGAACGTGCACTGGTTCAGGATCTTTGGGTTTCCCTTCTTGTCGACGTGTTCCATGGTGATGACGACTTTTGTTTGCGTGGGGTTGGCGACGAGGTCCATTGCGCCGCCGATGCCTTTGACTTTCCCGGGGAGCATGAAGTTTGCGAGATCTGTGGACGTTGTCAGCATTCTAATCTCACTCAAATCAACGGACATGAATCCTGGTTTGACGTACCTCCAAATTGGTTAACCTGCATAGCGCCCAGCATAGCCACATCGATCCTACCACTCCTAATCATGCCAAAACTCTCATGACTGCCAAATGTACTCGCGCCCTGAATCAGCGTCACGGTTTCTTTTCCAGCGTTGATCAAATCTGGGTCTTCCTCGCCGGGCTTGGGGTACCGGCCCATACCCAGGATACCGTTTTCTGACTCGAGGATAATTTCTGTGCCAGGAGGGAGGAAAGCCGGGGCTGCGAGGGGCATGCCGATACCTGGTGAGGAAGGTGAGTGAGTGGGAAAGGGAAGACGGGGGAAGAAAAGACTTACCTAAGTTGACGTACATGCCGTCTTTGAGTTCTTGAGCTGCGCGCTTGATGATGCGTTCGCGCTTCTGGCTGGCTTCCGACGACCCGCCTTCGAGGAGCGCTTTCTTCTGTTCCTCTGGACTCTTCCAGAAGACCTTCCTCTCAATTTGCTTCGGCTCGGTGCTCTTGATGACTTTCTTTACGTATATGCCCTGCAGGTGAATATCCTCTGGCGCAATGACGCCGTCCTCGACAATCTCATCAGCCTCCACAATCGTGATCTTCGCGTTCTTGCCCATAGCCTCGTTGAAGTTGTTTTGCGCTTTACGGAACTGGCAGTTGCCTAACCGATCTGCTTTTGCGACTTTGACAAAGGCGTAGTCGCCGAAGATGGACTCTTCCATGACGTAGGATTTTCCGTTGAATTCGCGCGTTTCTTTGGGAGGAGCCATGACTGCGATGGTGCCATCGGTATTGTATCGGACGGGGAGTTCGCCGGTTTGTACTGCATGAGCGTTAGACACCTTTCTTCTTTAGACTTGAGACTGTCATGGTCTAAGACGTACCTATTGTTCCATACGCAGCAGGTGTGTAGAATGCGGGTACACCCGCTGCTCCAGCCGCGCACTTCTCCGCAATGGTACCCTGTGGGGTCAATTGCAGACTCAATTGCCCCTTCAGATACATCTGCTCAAACACCTTGTTGTCTCCAATATAACTCGCAATCATGGTGCCAATTTGCTTCGTCTCGAGCAATTGACCCAATCCTACACCTGGCATACCTGCGTTGTTGCTGACGACTGTGAAGTTACTGAGATCTTTTCGGTCGCGAAGTGCGTTGATGAGTGTGTTGGGTACGCCCGAGAAACCGAAGCCGCCGACGAGGACTGTGGTGTCGGACTTCATGTCTGATATAGCTTCTTGTGCCGAGGAAACGATCTTGTTGATGGCGGGTCGCACGGTGGTTGTAGAAAAGAAGCGCGGCGATACAGCCTTCCGGCGCGCGTTGAAAAGAAGTTGTCGTTGCATCGTGGATGTCGTAGGTATCGTGATATTGGTGTCGTGGAAATAATATGCTTCAAGCCGGGCAGCTTCAAGCTTCAAGTAGGAGTGGTGACTTCAGGTGCTTCGAAAAGGACAGATGCGAGGTCGTAAATGTTGAAGGTAATCAATAACAGCTTCAGTCAGACCAGTACCCGTCAATGCACAATGCTGCAGTGTTGATTGTGGTTTACAACTTTTCGGTTCACGGGCAGCAACCTCCCCACACGACACCATTTAACGCGGGTAGCTTGCATCACAAGCTAATACCTTTGCGGATGACCGAAGCTGACTGCCGGCCGGTGCCGGTGGAGCTGAGCCGTTCGGAAAAGGCTCCGCACAGAGATCGGATGAGACATGGATGAGAATTTAACCGAAAACGGAGCGGAAATGCGGGCAACTTGCAATTTGATTGGCGCGTCTTGGGAGTGTACTGCTATTTTCCACTGCATTGCGGATACGTTTTCCACGCAGATATTTGCGCTGCTTATGCACGTGATAACGCGCTCACAAGGCGTTCGCCTGCACGGTATCTTTGAGTTTAGATGTACAAGATTGTAGGTACATCACCGGAAAGGCTATGTTACATTTCGAAACTAGTCTACCTCCCGTCGCATGCTTTGTCAATACAGATCGTGCACGATTTGCTTTACTGGCGCTACGCGTTAGCAAGGCATCAAGATCATGATACTACATAAGTAGTGCTTACAATTGGCGAAGTCTTTGTGCTCCTTGCTGTGCAGTGCTCGAGACGCGATGGCTTCCTCTTCAGCATCTCCAGTGGGAACATCGTACTACACGTGTGTCAGCGACGCCCTCCGTCAGGATATCTCCAACTTACAGCAGTCAGCGTTGTCTTGTGACCCAGTCGTTCGACCAAATCTGCGATTGCATCTCCAACAATGTGGGAGTCTTTCTCATCGCTCCCTGTGCTCTGCTTGCCAATGTACGGGATGATGCGAGCGATTTGCCTCGCTTCCTCAGGATTGCTCGCTTTCAAGTGAACGGTTGGTGCCAGACTTAGACAACTTGTAATGCCGTGTGGGATGCTGTACGTGGCTCCTATTGCATGGCCGATGCTGTGGCTCAGACCCACACCGCCAGTGTACAAGAATGGGAAAAGAGACGAGTAGCATGCTAGAAAGAGCTTTGTGCGCACCTCCGCGTCTTCCGGGTTTGCTTTGGATTGTGGGAGGTATGCAAAGAGATCTTTGATGGCCTCGAGACACATGCGCTTCGTTGGTATCTCGGCTGCGAGAGGATGATACATGAGCTCGACCGCATGGTCCAGAGATCGGATCTATAGTGAGGTCAGCGACATTCCTTCACCAATCAGAGATTCATAGGTTGAACATACACCAGTGCTAGTCCAAAGATGTAAAGGAGTGTATACAGCGAGGTCTCCATCATACACAACAGCTGCACAAGTCAGCACGATGAGCACCAAAAGCTGGAGCGCGTAACCTACCTTTGGGCACGAGCTCAGGATCGCTTACAGCAATCTTGTGCTTCTCTTCGGTTGTGAACCCCGCGTTTTGTGTTGTTTCGGCGACGCTCAGAGTTGTTGGTACAGCAATGCTAGGTATCCATTTCCCCGTTTCCTGGTGGATGTTGTATGCGATCGCCTTCGCGGAATCAATGGGAGAGCCACCTCCTATCGCGATCAACACATCGCATCCGGACTTTGACATGAGCGCTGTTGCTTCACGGATATCTTGTATGGGCCTGGGGATGGTCAGAGGTAGGCTGTGCACGAGGATCATTTAACTCACGCATGTTGGCCAATCTTGCTGAAAGTACCTCCGTGTGCAGTACCCAAAGACTTTTCAATGTTTTTGATCACAGGAGTCTTTTCGTACAGCGACCGACCGGTGATGATGAAACCCTTGGTGCCGCCTAACTCCGTGATCACGTCGCAAAGCTGGTTGCTTGTGCCTGGGTGTCTGTTAGTTCATATCGCCTTTCGTATCCAACCTTGGTATCCCTTATTACCATTGCCATAGATCATGAGCTTGACAGGCGACGCGCGATAAACTCCTTTGACACTGGAGTCAATGTTTCCTTTCTGGTATTTGTTTGGGAGCGCCATCATGGACGAGTTTGCTGTAGGTAAAATCGAGGGCTGGCGTGCCGAGTATCACGTAGAACCAAATCGGAGTCTGACCTCAAATCGCTTACAGATCCACGCGATCTGACGGAATTCCGTCACCGAGGGGCAGCGCCGGCTTCGCCCCACACCAGTTTTGAGCCCCGCCACAGCCTCAAAGCAGAGCCGCCAAACGGCAGTTCCACATCTTGAACAACAACGCGTCAGGCGTTGCATTGTCAGAAAATGTATCTGTGTATTTTCGACATCTTCCAGACTCAAAATGGCAAGCTTCAACAGGGTCGCGCGGAATGTTCTGCAAAAGAGCCCAAACGATGTTGTCTTGCTCTCGGCCGTGCGATCACCCATTAATCGCAGTTTTAAGGGTGGTTATAAGGATGCACATCCTGAAGATATCCTGATGCCTGTAAGTCAAACGGCATTTTGTTTTGGTATGAACTGATAGGTCGGTAGATCATGAAGGCTGCAATCCAGCGTGCGCAGATTCAGCCCGGCGACGTCAACGATGCTATGATAGGGAATGTACTTGCTGAGCTGGGTTTTGCAAAGACAGGACGAATGGCGCTCAATCACGCCGGTTTCCCAAACTCAACGACCTTCCACACTGTAAATCGTCAGTGCTCGAGCAGTCTGCAAGCTATCACCCACGTTTCGCATTCCATCATGGCTGGCCAGATTGACGTAGGGCTTGCCGGAGGTGTGGAAAGCATGTCAAGAAACTATGGCTCTCGTGGAGTGCCGACGGATGTATCACCTGCTCTCCTGGGATCCACTGTAAAGGATGCGAGGGACTGCCTTATGCCAATGGGTATCACATCGGAGAATGTCGCAGAAAGATACAAGGTGGATCGTAGAAGTCAAGATGAGTACGCTGTCCGAAGCCACAGCCGTGCTAGCCGAGCACAGAAAGAAGGTCGATTTGACTGGGAGATTGCTCCCTTGACTGTTCCGCGCATGGACGAGGCGACAGGACAGCCGTGTGGATTCGAAGTGACCAAAGACGATGGGATCAGGCATGGCTTGACTTTTGATAAGATCTCAACCCTTAAGCCTGTCTTTGGGGAAAACGGAAAGAGCACGGCCGGCAACTCAAGTCAGATCTCTGACGGTGCATCGTCCACTATCTTGGCTCGGCGATCATGGGCAGAGGAGCGTGGTCTCAAGCCTCTTGGTCGTTTCGTTGGCACACAGGTCAAGGGCTGCGCGCCAGACGAGATGGGCATCTCCCCAATATACGCCATTCCTGCGCTGCTGAAGTGGACTGGGGTCGAGCTCAAAGACGTGGATGTTATTGAGCTGAACGAGGCATTTGCAAGCCAAACTATTGCGTGCATACGTGAGCTTGGTTTAGATGAGGAGAAAGTTAACCCTAATGGAGGCGCAATTGCTCTGGGTCATCCTACTGGCGCAACTGGGGCCCGGCAAACAGCGACTCTATTCGGGGAGCTGCGACGGCAGGACAGGGAGATAGGTATTGTGAGCATGTGCGCGAGTACTGGGCAGGGTGTAGCTTCGCTTTTCATCCGCGAGTAGGCAAAAATATCATCTTCGCCGGATGTTGACCTGGTCCTGCAGTGAAACGTCATTAGTGAAAAAATGGAAGAACACGAAAGTGACGCGTGAATCCAGTGACGTAGACGCTAAAACACTAGCGCGCAGGGGCCTCCAGTGCGACGTTTCTCGGCACTGCTCCCCACACGATGCAGCTCACCGCACAAAGTCCCACCACTTCCGCCATGTCGGAGCCGGCAATGTGTTGCTTCACGGGGCGACTCCCGCATCTTGCTTTATGCTCACCACTTTCCTCTTTGAGTCTGCATCTCAATTGAGCTTTTCGTCATGTTCCTGCTTCGCCGCGTCCCGCTTCGTGCCATTCCACGATTCCCAGCCCCCAGCCAGCGTCGTGCTCTAGGTAGCGTGAGTGCTATCGACTCTGCCGTTTTTCGCACTCTCTTTGGAACCGAGGAGATTCGCAAAGTGTTCGATGACAAGGCTTATGTCAACCGCTGTGTCGATGCGGAGACAGCTCTAGCAAGGGCACAGTCGAAATGCAATGTCATACCTTCTCACATTGGTGACCTAGTCACTTCGAGAGCCAATGATCTGGAGCTAGACTATGAACGACTGCGAAGAGAGACTGAAATTGTCGGTTACCCAATATTCCCCTTAATACAACAGCTCTCTGCATCGTGCGGAGATGAAGCTGGACGCTATGTACATTGGGGCGCGACGACCCAGGACATTATGGATCTAGCAAGCATCCTCCAGATGAAAGAAGGTCTCGAAATCGTTGAGCGTACGCTCCGATCGGTCATCAAAAACCTCGAAAACCTTTCGCGAAAACATCGCGATACGCCGATGGCTGGCCGCACTCATCTGCAACACGCTCTCCCCATCACATTCGGCCACAAATGCGCAATTTGGCTGTCTGGATTCCAACGACATCTCGAGCGACTTGAAGAGCTCAAGCCGCGTGCTTTGATGGTTCAATTTGGAGGGGCTGCTGGTTCTTTGGCATCCTTGGGCTCGGGCGACGATGGCATCCGTGTCAGGAAGGAAATGGCCAAAGATTTGGGATTAACCGATCCCCCGATTACATGGCATGTGGCAAGAGATGGTGTGGCAGAAATTACCAACTACCTCGCGTTAGTAGGAGGAAGCTTGGGCAAGATTGCTCTCGACATCATTATCATGTCGTCCAACGAACTCTCCGAGGTATCGGAGCCGTTTGTGCCGCATCGCGGTGCATCGTCCACAATGCCTCAGAAGAGGAATCCTATCTCCAGCGAAGTGATCCTGGCGGCATCGAAAATTCTGCGATCCAACGCTGGGCTGGTGCTTGACGGCATGGTGTCCGACTTCGAGCGCGCCTCAGGCCCATGGCATCTTGAGTGGGTTGCTGTGCCTGAAAGCTTTGTTATTGCCGTGGGTGCGCTCAATCAGGCCGACTTTGCACTGGCAGGGCTCGTTGTCAATCCGAAGCAGATGCTCCGGAACCTGTACTCGACCCGCGGCCTCATTGTGGCGGAAGCAGTCATGATGGGTCTTGCTCCGCATCTTGGTCGAGGGAAGGCACATGACGCCGTCTATGAAGCATGCAAGGAGAGTATCGAGAATGACACCAGCTTGCTGGAAGCTCTACGAACGCGAAAAGAGATTACTGAAAAGATCTCGGATGAGCAGCTTAGCTCCTTGTGCGACGCAAAGAACTATCTTGGGTCGTGCGGTCTGATGGTGGACGAAGTGTTGGCTGCATCGAGATAGTAAATCGCCTAGCGAGCGCAAACCATAGGCACATCTTCACACACTTTCAAGCCCAAAATTTGCATCACCTACTGCAATCACTGACTTTGAGTAAGCATGGAATCTAGACTGAGTATTTTGCGACATCAATAAAGTACCCTGCGGACAAGCTGATGCGCATCATCTACGATAATGGGGGCCATGCAGAGTAACCTACATCCTCATCTGCCATGTCCCACTAACCCGGTCGAACGCCTTGTCCACATCGTGTGGGCCTCTCACAAGTGGCCGTGGCACAGTAGCTTGGATTCGCAACCCCGCTATTATCAAACCAAGGACCAGGCCCCGCCACCACATCATGCGTAGCCCACACCATTCGGCTGCGGCAGATGGTAATTTCCTTGCGCTATTATGGATGCTTCAATATAAGGCTGGACTCGAACTCACTTGGTACCATTCCCAAAACTTCGCGCCCTAAGTACCATCCGACTTACATCATGCAAGAATTCAAAGAGCGCGAGCTTGTTACGGACCCACAAAAGGTCTTCCACTTCACAGATCTCCAGAGACTAAAGCCGACCCGTGCAAATGATCCATATGAGTACCAGCACGGTTGGGGCAATCGGCACCAATCCGAAGTTATTCCAGGCACATTACCAGTAGCGCAGAATAACCCTCACGAGGTACGATTTGGGCTCTACACCGAAGGCATCACTTATTCGGCGTTTGCGGCCCCACGTGTACACAACTTCAGTACCTACATGTACCGCTGCCGGCCTGCTGCTGCTCATAGTACGATGCTCCTCGACCGCTGATTGACATTAACTAACTGGATTTAGGTGGCTACATCCCTATCGAAACGAAATCGAACATCCAGAACTGCTTTCTTTCCATCAATCCTAAAGTCGCTGCCCTCCCCGAGCAAGCAGAATGGAGTCCATTCCCACTGCCGAAAGAAGACGAGAAGATCGACTTCGTCGACGGACTTCATACGCTCGCAGGCAGTGGGGACCCTAACATTAGAGAAGGCCTTGCGCTTTATGTCTATATGATCAACTCGAGCATGGAGCGCCGCGCATTCTGTAACACCGATGGCGATTTCTTGATCTGCCCGCAGCTCGGCACTTTAGACATTGTGACGGAAATGGGAAAGATCTTCCTACAACCTGGCGAGATCTGCGTTGTGCAGCGAGGCGTCAGATTCTGTTTGAACCTAGGCCCCGATGTCAAAGAGGCGCGAGGCTACATCACAGAAGTGTGGGGATCCATGTGGGAGCTTCCAGACCTTGGCCCACTTGGTGGACATGGTCTTGCGAATCCTCGTGACTTCCTGTACCCAGTGGCGGCTATCGACGAGAACTTGCATGTGGATTGGAAAATCGTAAATAAGACCAACGGCACGTTGAACGCCATCCAGCAGGATCATAGCCCATTCGATCTCGTTGCATGGCACGGCAATGTCGTCCCATACAAGTACGATCTCACAAAGTTTTCCTCACAGAACAGCACATCGATCGATCATACGGACCCTTCCATCTTCACAGTTCTCACCGCCAAATCGCGAGATCCTTTGACACCTCTTGCGGATTTCCTTTGGTTCGGGCCTCGCTGGGACGTAGCCACGAACACTTTCCGACTTCCGTACTTCCACCGCAACTCCGCATCCGAGTTTCTTGCGTGTATCTATGGGAAAGGCCTTGGACGAAGCGACGACTTTCAGCCTGGTGGTGGCAGCTTTGAAGGCGGGCATACACCGCACGGAGGGTTCCATGAAGGATACCAGCATGGTATGCGAATACACGAAAGCCAACCTGAAAAGATCCTTACAGGTAATGTATTCCGAACTCAGAGCACGTTACGCAGCTAACGAAGTCAGACCAACTGACAATCATGGTCGAATCGAGCCGACTATTCTTATTCACCGAGTATGCTCGCAAGGGCTGCGGTGTCATTGACGAACACGGCACTGATTACAAGGTCTGGGAAGCTCTTCCAGTAAGTGAGACAAAATCACAACCCCTTGTTCTTACTGACATATATAGGACCGATTCTCCGCAAATAAACGTGCTCAAGAACTACTCGTTCGAGTCAAGGAAGACAAACTCGCCGAAAAGCGACGGCTTGCACCTTACTACTTTGGAGGATTCTCGCACGGTGCAAACACAAACGATTTCGATGGTGTGCATTCCGCCGAGCTTGAGCAATACTTGGGTCGCGACTCCAAGTTCAATGGCACAAACGGTACGAACGGCACGAACGGAGTCACATCATGAGCGGTTCGGCGCGCTGATCACGGCTGTTGTCGACGATGCATTTCTTTCCTCCTCAGCTTCACACTGTAGTCCCAAGGCTCTATATCCATCAATTTTATCGCCACTTCTTCAAAGTCCCGGTACCTGTCCAAAAACGTCTGTGCATTCATGTTCCTGAACATTTTAGCGACCCCACAAACAGTATGTGGGGTCAAAAGTTGTCTTTCGAAAGCAACGATTGCTCTTTAACAGGTCCACGCTCAAAAATGGCATTTCATAAACAGCAACATGAATATTTCCGGGGCTTTATCGCGGCTTCTACCGCGAACGAGTTCTCAATGCGCTTGCGCTCGACTACCGGGCATGCCGCGCCGGTCATGGATGAGGGGAATCGCAACAAACGAGAGGTGGAAGAAGGAGGTTAATGAAAAGCTGCCACTGGCCGGTATCAGAGTGTTGGATATGACTAGGGTACTTGCAGGGGTAGGTCATTGCTATATTGGGATGGTGATCGAAAACTCACAATCTACAGCCATACTGTACGCAAATACTGGGAGACTTTGGGTATGTTTCACGTTTGAACTCCATTGCATATACTAACAAATGTTATAGTGCGGAAATTATCAAGATCGAACATCCCACGAGAGGTGACGACACAAGATCATGGGGTCCACCCGACCTAGCCTACACTGACGGCGTTGAGCGCTCATTCCCCGGCGAAAGCGCATACTACCTTTCGGTATGACGAGATATGACTGATACCACAATCCCTCTTACCTAACCCCATTCCAGGTGAATCGCAACAAGAAGTCGCTCGGACTATCTTTCAACAACCCAACCGGCATCTCCATCCTCCACAAACTAGTGCAGAAATGCGACGTTCTTGTCGAAAACTACCTCCCCGGTTCTCTTGCAAAGTACCAACTGGACTACGCAACTATTGCAAAGATTAATCCCTCTCTGATATACGCTTCGGTCACTGGTTATGGTCAGACCGGACCATTCAGTGACCGAGCAGGATACGATGTCATGGTTGAAGCCGAGATGGGGTTGATGCATATCACAGGGGAAAGAGAACGGCCTCCAGTCAAAGTCGGAGTGGCAGTCACGGACATATCGACTGGCATGTACACAGCCATTGGCATTCTGGCCGCACTTTATTCGCGGAGGGACACTGGCTTGGGTCAGTGGATCGACGCAAGCTTGAGTGATTGTCAAGTAGCAGGCCTCGCAAACATTGCAAGTAGCGTACTGGTCACAGGAAAGAAGGACAGTGGGCGGTGGGGAACAGCTCATGGTATGTCAACATCCCGAAATGACGACAATTGTCGCAAGTGCTTACACATCTCAGCAACCGTAGTACCCTACCGCGCTTACAAAACAAAAGACACCAACATCGCCGTCGGCGGCTGCAATGATAAACTCTACGGCATCCTATGCAACAAACTCAGCAAGCCGGAATGGAAAACCGACCCTCGCTTCATCACAAACGCCCTCCGCGTGAAGCACCGCGACGTCCTCGACGCGATGGTAGAAGCAGAACTGCAACTACGCACCACGCAAGAATGGCTCGTCATTTTCGAAGGCAGCGGCATGCCGTACGCTGCTGTCAATGACATCCAAGGCACGGTGAATCATCCTCATGTGCTGGCGCGCAATATGATCGAGGAGGTGGACCACAAGGCGTGTGGGAAGGTGAAGCTGGTCAACCATCCAGTCAAGTACTCGAGGATACAACCGGGGATAAGGAGTGCGCCGCCGCTGCTGGGAGAGCATACGGATGAGGTGTTGAGGGAGTTGTTGGGTTTTGGGGAGGAGGAGATTGGGGGGTTAAGGGAGGGGAAGACGGTTGCTTGATGAATTTGTGTCGTGATTCTGCTGCTTGCGGCTTGAGTGCTAGAACACAATTCGCATCGCACTTCAACCTCAGAACCATCTTCTCACTACCACCTGCTCACTACCACCTGCTCACTACCACCTACACTCTTCCACGCCATCTCTCATTACACCCTCTCCATCAATCCATCACATCCCATCCCACTAAGCCCTTTCCACCACCCCTGCATCCCCCCGTCCACATTCAGCAGTCCCACATCCACATCCAGTAGCGCGCCAGGGCCCTCCGCCGATCGCAGCCGGCCCCACACGCGCTAGCCCTGCACCCCACAAACCGCCCTGCATGCGCCGATTGACCCGCAGATGACGGCCAAGCATGTGGCTGCAATATGGGAGAGCACGCGGTGTCTTTCGCGTAGACATGGAATTGCGGGAGCTAGTGGGGAGGAGGCTAAATGCGAAAGTGGATGTGGAATGTGAGTTTTGTGATGGTGTGAAGGGCTTGTGAGAGCTTTTGAGAATTGGAAAGATGGCGACGAAAAATAGTAGTGGTGATGCAACGAAGACGGGGGTGCCGTTTAGGTATCAGTTTGCGGCTGGTGCGGTCGCGGGGATATCGGAGGTGAGTGTGCAGCTCGATTCGGAATTGCATGAAGTAGGCTGACCGTGGACGAGATTCTCGTGATGTGAGGATGTGCAGATGTATTAAATACAAGCAGTTGCTGAGAATGTAGAAAGGTATCCCCTCGATGTCGTAAAGACGCGAATACAACTCCAACACGGCAAAGTAGTGAACAATGAAGGATACATAGGCGTCCTAGACTGTTTTCGCAAGATCATTCGCCATGAAGGGTTTACAAGATTGTATCGAGGCATCACTGCGCCGATATTGATGGAAGTGCCAAAGCGGTCAGCCGCCCCCTCCTGTTCTTCTTGGAACTTGACTGACATCCACCAAGAGCCATTAAATTCTCCGCAAACGACTCCTTCGCCCCATTCTACCTCCGCCTCTTCTCCGCCCCGCAGCAAACACAACCCCTCGCTATCCTAACAGGCGCCAGCGCTGGCGCGACCGAGTCCCTCGTCGTCGTCCCCTTCGAACTGCTCAAGATCCGTCTCCAGGACAAGACATCTGCATCACGCTACAACGGCCTGCTAGACTGTCTCGTCAAAGTCGTACGTCGAGAAGGTCCGTTGGCACTTTACAACGGCTTCGAAGCCACGCTCTGGCGCCACATTGTGTGGAACGCGGGATATTTTGGATGTATCTTCCAAGTGCGAAGTCAATTACCTGACCCAGCACGAAGCGTGAATCCGGTCAGGCAGAAGACGCTGAACGATCTCGCAGCGGGGTTTGTGGGCGGAGTAGTGGGCACGACGTTTAATACGCCATTGGATGTGGTGAAGAGTCGCATACAGAGCGTTGCGAAGACGAAGGGTGTGAAGGGGAAGTACGAGTGGGCGTGGCCGAGTTTGGGGGTTGTGGCGAGGGAGGAGGGGTTTAGAGCGTTGTATAAAGGGTATGTGGCGAAGATATTGAGGTTTGGGCCTGGTGGGGGAGTGTTGCTTGTGGTGTATTCTGCGGTGCTGGATTTCTTGGGGAGCGTGACATAGTGGAAGTCAATTCAATGTGATCATGATACACTGGCGTGTTCAATGAGGCGTCTTACAAAACGCCTCAAATGTTTGCGCTAAATGAGTTGCTGATATTATGCTAGATGTGTTCGCAAACTTCTCCAAATCAATCAGCGCTAAAATGACCTTCTAGAGAGTGCGGGATACCTGACCCTGATTACTCGGGTCCTGCTGGTGTTTTCCTTGGTCGTTGGTCGTGGACTTTATCTTGCATCCACTCCGGAACCAAGATTGCCTCAGTGTTTCACTGCTTGCATCATACCCGGTAGGAATTAGAGTAGTGCTAATAAGACCAAGCTATAACATTTGCATATCCTGTCATCGGTGCTGACAGTGGGCTAGATGCTGAATGTAAATTTGATAAGCACTGTTCCGATAGCCGTGGCTATAGTGAGAGCCTTCGTATCGGCCATCTCCAAGTAAGTGGACTTGATTGAGATGGAACACAGAACAGGTTCTTGGTAATCTGCTCCTGAGGCGAATGAGACACATGGTAACTCATGTGAGGTAATCCGTTCAGGGCAAGCTGGTAAGGCCCCACTAGTGCAAGCCTCACGGTCCCACATGCATCGTATCCCGGGGTTTGCGTAGGATGCATCCTTCGAGAAGCCTTTGATCTCATCGCTGGGACTCGGTGGTCATCGGGTCTGTTTTCTAAAGAGGCGTTCGAGAAGTCTGGACAACTAAGGCAGCGTATAGGGTGGGTGACATCGGCCACTAATCTGCTTGTGATGCCTAAACTCGCCGAGCTGCCTCAAGCAGCCACGATAGGCGACGCAAATATGGGCTTTACGCTGAATGGAACAGATATGCAAACGCCGCAATCTGTAAGGGCAAGACTGCAGGTTTATATGCTGTGTGTAGATTGAAGGTTGAGTGGACGAGATGAGCGATCCTGGGCTATAATGGTCCAGCCGAGTCATGGGCGCGCGCCTTCCCCCGCATCCGATCGCTTGGCTGCGAACATGACTGCAGACACGCCGGACTCGACCCTCCGGCCACCCATTCACTTGTCCAGACTCTGCGACGACGCGACACCAATGCCAGCCGACTGAGGCGGCGAAGAAGGAAATTGCTCGCGATAAAGCTCCGCCATGGCGCTCAAGCAATGCAGCATGTGCGATCGGACATTCACCAAGCTAGTACGACGACCCACGGCTGGACCGACATGAGACGAATACTGACGTGAACCAGGAGCATGTAAAGAGGCACGAGAGGTCGCGTATGACTAGCATTGTTCTTCTCTAACACAACCGCAATTGACCGTTGATTAGACACACGTGAGCGCCCATACGAATGCCCGACATGCAAAAAGCACTTCTCTAGAAGGTGAGATCTGAAACTAAGCTGTCGCATTCACTTCCAACTCCAACGCAGCGACGTCTTGTTTCGCCACTGCAAAGGCCATGCGCAGAATGCGCTCAATCGAATGAAGAGCAACGAGCATCCAGATCAGCAATTTGGCGACGACAAACATACTCGTGCTGCATCACGAGACGCAAACGGCGTGCCTACAGCAGGGACACCACAAATTCGGGAACATCCAAGCATGTCGCCTATGACAAGAAGAAGAGAGTCCCAAATACCCCAGATGAACGGCGAAGGCCAATTCAGCCACCTGTCGCCGACATCGCACCAACGGCCATCGCTCAGAAATCATCCAACATCTCCCGGTGAAGACAGAATAGAAGCCCTCATTAACGCAGCACAACACCTGGAGCCTTCAGCAGATACGCCTTGGCGATCACCATCTCCCATGATCATTGCGCGCGCAGAAACTGGCCATATGATGGGTCGCCACCATCATGATAGCATGGGCCCGCCAATCGATCCAGCAATCGATGTTCTTTCATTTTCGCCTGCTGGACACGTTTCAAGTCTAGATCAGTGGGCTTTTGAGCTAGTGCAAAGCAACAACCCCATTCCAAATCGCACACCAGCGGATGCATTGCAGACTTGGCTCTTTCCATTGGAAAACGACATCCAGACGCCACATGGCTCGCATCACATGACTGTTGACGGCTTCTTCGACCACGATGCATTTCGGACACTCCCAGACAACCAGGCCAGCCCATCAGGTAGCAGCGTATCGATAGCTAGCAGAGTCCCACGAGAGCGGTTTCAGAGGGTGCAAAGCTGCTGGCCATCACGAAATCGCAAATCTTCACGACTCATGCCAGATTTATGGCAAAACCTGATAACATGCGACTGCACAAACATCCTCTCCGAGATCTCAGCTGGCACTGTTGAAACACCCATGAGCGAGCGAGAGCGGCGAAATTCGCGGTGGGGCCTAGACGAAGAATGCAGAGGCCTGCTTCAGGGGGCACTGAACAATGCGCCAGCACGATCTGAGTCATATGGCGATACAGCATCCTCAAGTGGAGACGCTGCGAACAGCCCAAGTGTCGAAGGTGTTCAATTCCCACCAGCCGAAATACTAGATATCGCTCTAGAGATGTACCTCTACTACTTCCACCCTACACTTCCCATCATCCACATACCAACCTTCTCCGCCAAAAACGCACCGCGACCGCTATTACTATGTATGTGTCTCATCGGACTCAGTATCTTGGGTACTGCTGGAGCTGCCAAATTCGTTACTCGAACGTTTCCTGCTGTGCTGCAATTGGTCCTCGCGGAACTACACTCACTTTCCTCTACAAATCATCCACCTCACAGGCAAATGCGCATCATTGCCACTAGCTTGTTAGCCTTAAACCTGGCGTCGATCACAGGGGTAGGTCATAGATCTAGAAGAATTGCCAAGAGCTAACCCTTTGTAGAGGAAAAGTCGTATTGCACAGGCAGAGAAGCTGTACTCGGACCTTATCACGGTAAGACCTGTAGATTCGCCGAATTTGATCCAAACTAACATGATCAGCATGCGCAACAACAAGGACTCTTCTCAGCCAACGAAGGTGCGAGCCTCGACTCACTTCTCGACGAAATCGTCGATATCGAGTTGAAATGGAGGTGTTGGTCAAAAGTCGAATGTGCAAAACGCATCATCTTCGGCCTTATTGAAGCCGACTGCTGGTGGGCAGGCTACCTCTCGACAAGCCCGTTGATTCGACCAGAATCGGTTCAGATCTTGCCACCATCCGACTACAGCCTTTACCACGTCAACTCCGCCAGCAAATGGTTCCATCTTGTTCAGAGAGGAACGCGAATACAATCGAACAGAATCACCCCATCTTTCCATCCGACGCCAGGACTGAAGCTGGACTCTTCGAGCTTCCGGAGCTTGCTCACGCTATTGTTGCTCCGTATATACGAATCCAATGACCGCTTGGCGAATGCCGCCGGACCGCCAAAGCAAATGGAGCCCTGGCGCATATATGCCGAAGACCCGCGAAGTCGCGACATCCTTCCCCTTTTAGTGAACCTCTCATCTTCGTCAATTGACGCGCTCCGAACAGCAGATCTGAATTCTGCTGTACTCTGGCACGCCTCATGCATGGCGCTCGGAGCCAACATGCGGTACTTTGAGCTGGCTGCTGGCCGCGGTGGTCCCGAACCTGCAGTCAGTGCGCTCGAAGACATCTCAGCATGGTCGCAGACACCTTCAGCGCGGCGATCTGTGCTCCACGCCGCACATATATACAAACTCCTCTTCGATCGGAAAGTCTCCGACATTGTCAACCCTCACAGCGTAGTTGCATTATTTCATGCAGCGCTTGTTCTGGGCCTATACATTTTCACACTACCACCTACCATCACCTGCGGCATCAACGACAATTGTATCGAGTTGCTCGACCTAGTAGACTGGATATCTGTCGGCCAATTAGGGCTTATCAGCACTGCACAATCGCCCAGCGGGTTTGGAGAAGCGTCGATGGTCGTCAAGTTCATCTGCAACGGCGGACCATTCAGCATCACCGGCATCGCGCTCGACGGCGGCTACCTCGCCGCCCGCAGGACGCTGCTACACTGCGCGGATCTCATGGAAGGCATGGGCCGCTGGAAGAGCCGCACCTTTTCCCAAATACTGCACATCATGAGCGACGACCTGACGGACTACGAGGGCCCGGAGAATGATGATGCATGACGGTTACAGTCCTCTTCCTCGTGCTTGTCGCTTCAACAGTTGCAAGATTTGTGGGGAAGAGGATGATTATTATTTACAGCCATTTCCAAATGGCCTTTATTGAGACGAGAATCACGAACGAATATCAGCATGGCACGGCGTTTTCCCATCTCTGATTACTGGGGCATTATTTGAATCAAGGATGTAAAAGTACTAGTGCAACTTATTCATCTTTCAACAAGCTCACGCACGGAATGTGAATTTGTTCTAAATCGCATGCATCGCCACTACTCAAACTCCCACGTCCCATCCTCCCCCCTCCTCCCCCCATCCCCATACCCCTCCGGCAAAACCCCCCCAACATGCAAATAGATACTACTTCCATCCCTATCCCTACACCTCTCATCCCGCGCCGCACTCTCCCACACCCGCATCGCTGCTTCACCCATATTCGGCGTCACACCCACCTGCCTCGCGCCCTCAATCCCCAGCCCCAAGTCCTTGAGCATCATCTGCGTCTTAAATCCGGGCTTGTACCCCGTATTGCTCGGCACCCAATATTCTGTCTGCACGTTGGGGATCGGCATCACGTGGTCGCACATCCAGCTCTGGCCCGTGGAGTTTTTTATCACGGCGTAGAGGTCTGCGGGGTCGAGGCCATGCTTTACGCCCATGGCGAGGGCTTCGGCGGTGGCGAGCAGGATGGTGCCGCTTAGGTAGTTGTTGGAGATCTTTGCGGTTAGGCCGGCGCCGAGCGTGTGTAGGTAGATGAATTTTGAGGGAGCGCCGAGCATGGAGAGGACGGCTGAGAGCTGTTGGGAGGGTGGGGATGGCAATGAGGTGGATGGTGCAGGGTGCCCAATGAGCATGGCTAGGGTGCCGGATTCGGCGGCGGGAACACCGCCCTGGAAGGATATGTGTTAGGAATGATTGGGAAGGATGGGTAGGTAGACAGGCTTACGGAGACTGGTGCATCGATATACACCCCCCTCCCCTCACTCATCACTTTCCTCCCAACCTCCTTCGTGCTCTCAACGTCAATCGTACTACACTCCAACATCAACCTATCCTTATTCTTCTTCACCGCAATAACACCCGTCACTTCGTCCAGATACACAGCTTTCACGTCCGCCGCGCCGGGAACGATTGATATCAAAACGCTAGCATTTTCGGCAGCTTCGCGCGCTGTTGGGACGATTTCGATGGGCCCGTAGGATGCGAATTCTTGCTTGAAGCGCGCACAGGCTGCGGCGTTTATGTCGTTTATATATAATGTTGATGAGGAGGGCATTTTCTTGCGGATGTTCATGGCCATTGCGTAGCCCATTGCGCCGAGGCCTGGGGGTGATTAGTATGGTGGTTAGATCAGGATTGGGAGATGGAGGTGTGTGTACCGATGAATGCGTAGTTATCCGCCATGTTGACTGATAAAATCGTACAATTGCGACGCAGTCGTGAAGTTCACGTATCGTCAAGTCGAGTCCGCATTGTTTTGCTCTAGACTAGACTACTCGCTAAGATGGATAGTCCCTGCATGTGCCTCTACCGTTGCCCCACATGCTTCCCCGCAAATACCCCAAATTCAACCATCAGCCTTGCAAAGCACCGTACTGCACAACTCGAGCTTTGATATGATGTTTGTTTTCTGGACCGGAACCGAAGTCTGAAGCGGATTGTGTGATATATCATTTCTCTCAAAACTAAAGCCCACAAGTCACGTTTCACATCCATTCACTCTCCACCATCTTCTAGCATAATCCTCGTCTCATCCCATCCCATCCCATCCCATTCCAACCGTCCCAAAACCCAACCCTTTCCTCCCTAAAATTCTCCACGAATATGTCCCCAACCCCCCTCCGCGTCGGCATAATCGGCGCCACCGGCTTCGGCGGATCCTACCTCAGCCTCGAACTCTTGAACCGCGGACACACCGTAATCGGCCTCTCGCGGCACCCAGAAAAGCTAGGCCAGCACGCGCGCTACGAACCTCGACCCGTGGACATCGACAAAGTAACCATCTCCGCCCTCGCCCAGAAATTCAGCGACATCGACGTCCTCGTCTCCGAATACGGCCCCCATACCGCCGGCCCCTCCGCCCTACAGTACATGCCCTTCCTAGAAACAGTGCGCAAGTTGATCCTCGCATACAAAGCTTCCCCAGCAAAGTACTTCCTCTTCGTCGCCGGCGCCGGCTCCTTACACGTCCCCAACACCACGACACCCTGCGTCGACCACCCCGATTTCTTCCTCGCATACCGCCGCGCCATCTCAACCTCGCTCGCGCACATCGCGTACATGGAAGATCGGCTGGGCGTCATGGGCACTGCCGCGCGTGCGTATCGCTCCGCCCGCGTCGCCATGGCGGAGGGTCGGGCGACGCAGGAGGATATCAAGACGATTGAAAGTTACGAGAATGGGATCAAGCACAAAGACCAAGCGTCAGATTTCATACGCGCCGGGCGCACCGCATACATGTTCTTTGACGGCAACACGTCCTTCACATGGTCCTTCGTGTCGCCGCCCGCTTTATACCGGCCCGGGATTCGCACCGGGGCCTACGAAATCAGTGTTGATGAGATGGTCCTACGGGGCGAGCAGATGCCGGGAGAAAGTGTGTTTGAGGGCAGATTAACCGGCATAAGTGTTGCGGATATGGCGCTTGCGATTGCGGATGAGGTGGAGGAGAAGAGGTTGGTGGGCAGGCATTGGAGTGCGTGGGGGGAGTTGAGGGGGGATGAGCCGGGGGCGAGTTATGTGCGGTTGGAGGGTGGGGAGGGGGAGAGTAAGTGATTGTGGAATTCTACGTGTGATACCTGTCACCGAGTAGTACTCCAATCCTGAATGTAACCACGTCCCTATATATCTCTTCTCTACTTCTCCTCCACTTCCAAACTCGCAAATCTCTTAACTAACGCATGGTAAGCCGCATTACCCAGCCTCGCAACCGGAGCAGCCGCCGCCCAAAACATAGCTTCCGGGAGCAACCCAATGACAGTGACGAATGTGGGATCCTCTACTTGAACAACAACTTCCTTCTCTTCTGTGGTGACGACTGTATCCGGAGTCTCGACGTCCGCATCTTCGTCTTCGTCCTGCTCTATCAGCAACGACAGGCGTCGAGGAGACGGCGAGCCGAGTTGTTGTGAGCGCATCTCATGGGCACGGGTGTTGTAGCCGAAGGATTTGTAACCGACGGATGATCGATCGGGGGAGGTATTGGACTTGGTCGGGGTGTCGAGGATAATCAGATCTTCAATGTGGTCGCTTACCAGCACGAGCTGCTTGGGCACGCTGTCCATATCCTCTGAACCATCCTCTTCTCCATCCGCATATACCTCGTCTACCACATCCTCACCCTCAACAAGCTCCATAGGCGCCAAGTCAATGTCGCGATACTTCTCCAGATCCTCCTCTTCCTCATTCGCTTCCCTCGCCAGCTCGGCAATCTCTTCCGGCAGCGACGCATTGCGCCGGCTCTTGGATGGCGAGTTCTCCTTGCCCTTGTACTGCTTGAAGTAGCTGAGCGTCTTGGCGAAGGGCGTATCCGGAATGGACGCGTTGGGAGTGAACTCGAGATGTCTGCCGCCGGGTGTTGGAATCACGGACGGCTCGATGTCTGGGAAGGAGGATAAGGGGAGAGGCGTGTCGGATGGAGAATGGTGCCTGGAGACTTTGGGCGAGAAGAGGCGGGATGTGCGGCGGTCTTGGGGCGAGAAATACTGTTGGTAGTTAGTCTCATCGTTGTGCGTATGTGAGTAGTACGAGATTAGTCATACCTCGAGCTCAACCACCGCCTCGTCGGCTTCGAGGGCGCTCATCCTAATCTCGGCCTGAGCGGCCTCAATAGCCTGGATTTCCGGGTCGTCGGAGAGATCCACGGCGTTGTCGTCTTCTCCATCCGAATAAGCATCGGGACCAAACGCCTCGTCTTCAATCCCGGCCACTTCATGTTCCTCATGCTCCATCAGCTCGTTCTCCACCTCTTTCTCAATCTCAGCACGTCGTGCTTTGATGTTCCGAATATCTTCAGGCGTGGACTGGTCGCGAGCATACACGCCGCTGAGATCCTGCTCGGGCGCAGGAGGGGCGGTCTTTCCGGGTGTATTCATGATGTCTTCGACAGTATCGCCGTCACTCCACACATACACGCTGTCATCGACGTTACTAAGCACACTCTGATCTTGTGCGGTGTCCTCATCGTCCGCCGCACCGACATCGCCCTGGCTTTCGTCGGCAACATCGCTCAGCTCCATGCTATCGTCTTCGTCCTCGTATCCCTCCTCCCGCTCGTCGCCGTAGTTGAATCGCGGTTCGGTGTACTGCACCTCATCTTCGGCCCCGGTTTCGCTGCTCTCGTCTGCGCCATCGTTGCTGAGAAGACTCTGGTCCTGCTCGCTTACACTCAACGGCGCAAGTGGTGAAGGTGTCCGGACATCGTTGAGAAGCTTCTCCAGCGCGCGACAATCTGCAGGCGACAATTCCGGGCGCGCCACCGTCGCTGATTGTGGAGTTACGGGTGTCGTCATAGCAGTATCGTTGCCGTGAGTCTCGAGCGCCGTGTGAAGAGGGATGGGCTGCAATGGCGACGGCGATATTTGTGGAGAGTCGTGTGATGGGCGCGGCGTGCTGTTTGGTTCACCTAAATCCATAGTTGAGGTGAAGTAAGTCCTGTGTCGATGAGTCGAGTGGCTGGCGAGAAATGCAGAAAGCGTATACAAACATAGAAGCGACGAACAAACACAAGACGGAAAGCGCGACACAAACAACAACACAGCGTCGTTGCTACGGAAAGCGCGTTTGCATCAATTACTCACATCCGTCAAACCTCACACCTCCACCCCGCCCTCTCCCACCTTCACCCCCCTCAACACATACCCCTCCCTCCTCGCCTCCGCCGCCTCCGCCAGCACAACACCCCTAACCCCTCCACTCCTAACCTTCCACCTCACGCGATAAGCGATCGCAGTAGTCATCCCCCCCTCCGCATCAAACGCCTCATCACTCGTATCAACTGCAACTTCCTTCCCGTCCGCATCCAACGGCGGTAGCATTTCAAACGCCCACAGAAGTTTCGCAAGGACAATAAACATGCTGTTCTCAGCAAGGTGCACGCCGCTGCAGATCCGTCGCCCCGCGCCAAAGGACCAGTGATCACGTGCGGATGCAGAACCCGCGGCGTAGTGGCCTGAGCCCAGGGGGTGGGCGAGGAAGCGTTCGGGCTTGAAGCGGTGGGGTTCGGGGTAGAGGGCGGGATCGTAGTGGATGGGGTATTGCTGCAGACACACAACGCTGTTGGCGGGTATGTATGTGTTTTTGTAGACTACGGGCGCGGTCGTGTAGTGCGGTGTGCCGATGCTGGTTATGGGGCGCATGCGTAGTGTTTCTTTCACGATGGCGCGGATGTAGGGTAGGTCCTGCTCGTCGGCGAAAGTGGGTGAGCGGTCGCATCCGACGACGCGGTCTAGTTCTGCGCGGGCGGCGGCTTGCGCGGCGGGGTTGGCTGTCAGGTATAGGATCGCGGTGTTGAGTGCCGAGGATGTGGTCTCGCTGCCTGCTTCGATCATGCTGCCCGCCAAAAAGGCGGCTTGCAGTTCGGTAATCCCCTGCGAGGCGTAGTCCGACTCGACGAATTGCTTCACGAAGCATTCGGGGGCTTGTTTCGTTTCTATCGCCGTTTTGAGCGAGGTCCAGAATGACATCCAGAGGTTGGCTTGTTTGTCGAAAAGCGGCTTGAGGCCTGCGCGCCACCACTGCAGGCGGAGTGGGAGGTTACTTAGGAAGGGAAGCGCGTCGGCGAGGTATGCACCTGGCTTTGCGACGACGGAGAAGTCGTTCATTAGGCTGTAGATGTTGCGCACTTCATCGCAGTCCTACATCAATACATCAGCTCCCATCTACAACCCCCTTATTCTTAAAAGTACTCACCCACTCCGCAATCCTCCGCCCATACGTACTCGTCATAATCACACTAACCGTATACCTCCGCACCGCCCTATAACTTACCCCGTTCCCCGTCTCCTCATCCGCCCCCCTCAACACCTCCTCCAACAGCACCGTCGCCTCGTACTCCTGACTCGGCTTAAACGTCGCACTCACACCCGGCGTCAGCAGCTTATGACTTATGCCCCTCAACCTCCTCCACTCGGGCCCATACGGCATGAACAGAAACCTCATCCCGCCGCTCAGCGTATCGCCCGCGACGGGCTGCGGCGCGCGAGAACTCGTGTGCGCGGATTGCTTGTCCATGATTTCTTTACATGCCTCGGGCGAGCAGATCATGTACCAGTCGTTCCAGCCCAGGCGGATCTTGTACAATTCGCCATACTCGCGGGCCCAGGCGGTGATGGCTTGGTGTGGTTGGCGGCCCAGTTGGTGCGCGTTGCCGAGCACTGGGAGGCCGGAGGGGCCGGGCGCGTGGTGGGTTCCTGGGGGTGGACGTCTCTTGTAGCGGGTGTAGAGGATGAGGGTGGTTATGAGGGCGGAGAGGAGGAGGAGGGTGTACATGTGGGGCTTATGGAGCTGACTTTTGGATTTGAGGATGGGGAAAGAGTTTGAGAGATGGTGAAGATAAGAGAGATGAGATTGAAGAGTTTGGCGTGTGCTTACATTTACCTGCCATGCTATATGTGATTCGACGCGCATGGTGTTTTGGAGTATGCATGTTCTTCCCCACATGTTCGGGAGGATCAATCCATCGTTGGGCGGGGAAGACTGGGCTTCTCACTCCAGACCTCGACTTATCGGACCGCAGTGCACGGCATATACAGATGCCATCTTAGTTGTTGTCGCGGTTGATAGCGCAGTGTGTGATGCTGATGATGGGCCATAGGTGTCTTTGCCAAGGGAACCTGCACGACACGACACATTATCAGTCGTCAATTGCGGCCACCTCCCGATGTTTGCGTCCGCTAGGCCCACGATAGAAGATGCATGTAATTGTAAGAAAGGCGAAGTGTGAGGTGCGAAGCCGACACCTTCGCAACATTAGTCACGTCGGAGTTCCGAGAGCCCGAAGTTCTTCATCACTCAACCCACCATCCGAACCCACACGACTCGCAACGCAACCATGGCGCACCGGACATTACTCCTCCTCGCCCTCGTGCCCATCGCACTACTAACCCTCCAACTAATCATCGCCCCCCCGTTCCAAATGCTCACCTCCCTCACAGCCCGCACAGCATCGCGCCTTCCCCGCATATTCCGCCTCACGCGCGCCAACTCCACCATGCCCTCAAGCTTCACCCTCGACCCCGCCATCTTCAACCCGACGCTCTACACCCAAATCACAAACATCTGGCTCCCCGGCGTCGATCTGCGCGGCGAAGCCTTGCCACATGATGTGTTGAAGCGCTGGTTCATGCTCACGGGCGCCGAGCGCGACGCCTTCGACAGCACGTGTCGCGCCCACTTCGCGCACGCGCTCGACGCCATTGGACCGCATGTCTTCTCCCCGCCGACCGCGCAGCCCTTCATCGACGAAATAGACAGCAAATTGGACGCGGGAGACGCCGCGTGGACGGCGCTCAGCTTGACGCTCCTACTAGACCAGATTCCGCGGAATGTATACCGCACGGATGAGGGCCTGCGGAAGGTGTATACGCACTACGATAGCATGGCATACGCGTTATCGCAGACATTATTAGCCCGCCCGACGCGTCCAGACACACACCCCCAATGGCGCCAGTCTGCGGCGCATAGATTGTGGTTCTATCTGCCATTGATGCACTCCGAGAATCTCGGTGCACATAACCTTCTAGATAAAATTCTCGTCGAAGCGACACAGGATTGCGAGCGCGCTGAGGGCTCGAAAGGGTTTGTCGCAGCACAGGTCAAGGCGGAGAAAGAGCATAGGGCTATTTTGGAAAGGTTTGGAAGGTATCCGCATCGCAATCGGGCGTTGGGACGGGGGAGTACGGGGGAGGAGGGAGTGTTTTTGAGGGAGGGGGGTGCGACGTTTGGGGTTGGTGGGGGGGATGGGGAGAAGGAGGATAGATAGTGCTGGAAAATGTAATGTTGCGAGTGGTTCATGAAAGTGAGTAGTCGCAATGTGTAAGGCCTTTTCATTTCCCGACATCCAAGACTGAAACGGCAATGCAAGGAGTACCACGTAACACCAGCCTATCTGCCAGTGCATCTTCCGTACCTCAACACAGCGCCGTTATGTTAGATCTTCCTTCAAAGTATTGGAAAGCGGCCAAAGCCGTCAGCGAATCGAGTCAGGAAAGGGCGAGAGGGTCATGTTACTGGCATGGTAGTGAAGAGCAGGAACTGGATGCATGAAGGGCGGTGAAAGAATCGGGCCAGTCCTATACGTAGGCACCAACATCATGTGACAACCCATGCCTAGGTAAAGTGGACCTCACCTCCTCCACTGCGCCACAGCTCGGGCCTCAACGAAAAACATCCAAATCGAAAGGGCGCCGCCCTTATTCGATACTTAAAGCCTTCATTGAACTCCCACCACCACGACATCCCAGACAATACCATGGCAATCTGCGAAGTGTGTCCAAACCAAGGCGTGTTTCGCTGCACCGGCTGCGCTGAGAGTCACTACTGCTCAGTACTATGCCAGAAGAAATCATGGTTCGACCACAAGCACCTCTGCAAGAGCTTCAACGACTTCCGCACCGCACCCTCCACCACGGATGACAACCAGAGCTACATCCGCGCAATCTACTTCCCCGCCGACACCCTGAAGCCCCGCTTCGAATGGCTCAAAGTCTCCTCCATCAACGGCACTCACACGCGCGTCAACCTCGGACCCCTCCTCGCCCTCACCCCCGAAGAAAGAGCATCCACCTGCTACGAAGCCGCCGGCTGGGACCACGTTAACACCGCCATCGGTCTTGATCGCTACATGCCGCACACCATCCGCGTGCACTACCGCACCGACGCCACCGAGCCCAACAAGTGCATCCAGAAGAACACCGATACTCGCTCCCCGTTTCTTCATCAGTGGAACGGCCCCGTCATCGCGTATGGCATCAAAACATTCACCCTGGACTCCCACCCCAAGGATATGGTCGACCTTGCGCCCGCGGATACGCGTGAAGTCATCAATTTCTTCAACACGTACCTTTTGCGCAATCCCGCGGACGATATACGCTCGAGTGGCCCAAGTCCTAGTCCGATGGACTTCATGGCCTCACTTGTGACCAAGAAGGCTCTTGAAATGGTTCAGTGCGTGCGCGTTAATTGCGATGGCGAGACTGAGGCCAAGGGTGGTGCGCGCTGTCAGGTTATCCGTCTGCCTATCAAGCACGCTATCTTCACGCAAGCACCGGTTGCTGCCTCGGAGCGATTCGGACAGGCGTTGGTTGCGGCGCGCATCCCGGGCAGTGTGGAGATGTGGGAGGGTGGGAGGAGCAAGAATGTTGCTGTGGAGAGGATTGTGGCGAAGGGGAGTGTTGGAGAGGATGGGGTGTGGGTCGGAGAAGAGGAGGTGCCTGATACGTGGAGAGATTCGGTGGGCTCGTTCATTGTTGCGCGTCGCGATACGAAGGATGTTTCTGTCGACGAGGTTGCTGGGTTGTTGTAGGAATGCAACACTGACGTAGCGCTGGGGATCGGGAAGGAGTGGAGAGGCAACGGAAGGTGACGGAATTGGTGGATTCGTTGCCATCTTTTGGGGGCCAGAAGGAAAGAAGTTGACGAGCTTCATCCCGAGTTGACTGCTTGATCGCTGCTCACGCGCAAAATGTAGCAAGAACAGTCCCTTTGAACCTATGCAAGAGGTTCTACATTCTACTGGCAGCCGTATCGGCAAGATCTAATGTCTCGTACGCATCCCGTCGTGTTCTCACCGCCCCAGTAACAAAAGCGCATACACCACCACGCCTAGTTCCTCCACACCGCTCGACATCAATTAAACCGGAACCACAAGGCGTAAAAAGATAGGTCCAGGCGCCCGTGTCTGTCCTCGAGTAGTCTCACCCTAATCAAGCCCAGTAGCCACGTGCCATCTCGTCACTTTCACTTCACTTCGTCATCGCGCTAGGTCGCGCTTGGACCTCAACCACAAGAACCTTTCTGCACGTTGCTTTCCTCTCTCCCACCTGCAATACCCCAAGCACCCACAACCTTCGAAATCGACGCGAACCACGACAAACATGGCGACTTCCAACGTTCCCGCAGCACTTGGACTGTGCGATGAGTGCAATGAGGAGGGCACGCATGTCTGCGACGGCTGTCACAGCAGTCGCTACTGCTCTAAGGCGTGTTAGAAGATGACATGGCCGACTCACAAGCATCCCTGCAAGTCGTTTCTACAACTAGCACCCCGTCCTGCTGCCGAGACCGAGTCCTAGAGTTATACTCGAGCTATCCTCTTCGATCCGGCTCTACCCCGCCCTCAATTCGTATGGCTCGAGATGGAGCGATGTCCTGATTTCATCTCCTCCAAAGCCTATTCCGTGAAAGACCTGCTCGCCGAGAGTACAAGGCAAAGCTGGGACCCAGCGGCACGGTGATCGGTCATCGGGGATCACGGTTCCAGCATAACAATATCATGGGTCGACAGCTTCATCACTCTATCGAGATCCTCTCCCGAGACACTGTCTATTCCGATGGCTCAGAGTCAAATGCGGCTGTCAAGAGCATCACGGATCCGACATCCAAATACCTCCATAGTGGCGCGGGCCCATCATCGCTTACGGCACGGACTTCGACGAGGATACGTCCGGCCTAGAGGCACAAAACGTCTTTGACCTCACGCCCACTGACTTGCGTCATGTTGCGGATTGGTTCAACGGTTACAGGTTCTTCCACGACATCATCTCCGGCGACCCCAGAGTTCTGCAGGCCGAGTTTCAAGCTAAGCGCATAGCACGCAAAGCAAAGATCGAGAAAGAAGTTGGCAAAGTTGGTGAGATCATGGTCGACGCGGTCCGGGTCAACTGTGATGGCGATGTCAAAGTTGACAAGCATTACAAGTGCGAGTGTCTCCAGATACCCGCTTCGCATCCTATCTTCCAGCAGACTCCTACCGATATTTCCAAGCGCATCGAGCTACCCGTTCTCGTCCGCCGTATCCCAGGAAGTGTCAACAAGTGGAACAAGAGAACCGACGTCCCGACTAGTATGGTTCCATACGTCAACCAAGCCGGCACCTTCTTGAACATCGGCTGCCAGCCCGAACGCAAGAACGACTTCTCAAATACTCCTTGGGATTCGCGCCTCCCGGGTGGCAGAATTCCGTCGGAGCCGTCGTAGTTATACGCCAGGACAAGAAGAAGCTACTGCCCGAACGTGTTTGCTGCACTTGCGGAGTATTGCCAACTCTACCTCTCCCCCATCTTCGAAGCGCAGACGGAGAGCAGTGATTGCGATGACGTCAGCCTCCGCTTGGACAAGAGCCATGTCCTCAAGGAGATCACCAAGGACAAGTTTCGAAGAGTACTTCCAGGCACGGAAAGCACGCCAGGTCGATCCGGAGAAGCAACATGTCGCGTCTCCGTACGCTTAGGGGTGCCTGCACCGTGATAGCCTGATGAGGTATGTCGTATCGCTCTTGCTAATAGCCCCAGCCCTAACATACAAGCCAGAGACGATTGTCGGATCTTCTATGTGGGAAGAAAGTATGTCTTTGAAAGTCTCAATGCATTCATGATGGGTTGCGAAAAGCTTATCGACAAGCACACACGGGCGAGGAGTCCCAACGATGTTGAGAACGGGCGATTGCCGGACAGTATGAGGCCGAGAAACAATTCGCAATGCAAGCTTCAATCAATGTGTAAACGCGCGCAACCTCGTTTGCTTTGAACTTTTTTCATTCATCATATCTGTCACCCCACGCCCAAACGCACATCTACAGCTTACTCGCATAACCCCCCGCCTCCCTCGTAACCATAACCCTCATCGGCCCATCCAACAACCCCTCCTCCTTCATCACCTTTCCCATCGCCCTGAACCCCTCGCTCTTCGCATGCACATCAATCGCCACTTTGTCCTTGTACCTTTAACACTATCAGCAAATTGCCTACTCCCGACTCTCAAACACAGCACCCACGTCTCTAGCATAACAAACGTCGGCGCATCGCCCTTGACCTCCTTGTGCAAATGGTAGCGCAGCGTGCCCGGCTCGTTGGCTTTTACGGATACGGCGGCTTGCGTGAGGAGTTCTTCGACCTGGGGGGTGTTAGGATGTGGAGGAGGGGATGGGATGGGGTGGGGTGGGTTGTACGCGGGCTGCTTTGCCGGGCTTGGGCGTTATGAGGGCTATGATGTCGATTGTCATGATGTTCTGAATAATGAAGATGATGACTGAGAGGTTTGAGATGAATGCATTGATGCGATGATATTGTTGGTGGTTGTTCGGCACGTGGCGTCATGCAGTTTGTGGAGAAGCGGAAGTTGCCGAGGCACGGATTGAGAGGGAACGCGACTCATTCAGCAACAGCAGCAGCCTACACGACAGCTCCTTCACCCATCGCACAACTCAACCATCTTTTTGCGGACAGGCGTCAAAATCATCGCGTTGATAGATAAGCTAGGAAACCCCGCGGCAATTGCGACCGACCTTCCAGGATGTACTCGGATGCCGAGCAGCCCACTCCGCGCCGGAAGCCGCCTTGGGAGTGTTTTGCCGTTAGGGCACACCCACGATCTTGTCTTCTTTTGATCCCAACAAAGTTGATCGTCGCATTTTCCATGTGGTGACAGCGATGCCAGGTAACTGGATGCATGTCAAGGTTCCTTGAAACATACGTACGAGAAGACTTGCGGGATGCAACGAAAGGCGGTGCCACCACTGATCCACCATCAGAAACGAAGGGCGAGTCGGGTCAGATATGTTGTCAGATTCGGAGGCCTGCGGAGGAATCTGGGCCGATGTGCTCTCGCAGACGTACCACGACCCACCCGCCGTACGGTGCAAGATGTTCTGATCTTTCGCCAGGTCAGCAACTATGCCACAACAGGACAATGCTGTCCGCCTTACCTCAACTTCGTCCAATAGAGGCACAAGGATACCGTATGGGCCGTGCAGTATAGATCCTTCGAACACATCAAGTCGATTGACATCCTCGGTATGGGTATAAAGCAGCCTTCAAACAACCCACTCCATCTCCTCCCCCATCTCCATCCACAACAATGACTTACACCGTCTTCTTCCTCACTTCCCGTGCACCAAGCGTCACAATCGAGCAATTCAAAGACCACTACGAAAACACACACATCCCCCTCGTCTTCGAGTGTCTCAAAGACGTCCTTCCTTTGAGCCACACGCGCTACTACCTCAAGCGCAACGACGCCGCCCAGGGCGCGCCCCCGCTCGTCCTCATGGGCGACGCATCGTTGGTTGATTACGATTGCCTCACGATCATCGAGTATCGCGATGAGGAGCACTTTAGCCAGTTCAATCAGGCGTATATGACGAGCCCCAGGAAGTCGGAGTTGGAGGCGGATCAGCAGGCGTTTTCGGATGCGGAGAAGTTTAGGGTTATTGCGGTGGAGGGGGCGAGGGGGACGAAGTTTTGATGGGTGGATGTGTAGCGGTTACGGGCGTCGTGACACGGAGCCTGCAGAAGAGCTGCGGATGAGTTGTATTGCATTGTTCTATCTATCATCGAGATGTTCCTTGGACATAGGGTTTCGGCGCTTTCTTTCGTCTCGAGTCGCATCACTCGGCCCATTCCACCTTCTTCACAACATCGTTCATCCTATCTTGACAGGAGAATCCTACGTGAATGCACTTTCGTAGTCCACCACCTTGGGAGTCGATTTCAGCAGCTGTTCTTCCGACGTGCGTTGCCGTGGGTTTGCTTGTTTGGTCGCAATCCACTGCCGCCGTGGTCGCACGTAGAGATTGTACAAGGTCTCCAAGCCGATGGTGTACATTCCGAAACACAGCCACCCGAGACTCACGTGTATAGAACTTTGCGTCCAGAAGCGTAGGAATTTGCGTGGTTCAGCAATCCTATCGCTGTACAGGCCTTCGTCTTCCCAGCCCCGTATAGCCATTAGCTGGTATGGGAGGTCCCGCTCCACCTTGTACATTGCAATGGAAGAGACTCAATCTGAGGGGATGGGTATGGTGTCGCAGGTGAAGAGGAGGAGTATGGGCTATTTATAAGACAAGAGAACATCGTTGAGCAAGTGAAATGAGACCGTAAATGCGGCGTGGAACTTGCATTTTCCAGCCAGAATGATACGAGTGTGAACGAAAGGGGACAACTCTACAATGAGCGCGAAGAATAGTAGAAATAAGAGAGAGGTCATGTATGCGAACGAGGTGCTGCGCTTACCGCCCGTAGAATTCGTCGCGATAACCTTCCTTAACATGGATGGCAAGCGAGTCGCCCACGCAAGCGAGTCGCCCACCCCACCAACTTTGCGCACCTCTAATGGCGTACAACTCGGCAACCTTTTAAGGTATAATATAATTATTGATACAGTAGATTAAGCAGTATCTAATATATCCTTTTTGCATGTACGTGAGTTATGACCTGTCTCCCTGCACCTCCTACAGCGCGCAAGAGCCTAGCGGCTCACACCCAATTGCTCTCCTCTCTGACGCTCTTCACGAGTAACCTGCTGATCAGCCTTACGTTGAGCAAGTAGGTCCTCGCCAGCTCCCTTTGTTAAGGTTTCGCACAAGGTAATCAAGCCAGATAGACAGTGCGGTCTTGCGCACGCGATACTTATGCTTGAATTAGCGTGTCACACTAGGAACGTCGCGGTGGTTAGCAGGTCGAATTACGACCACATTGAGCTCGCGTGGGAGCAGTGGCAGCTGTGTGTAGACTTTCCCAACGTTAGTTAAAAAATTGCAGATGTGGCCGCGATACTTGTACTGTACGCCTTAGTGTTGACGAACCTCTACAAAGCAATGTGCGCGAGCAATGCACATCTCTTCAATTGGAGACGACTCAGGGAGGAAATCTGGGACTTCACCTGGGTCGGCGTTGTTCTCCATGCTGAAGAGATATGGTTCCTGATCCGTGCGCTTCTTAGGCGCATCTGATCGAATGCAGGCGTCACAGACATTGTCTGCTTGAAGCTTCATGTTGAACCACTTCTCATAGCATCGTGAACACTCTTCTATCTGCTCCTTGTCAAGCATCTTGTGAAACTTCTGTAGATCTTCCTAATCATTAGGACTGAGTGCAGGATCGTCCTTCTAGTCGGCATCGTATTCGTCATGAATGAGTGTAGGGTCACTAGCAGTAAGTCGAGCACTGTTCGCCTCGCGTTGACGAGCAGCAGCACTGGGCAGACTACGCTGACGAGCGCGAGAGACACGAGGATAACTGCCCAAGCTCCAGTTAGATGACATGGGACCACGGCTTCCAGATAGTGTCCAAGACGGTGTCGCAGATGGTGTTCTAGATAGTGTGCCAGAGGGAGGTGCAGCAGGGCGCGAAGACGGGTTGTTGTCATCTTCATCAGCATCCTTCCTGCCAGCGCAATCGTTGCACTTGTCGTACTCAAGGAAAGGACGATTAAGTCAGAACTCAGGACGAAGCTTCTCCTTTCAACAGCTCTGACACTACTTGTATTGGTCTTCTAGGGCCTTAACGTCCTCGCTAAACTCATCTTTGTAATAGCATTCATTGATACTATCCCCAGCACCCATGCGACGTAAGTTATAGCGCAGGCAGTAGCAGACGTTGCACTGGAAAGCTTCTCCATCAGGTATCTCGTCTGGAGTTGGATCGCCACCCTGCGCCTGTGAGGAAACAGCACTAATGGATTGGCGACGCGAAGATGTAGGAGTCTGATAATTACGACGTCTACCTGCAGGCAATGAGGGACGACGAAACATTATAGGACCTGGGCTCTCTTCATATGGCGTGAACACTGCTCCAGCAGGGCCAATCGGGTGTGCAAGTCGTGGTGGCTGAGGAGCGATTGACCGTAGCACATTCACAACAATGTTTGACTGTGTTGACGTTGGCATAGAACTCTCTCCTGAGACAGCTGTCGTCGCGCTAGCCTTAGAACCTGAAGGTCTACAACTAACTGTTTGTGCCATGATAGCAGTTAAGGTTAGGGTAGATAGTGGAACTTCTCCTGCACGACGCTTAACTCGATGCTCACGACGTATACGATCCTACTCAACACGAGCTGTAGCCTCTGCAGGTGTATCTTGAGAAGCTTTGCCATAAGGCAAGAAATCGGCAAGAGCGGAGCGCTTTGAAGGAGTTACTAGCGCGGGAACGTCCCCAGATTCAGAGAGGCTGGCAGTAGATGCGCTCTTCTTGAGCTTACGTCTCTAAATAGCAATAGCAACTGTTAGACTATCAACTATATCAACCTTCATGCTACAACTGCAAGAAGGTCGGCCTTTTTGTAGTTTGACAGTAACTATACCAAGTAAGGCGCAAAAAGGGTTGATACATACCATGCTCCTACTTATTGCCTTGCTCACTGTTCTTATCCCAGCATCGCGACATGCTTTGCATATCTTCTTGTAGCGTCTACTACCTATTAGATCTAGCATATGCTTTGCTCGACCACAGTTGCGGCATGTAGGGTTCTCGTCATTAGGAAAAATAGGCGCATCTGGAGGCGCTGGCGGTCCCATGCCACCAGGTGGGAGAGGGGGAGGTGGAGCGCCTACTCCTGCAGCAGTCGCTATCTTGTGTTGAAAGTAATGTGAGGAGAAGAGAGTAGCTAGACTATACGTTAAATGCGACACTTCTAATTGCTACCTGCCTTGATAGGTACACACTTTATCAATTGTCACTCTGCATAGATAGCAGCAGGCGCAAAGGCGCAATTGTTTGTGTACACGGAAAGCGCAAACACAAGGGCAGATAAATGTTGACGCAAGAGAGGGTTGGGTGGGTGCAGCAGAATGTCCAAGCAAAGGTTTTAAGAAATATTTACTATAGTGGGTGGTAGCACAATCTTCCCAAACAGGCTACCTTAGCACGCTACAATACGCAGTCACGTCACTCTACACTACACTTTGCACCTCGCACCAATTGCCAAACTCTAACTCCGTGGGCCCTTGCCATCCTGGTGGTGCTCCTTCTCAATGGGCGGCTGCAGCCCTTGCCGTATCTTGGCTGCCTCTCCCTCCTCAACAGACAGCGGGCAGGGACGCAGGCAAAAGCCCGGCGGTGGGCTTAGGTCGCCTGTAGCTGGCTGGTAGGATGGTGTTGGTGGGGTTGGGTAGGCCTTTCATCTAATGTTGTCATCGTTGTTGCGCAGCATGCCTCCGGCAATTAGGGATACCCTAAACCCTATTGCGCTTGCGGCGGGTTTTTGTAGTGAGAGAGACAGTGCGTCCCATCTGATTTCGTCGTTGTGCAGCATGCCTCTGGCGGTTGGGGACACCCTAAACCCGGTTGCGCCTGCGGCGGGCTGTTTAGAGGTTTTGGTGTTTGTCACATAATTTTCTCCTGCTTATGTAAATTGTCGCGCCCCCCCCCCCTGCAGCCAATGAGAGAGCTGTTTCACAGTTCCGATCGTTCCGAAGGTTCGGCCAATCAGAGAGACCAAATCCAGTTTCTGATGTCCCTCCACTTCGACTGAAATGCTTCCTGCGGAAGCAATTACCGGTACAGTCAGCAACCGGCTTTTGATCTCGTAGATGATATGGTCTTTTCCTTTTTTTATGGCGTTCTCTATTCACGCGATTATATTAGCTTTACAGTTGTAATGTTGGTGCCTGTCGCGTATTTTTTGCTGGTTAGAGTTCTTATTATACTTTTCATAAATTCATACTGTACACACGTTACACCCTTCTAGGGAGTACATAGTCAGCATTTGAGCAACTGGCTAAGTCTCCAGGCATAAAGAAGTACTTAATTAATACTCGCACAAAGACCAATTCTGAGGTCTACTAACGATTAAAAGATATACAGAGTTATAGGGTGAGGGCGAGAGTTGTTGGGAGAGATAGTAAAGCTGAGGTTGTGGCAAAGCAATGATTGTTACTATTCCTAAACGATTATCGCATCTCAAATTCCAAAGAACTTCTCCCAACGACTTTTCATCTCCTGCAGAACACAGACTACCTCAGTGTATACCGCGCTTTGTAAGGCTTCTCCCTTTAGATCATCGTCACACGAAAAGTCGCAATATATACACTTCCGCACAATCTCAAGGTATCGGTTGCCTAAGGTCATAATAGAGCTATGTTTCTCGTCAAGCATTTTCCTTGCCTCGACAACTTCATAAGGTGTGTGATCGAGACTAGACGTCGTCATATCTCGTTGAGCGCAAATTTCTAACAGCGCCACACCAAGTTTCGCGAGTGTGATGTTCCGTATTCCGTAAGTATGTTTAAGCTCAGAAAATTCTTGCGTTGTGTCCGCAGCAGTAATCTGGTGGCCTGGAAATCGTTTGCTGAGATGCAGGCTTCTCAGCGCGTCTGCTATATCCTTGGCTTCGGTTTGTGAAGTGTCTTTGAAATAACCAACGTCTTGCAGGGTCCATGCTTGCGGCAACCATGATGTCGAGTGATATTGCAATACAGCCTCGGCTAATTTGTGTGCAAAAGTGATCTGCTGCAGTATTTGCAATCGATTGACCAGACTAATGATAGGAGCGGCTTCTTGAGTTTTAGTTGGTTGATGCCTTTCCTTAGTTGCAAGCTTGCTGGCATCATAGAAGATGAGTCGTGCTGTAGGTATGGCTTGGACGTCGAGATAGCCCACGCAGCCATCTTGACATGCAGATGATGATAAGCTAACCTGACTCACATGGCAGCAAACACTCTTCGTTGTCTTAAGGTCGAGCATCACGAAAGATCGAGCTGGGAGCGTTCCTGCGCCAGTAGACACCGATACTTGCTTGCGAGCATGTTTGCCATCGACTCCAGGATCATCGAAGCGGACTCTCTTCTTGGATTTTGCACCTTTTGGCTTCAACGTGGCTATGGTATCCGCGCTTCTCTCTTGAGGTTCACCACTTAAGCGATCGACCAAAGTTTGTAGAGGTAATGTGGGGGCTTTCATCGTTGGTACTGACGTAAGTGATCTGATCTGGAGCCAGATCGGTACCGTTGGGGTAGAACTAAATTGTCGACGTCAGCATGATGTGGTGTTGCACCTCAGCTATGCCAATGAGGAACTTACGTAGTATATGCGCTTTCCAGCTTCGGGTGACATGCTACGACGATGTCGAGCTGCACGCCATCATGACCACTGTGAGCGTCTAGGGACAATTTTGCCTGGTGTCCCCCATGAGAGATGTTTGTGCACGACCATGAATCGTGAAGTGATTCTGCTAATTGTTGTGAGGCTCCACGAATTTTCTGGTACCTCTTAGGTATCGCTTTTCGAATGATACAAGCTGATGAAGTCCTGTGCCGTTTCTTGATTTTGAGTCTTTGTTTGCATAGCTTTCCCAGGGCTTTGTTCCATTTGTCCAATGACTCAAGTTGTCGAATAAATTCGTTCTCCTTGCGTGACGTGTTGAAGGCGTGCCAAATCTTTTGCGTTAATTCGTGATGTGAAGGTTTTGTGTTCTCCAGGCCTCCTTCAAGCTTGACTAGACTCTCGTGGGTCTCGCGCAAGATATTGCGCACTCGTGTGACAATGTTCTCACACAAGTCATAGTCTCCTTCCATTAAGCCTCGCAATCGCTTTTCGATCTCGATTCCCTGATCCTGCCATCTTTTGTCTGTCGGGCGTTGTATCATTTCTGACACATCAGATGAATCATCAACAACAGCCTGAAGTAAAAGACGACAATCATTGTTGAAATTTGCCGATGCTACTTGGAGTCTTAGCTGGATGTCGCAGGCGACCTCAACGTGCCGCGAGAATGTCACCAATCTGCTTTTTGCCGCGCTATAATGCTTGAGTATCTCCACAACAAGTGGAACCACACCAAAGACGAGGCCTGCGATCTCAATACCGGACATGATGTGGTGATATAAGTTCAGGTAGATCAATCAGGCTGAGATCGATAGATGTTCTGAAGCCAAGAAGCCAAGGGGCCTGCAGGGGCACTTAGCGCGTCCTGCGAGGCGCAGCTGGTCGTGATGCATGCTCAGCCGCACCAGCATCCCACCTAACCCAACGTTGATGTCACAAGGCATCAGGGACAAAACACGTCATTCTGAAATCAATGCGAGGTTGGCTCGCGCAAATTCTGCGATCACCCTGCATTTATACCTACAGCCAACAAGGCCAGAAGCAGCTGGCTGATGCGGCATAGTGGAGAGACTGGCAGCCTTGGAAGTTCTCGGCCACGATAAACTGACGACAAGGTCGAAAAAGAGCATATGAAGCATAAGTAGGAGTCTACTTGAGACCAAGATCATCGGCGCAATATGGCTTCAGATAAGACAAGCAGCAAAACCGCAGTCATAGAGCGTTGGCAAGCTGGTACAATTGTGCGGAAGACCGATGAGACCGGAGCCGGGCCCATCGGATCCCTTTTCAATTCGCTCATAGAACTTCTAGGGCTGATCCTTATCGATATGAAATTACGGTCAAATGTCTCCGAACACTATCGATCGCTAGAGTCCAGCTCTGCAGCCTTGTTCTTCTGGGGTATGGACTTCAACGTCTCACAAGGCGAACTCGATGAAGCACTGCGTGATTCTCCAGAGTTACGTGACACCTGCTTGATGGTTCTGGCATCCATCGCGCACTTCACTACCTCCTGTATGGATTACATGTTAGATCAAAGCTTCGTGCCATCGCTGACTTGATTTAGTTCTCATTCGATTGGTGATCGGCAAAAGTCAACAGAAACCATTGATACACTCCACTGCAATACTGGCTTCTTTGGAGGAAGCCAACAACATCCTTGACCAACCATACTACCCTACTTATAAACTTGGGCGAAGCGAAGAAGAATTCTGGCATACGTTGCGGGTGAAGATCGATAGCCTTATAATTCTAGGACCGAGCTTGGCATCACCTGCCGAGGAAGACCTCGATGATCAAGAGCCTCGAACGGTCGAATATATTGAGGCGCATCTACCAGAACAAGCTTTCATCAACAGTATTGCACAGCGATTTCCTCAGGCTGCACCGGCAGTTGTAACGCGCTTGGGCAAGCTGAACTGGGAAAGATACGATCATATGCTTCGTCTGCAGCGTACTTCTAACCAACAAGAGCTAGAGCCATCAGCCCTGGAAAAGGCCAGAACGATATTCCATGACTCGGGACTGGGAAGCTCAGCACTAGCGCAATCAGAATTGGGCTTGAATGCAACCAAGAACGCTTCTTCCCACCAGTCTGTGTACGCGCCCTCGGTGATATCTAGTAGAGCCGAAGCAAGTCACAAGCGTTTACCGCCTTTACCTCCGGAAGGACGGCTTGGGATACCTTTCATTTGTACCATATGCAAGAAGCAGGTGAGATACCAGAGGACTAAAGCTTGGAAGTAAGTCAGAAGATCTCGCATAGCCATCCCTTAATATTGCTGACGGAACACCCGCAGGAAGCATATATTTGACGATATCCTTGCATATGCTTGTCCTTTCGCGGAGTGCGCCATTGCTGGTGCCTTTTTTCAAGATCGTGATGCCATGATGGATCACCTGGAACAAAACCATGATCTGGATGTTACAGTCCACCGAGTAACATGCCCTCTCTGCGCTGAACACTCTTCAGATGATCGTGATGCCCTAGCACTACATTTCTCACGACACATGGAGGAGATTGCTCTTGCCATTTTGCCCTCTGGAGTAGATGCCGACGACAAATCTGTCAGCGATGCTTCCAGCGAAGCCGAGACCGAATCTGAGAAGCACTCGAACGAGGAAGGGACCGTATCCGATCAAGTTATCGACCCGACCACAGATATCAGCAAAGTTCGCCTCACGCCCGGAACCGAGGTGTTATATTGTGATCCCGGTAAACGCAGGTCTACTGAAGGCGAAGGGTTTCTCTGCCGCGTTACTTCTGTCATTGGTGAAGGTAAACAACGACGCTACGAAATTATCGACGCAGACCCCGACCCGCCAACTCCAGCTATACCTATTCGAACAAGCCTCAAGCACTTAATTCCCATTTCGCCAACAAATGCTAATACAACTCTGCAAAATCTCGACCAGGGGATGAATGTGCTTGCGCTGTATCCGGGCACCACGACATTTTACATGGCGGTAGTAGTGGCGGGCAAGGAAAAAGACGATAATATGGTGAGACTAAGGTTTGAAGGCGAGGATGAGGCGGACAGAGACATGAGTGTGGAGAGCAGGTATGTTTTGTCTGCTGGTGAAGACTAGGCGACAATGCAATCACGAGACGACGCGACAAGCCTGGAGTCTTCTTGTCGATCTCCTCATAAAGAGGTTGACACGGAGCGGCGAAAATTGTTTTGGGTCCACTTTCGTAGAAGCGTTGCGCACACAGCAAAGGACCAAGTCTTCGCACTTTGGCCCACCACTATGTCCATCACCTGGCCATCAAAGTCGCATATTCCTAAATTTTGACCAGCTATACGATCACGCAAAGGCAGAGCATACCGTTCAGATCTTGATCTTCAAGCCATCGCAAGTGCGCTACATGCTGAGGATACTGAGTTCTCAGGAACGCTTACCGCATTTACGTATCGCAGAAGGGAAAACGTACGTGATACAGCACACCTCGAAATGCGATGCTGGTCAGCAAGACGCGACGAGGGGTCTATGCTCGCATGCAGCAACGTCCGGACGTCCTTCGTACAGTGAGAACTGAGTCTCGACATATGTACTTTTCCGCCGACATGATTGTAGGCTGTTTGGAAGTACTTTTTCGGTGATGTGAACTGAGAATTGTCTACTAGTTAACGCGCATCTCAACATCTGTTGTTCGCTAGACAGGGATTCTGGAAGGCAAATCCACCATTGGAGCTGAATTCATTATGCTGCGGTTGTCTTTGGCAAGGCCGCAGGCTATCGTGGAGTGGTTCGGTGGCGCTAAATAGCGACTGCACACGTGTCGTGCCTATGAAGGGCGAAAACACGTATAAGGTTAGAAATGAAAACTGATGTTTGAGGTCTACATTTATAGAGTTCAGCTGTGCGAGTAAAAAGTACTCTTCAGATTTCTTATAAACGTTGTCGTTGTCGAGATATTAGAGCAATGTAAGAGACCTCTACTATTTAGGTGCTTGGTTATTATTAATATACTAGCAATCCTTAATGTTATGGACTTGGTTACATGCTAGGCACTTCTTACCTAAAGATGCCTTATTACTAGCAGGTCTTTTGCTGGACTAAGAGGAGGATTAATTGCTCTTTCTCTTTCTACTAGGGTTTCTTTCCCTGTGTTTAGATAGCGCGCTGTTTTCTATAGCTTTAGAAGCGTCCTTCTAGCTATCCTAGGTGGTTGCACTACTATCAGCGAGAAATAAGGAGTTATTAGCTACAGCAATAAATGCCTGCTTTTTATTCACTAGTTTCAGCGGATAATTCAGGCTTATGTATTCCTAGAAGCGTTTTATTATCTCCTTTCTTGTTATAAGAGGATTGAACCTTCTAGTATCTTAGAAGGTTGCAGCCTACATAGGTGCTGCCTTGTTTACAGCCTGCAGGAAGTCTTTGGTGATATTATCAATATCATGTACCTTAGACACTCTTTGCACTGTTGCATCTAATAATGCTTTATTATATTCCACTAGCTATATATCCCAATTGTGTGTGTTGCGCATAGGCTTAAGGGCGGTGTAGTAGCGTTCGCGTGTGCGTTCCTTTTTAAGGCAATTATTAACCCTAGCAGTGAGCTTAAGTTTAGCAAGCCACTAGCGTAGTAACTGTTCTAGTAGGCAGCATGTGCGTTAGAGATAGAGCGCAACTGTTAATTGGATTAGCTAGATAACATGCTGAATACTCTTCTGTTAAGTATTATATTAGTGGAGATTAAGCTTATATCTCTTAGTAAGGGTCTTGTAGTAGTCTATATCCTCCTTGTAGGCTTTCTAGCCTTGGATTAATAGCATAGATAGGCGTATTGCCTTCTCGATTCCAGCTGCAGCACTGTACTAGGATAGTTTAGGCAGGTCTAGCATGACTAGCTTGATCAGGAATAGGACTAGTCCTTCTTCCTTTACATTGTCCTAGATGTTGTAGGCAGCGCAGCGCGCTTTGACTCAAGTAAGCTAGGTAGTCTAGTTATACTAGTTGCTAAGCATAACAGTTGCATCGCGTTAATTAATAAGCGATATAGTGTAGTTGTTGAATAGCTTTTGTTAGGTAGCCTTAGTAGGTAGCCTTAGTAGTAGCTTTAGTAGTAGCTTTAGTAAAGGTAGTAAGACTCTTAATTGTTAGATTTAATAAGGTATTAAGACCTAATAATAAATAAGATGAATTGATAATAATGTATTGTATTTAGGCTGGTAAAAAGGGTTGAGGTACCTAGCAGTGGGTATAGGTTAGGTTAAGGTCGCACGGGCCTTGGGGTATAGGTTAGGTTGAGGTCGCACAGACCTGTAGCTGTGGTTGGGTTGTAGTAGCTCTAGCGCGGGTAGAGGTTGGGTTGTATTATGTCAGACCCAGATAGGGGTATAGCCAATCATGTATGTGATAATCAGCTGTAATAAGCAGCCTAATTGGCTTAAAATTATGTCTGTGCGACCCAACCTCAACCCAAGGCCCGTGCGACCTTAACCCAACCTATACCCAGTACTAGCGCAAAAAAAATGGGTCGGGGTTGGGTTACGGCTGAGGTATTACGTAAGGCAACCCAACCCCAACCCAACCTATACCCTTTTACCAGCCTAATTGTATTATCTTGTTCTCTAGTTAAGTGCGGAGTTTAACTAGGTATTAGATCTAGTACTAGTGTGCTAAGGCGCTTGTGCCGGCCCCTTCTGTTTCTTCTAATATTAGTAGTCTTACAGCACCCCTAATATCTAATAAGATGCTTAGGCGGCCCTAGTATAATCTCCGTAGAGGTTTCGAAACGCGATAATAATATCTTGTTGTTTGAAGTTAGCATCTGCAACGCGTTAGCGATTCTAGTGTTCCTTAGGGTCTAACGCTACGGCGGCGCTAAAACATATAAAAAAGTTATCTAAGCTATACAGAGGCCGTAGATCTAGGTGTATAAGTAGAGTAGCTACGCACCTGCAAAGTGAGCTACAACACTAAGAAAGCTAAGGTAGTTACTTAACGTCTACACATTAACACTTAGCGTTATTCTACTCCTTGCTACTCGCAATAATATCTACACCTCTATCTACCTCTTCTTTAGTATTGAAAGCACGTACTGCGAGATTGTTAACTTCGAATTCGGCAGCGCGTAGAGAAGACTGCTCCGGTTCTAGGTTAGTAGCCCTCTCGTAGATGGTGCAACTGCAGTCCTAAAACTAACGTCCCTAGTAATTACCTAATTAATAAGAGCGGCTTGTAGAGCGTTCTCTTGCCACAGAGTGTAAGAGATTACTATCCCTAAACTAGTAACCTTCGCAGCTTCAAATAGCGACGAAAAACGGGATAGAGTTAGCGACTCTAGTAACAACCCTGTCGCAGAATTAATACAGTAGACGCTGTAGAGATGCTAGGTTATATAGGCTGTCCTATTAATTGTTTTAGCATCGTTTAGAGTACGAGAAAGGTAGCACTGCTAATAGAGCTATAGCTTTGTAAGAGACCTGTCCTTCTTCTTATATAATAACTTAATACTATAACGCTAAATTAGGGCTAGCTCGCAGTTACTATTTAGCTAGCTCTTGTGTCGCACTTGGTATAACAATTAGGTGCTTTCTAGGAGCTTGTTCTGCTGGTAAACGTGTCCAAAGTTAACCTCAAAACGTTCCCCAACGCTCGAATAATCACTAGTTGGCTGCTCTTGAGTCACTCTAAACGAGGCCAAGGATGAAGCCGGAGAGGCAGGAGTAGTGGCACGAGCTTTCTTAAGACGACGAGATAATGCAGAATAGATAATAGATGGGATAGCTAACTGCGCAGGCACTTGGGAGCGAGATGAGCTGCTTATTTTGATACTAGATAGAGGTTGTGGTGACAATTTGGGTGCATACAGTTGCTGCTATGTACGCGGGAACGTTCACCCAGCCACCCCCAGCCACCCCCCGGCGGGCTCCGGCACAAGCGTGTCTCAGATTGCTAACAAATTGGGTGTAGTTTCGGACAAGAACAGGCCTCTTAGCGCACCGGCGCGCCTCCTATCCCTCAGCCTCACCACCCACTCGTATACCCGTACACCCGTAGCTACGGCTCCCAAAACGTCACCACCTACGCTCCCAAAACGTCACCCCTACGCCTACGGGCCCACCCATTCACACCTGGCTGCTTACGGCTTACTAAGCAGTAAGTCGTAGGTGTAGCCGGCCGTAGTACTGACTGTTGGACGCGCTGACATTGTCAGCTGCGAGTCCGTACTGTCCAGTCCAATACGATATGCCGCCTAGAAAGCATGAGCACACCCCTGTCTTGTGCTACCGTGAGAATACTTTCTCGCCTCTAAGGATCAAACCACGGACTCCGACCTGAGCCACCCGGCCACTAATAGCCGTCACATCGTATTGATCGAGAAACTCATATACCTGTCCCCACCGTGCGCCTGGCTCAATGCTGACCGTTTCGCGATCCTGACTTATACTCATGTTGTTCATCTTCAAGAGACCGATCGGAATGCCCAATTCGATGCCTGCCTATCTAGGGTTTGGCGAGTGTCCGCCGCTGCGTACTGCGAATAGTACATCGAGAATAGTTACGATCTTTAGCAATTGCGAGACTTGTACGTCATTGATTGGTTGAACAACCAAAGTGGATAACATCCAGCATGTCTTTAACCTAATTTGCAATGTTTGGCCGTGAATCCTTTGTTGTTGTGTACATGCACCAGCTCTGAGAAACAGCCTTATTAGTCGCATCCTGCTCATCCAAGACGCTCGCAACAAAGGTCACCTTGCATATTGAACAAGCGGTGAGGACTCGCGAGGTCAACGATTGGGTCTATATGCTTGCAGGTTCAGGTGTTGTATCGACCTTGACTAGTCCTGCGACAAGATCCAAGACCTAGGTCTCCTGTTTCCCTGTGGCTAGTCCCAAAGAGGACACAAAAGCTTGCGCGTCAAGTAGAGTAAGGTTCTATTCGTTGTAGGGCACGCTCGAAGCCATAGCTCTTTTCGTGGGATTAAACTTGTTGGTTATCTTGCCTGATGTCGAATACTGAGCGGAGACAAGATAACCTTTTATTAGTGTTAGATGTGATCACCTTAGAAGAGTAGGAGATGCTATGAAGCCTTGAGTGATTAAATGACTGGACTTGCAAATGAAAGGGCGGTGTATAGAGCGTGTACGTTATTAGAAAATGTGCAATCGGATTCCGGCACAGCCTCACATGCATATGCACTACTGTGGCACAGTTAGTATGTTGCTCAAAGTTCAGTATTTGACTAACAAGAAGCCTGAATTCATGAACTTTTATAGTATGACGATGTTAGAGTTTAAAATAAGTTTGATCTGGTTCGATAGGATGTTGGGGCTATCTTTAAAGTGCTTTTCACCCTCGACATAAAGCGAACCTACATTAGACATATCATTCATCTCGTCCCGTCTGTGAAGTGCATTCCTTACGTAACATCTCCGACTGCTTGGGATAACCTGCTTGTTATGCATTAAGTCCATTTATGAACCTTCGCCATTTGCCTACGTTCCCTCCGGTATCTTCAAGTACTCTAAACATCGCCTCAACGGTTGTACTACATTCACGCTCACGTCACTTCGCCAGCTTTTGCCTACAACACCCCTACTAGTGAAGCACTATCCAACTGCACGTGCATAATCTTCCCTAGCGTTCTTACTAATGCTGTGCGACCACTTAAGTGCTGCCACTAGGTCGTAAACCTTCTTCGACTCAGCGTCACCGACTGGATAATCCTAGCGTATGCGACTGTCTTCTAGTCTTTTGCCGAAGCACAACTCGACGAGCAACACGCCGAGAGAGAAGAAATTAAGTTCTTTCGGCCTAGGAGCAGCTTCACACGTGTTGATATCGTCAAAGGCCTAGCAAACGAAAGGCTCGTCGAGCTGTAAATCTGTCCCGGCGTTCGGATCTTAAAAGAAGATGATGTCATTCTTTTCGAGCCTGTTGCAAAGCTAGGGTGTGAAAGTCAATTGAACTACAGCTAATGCGAGTAGCGTTGCGATTGTGATACGCTGACGCAGGGAAACGTCCCCTTTATAATAACGGGACAGGACATAGTCCAGTGTGACCGGTGTGGGCGATGTGTTCTCTTGCTGTTTTCTGAGAGGGTGCAAATAGTACAATAAGTCTTTATGGCTAACGACACCCATGCAGCTTTTCTAGGTAATGCTCGCTAATCCATCGCAAAGTTGCATCGTGTTAGGCATATTAGCAAATCGGATGGTTGGAATAATCCGTGCAGGACCTTTTGCATAGGGCACAATGTTATCAGCAGGCGTAAGATTGCGGCTCTTCGATGTAGTGCGATACGGAAGCGCACAGGGTGAAGCGGCGGGTGTCGCGTAAGAGTGTCTACAATTAGGCATGTACCCACATTGGAGCTCATGCTATGTCTAGGGTAAGGCGGGGGATAGGTCGGAAGTTGCCATGAACATTAGTATGATCTCGAAACAAATTTCGGATGCGTTTCGGTGTTCAAGCCGTAGATTGGCGACGTGAGACTTGCGGCACGGGCATTGCCAGGCAAGCTGCAAGGCGCGGAACAAGAGATCAGAGCTTCTCCATATTTTCTGCAATCTAGCCTCTAGGGCTTTCGAGCCAAGATTGATTTCCGCAGTCTTTTGCAGTAGTTGTAACCTGCCACTACTGTGCATCAAGTGCTGGAGACGCTCGTTGTAGTCCTTGAGTTGTGCGAACAATCCGTCGCGAACTAATTCCCTTAGGCTGAACTTCATGCAGAACATTTGGAAGTTGATATTCGCGCGGGCGCGCATGCCTATAGATACTTGTTTTGGCGGTGGTTGCGTCATCTTAACGTTATAGCCCAAGGCCAATCTACCTTGCAAGGCATCGCTCTCGAATGAAAGTTCTTCTGCTAACGCTTCGGTGGTTTCCTTCAGACGTAGCATAAGATCTTGATACACAGAGTAAGATCTGTAGAGTCGCTCCTCTAGCTAATGTTGCAAAGCCTGATCTTTTTTCTATCTGTTACCCCCGGGGTCTTTCAGCAGCTTATCTAAATCAGACCTTGTCATAATGTTTAGAAGCAGAAGTTCTTCCAAATTGTTACGGTAGGCTATCTTATAGTAACGCGCATCGCTATAACATTTGCGATATTTCTTTTTGATGTGCGTAAGATATCCTCCTATCTTTGCCACGTTGTGCCAACGTTCAATGCTAGAAATAATTAGTGGAAAGGAGCTAAGAATAACCCCTGCGATCTCGAGCCCACTCATAGTTAACGTTTTGTATTAGAGATTCGGACATATGTGAAAAGGTTAGAAGGAGAGCCTTGTAAGGGAGGTGCTGAGGTGATCTAAGAGGAAGGAGGGGTTGGTGTCATTCAGTCCCGCAATTTCCGCCCCCAACCCTAAAGCCTAGCCCTTGTACCAACCCCTCCAAAAGAGTTGCCTCTCTAGATTTTCGATCCCATGATACTTTTCTGCAACTCAAAATCATAATTTAACGTCGGAATGGCTTCCACAGTAGAGCGCTGCACGTTAATCTTGAAGTTTTTACATTCTATAACGAGCGACCTCCGAGACAAACATCATTCAACTCGCTAAATAGTGCGAGACAAGCTCTTACGCTTCAGCCTCTGGATCGGCAACATTAGTGCACTCTATCGCGCCAGCTATCCCTTGTCAGTCGAATCACGCATGCGCGAAGCGATAACGCTCTTGGTTTACATAGGCGAGTTACTAGATAACCTGCGCGACGTTACCATCGAGCTATAGAGCATTACCTCTGGTCAGCGAGCTGCAGAAGTCACTACGATCATCCCCGCAGAATTGGGTACCGAAATTCGCGGTGAACAAAAGCACGATTAGGTCGAAGCTTAGGATTTCGATGTGTCCACACTAGGTCTTTAGGAGCCTCCTTCTATCGCAGACTAGGAGAGTGAATTATGCGCCGAGATCGGAGCCTGTATCAAACGATTGTTCCAGATCTCGACTCTTGTTCGCTGGGCCCCATTGACAGATCCTTTCGACAAAGCACTAAGAAAAGAAGATTACCGCTTCAATAACCAGTTTGACGTTGCGTTTGTGGGCGACAAGTTTCTAAAGCTTGCTATTAGGTCTAAACGTTGGTTGCAGGAGCGACTGGGAAGCGCCATCACTAAGCGACGATCTTACTTGAGCTACGCCCGAGATCATAAGACTATGCTAGACGTCGTGCCCACCGCCGAGCCTGCCTTGATAGGTAGTGTATTTCTGGGGGCTACTTTAACTAAGCCTACAACCTATGTCCCCACAGCGTCGCCGTTAGGATCAGTGGAGAAGCTTACGACGATGTCTGAAACTAGGGACGACTCTTCCACATTGACCACTATTTCGCCGTCCGTTGATAGCGAAGTGGAACACAGCTTGAACTTAAGGATACCGAGCCTAGAAAGCCTACGTGTGGGTAATAGCAAAGAGGTTGAGTGTCTAATCTGTTTCCGTGTGCACACCTTCAAAAGTGAGAAAGCCTGGCGATAACATGTCTTGTTAGATCTTCGCCTATACATCTGTACATTCGAAAATTGCAAGGCCCCAATGTTCAAAGTCATAGGCGAATAGTAGCAGCATGAAATGCAATGCCATCGCGTTGAGTACGTCTGCATCGCTTGCAACACGAGGCTGCCATTAGAAGATTAGTACGTTGAACATTTTCAGCACTACAATGCGCTATTAGCTACACAACAGGATCGAGAGTTAGTGTTAGATTTGAGTCGAAAACCCCTCACTCACCTTCTCGTTACTGATTGCCCGTGCTGCCAAACTTAGGCCTAACAACGGAAGAATAAGGAGCAACTACACAGGTCCGTCGCAGATGACGCCTCTAATAGACACATGGTTTCGCTTACGGCCTTCAAGAGACATCTTGCCTCGCATCTTGAACAGCTTGCGTTGTTTGCCCTTCCTACTGTAGGCGGATATGAGGTTGATGCTAAGCTTGCAGGTGAGATCAGCGTAGGGACGAACAGGAGCCGAATAGTGTCAACGGCATTAGACGACGCGGAAGCATCCAATATCCTAAATACAAGTTTTGAAAGCACCGGCTCTCCAGAAGATCAGTCGCGAAAAGACACAGTTGATCTTTTAGAGGAGAAAATGGAACAGTTTGCTATTCAGTCTCCTCTTGAGTCTACGACCCTAGAAAAGGGATTATCTGCGCCAAATATAGATCATAGGACAGTATCACCAGATAGTATTTATCAGCTGGACGAACGGGGAGGGAAGACTCCCGTGATCGAATGCGAAGAGAAGATGCTTGTTACCGAGCATGAAGGGAAGATAGACGTGAAGGAACGCAAAGGGAAGTTACCCGTGAGCGAGCACGTAGGGAAGATGCCTATGAAGGACAAAGATAGTGAGATCAGGTTATCGTCCAATGTCTCGTCTAGTAATCTCCAATTCGCCGTGCGGGGAGGAGATATTCAGGCAAAGAACATAACTGGCGGCAAGGTAAGATGACTGATTGTACTTCAACAATCGATCCTATGCTGACACCGTTCAATAGTATTCATTCATCTTCAAAGTTGATGAAATACGCGAGAATCCACATATCGCGCTAACATGTACTCCAACGGGTGAATAGATGCCTTCTTCAAATCCAGGCTACAATTATCGTTTAGGAGAAGGCCACGGGGTCTCAGACCTTTAGTGGTATCATGATGAATATGCTATCCGACAAGTCTCCTTTCTATCACTGCCAGATCTATCAAGGTCCGAGTTCAAGACGTATTCTGTGTTCTATAGTTGTAGGTTTAGCTTCTAGGTACTTGAAGGAGGTAAGTGGAATACTAATTCATCTTCCAGTACACTTATGAGTTTGCGAGAAAGAGGGGCGGGCTGACCTTCATGAGAACAGATGCTACTGTACCTACACTAGATGAAGCTTGGCACCCCTTGAGATTTAACCACGATGAGATGGATTTCGCATCGTACATGACATCTGCGGGGTTACAAAGTTCACTCAGAGTGCAGAGCGTTGATCAACGTTAGCCGCGCATGTTGTTGCCTGATATTTATCACGGCCCCACAACCCTACACAAGGGGTATAGTAGTTTAGTAGGCGAGCTACCCATCTTTCTAGCACTCATCGCCTTCTCAATGGTTCCCGAAAATCTCCAACAATAGTTGCCTTTAATGCGCCGTGCGGGATCTTGGCAAACTCACAGTTTACCTCATGGACGTAAGTTGCTCTAGCAAGTCGCCTATCTTCTGTAATTGATATAACAGCAGGTATACACAAACGCGGAGTGGTTGTCAAGGTGTACACTTGCCCCTCTACATAGGCTAGTGGCTCGTCAAGGCAATCATTGACCGAATATGAGCTTGGTAGGTCAATGTTTAGGAAGTACTACAAGTAGATTTGTCTTCCAATCCTCTCTCACGTTAACGTTGGGGAAGGGTTGAAAGCCCGTACAAGCGGAAATGCTAGGCCGTTTTCGTGTGAATCTTCAACTTCAGCTGTTTGCGTGGTAAAGATTTTCTCATGGAAGTCTAGGTGTTAGATAGTATGAAGTTTAATCTTGATGTAATTTTGATCGTGTTGATTAATTGTTCTGTTTTTCGTCTTCTCTCTGGGTTCGTGGTTTTCCACAATGGAGGGGCACCTGCATAAGCGCACTTTCTCCTAACAGGCCCTGAACTCAATGTCCAATAGTACCTTATATCTGACACACCCCCTTAGCTTGGAACATGTTGCAAGCTAGACTGATTTCTAATTCTAAGTGTTGCTATTCCATCTAGCAGTCCCTCTATGTCTAATTCTCTTGGTGAAACGCGTTCCTTTGTTTCCACCATGCCTAATTGCTCTAGGAAAGAGTTCCATTTGTTGACTGGTAGGACCTTAGTGAGCCTATCTGCGGTCATCTGGTGTGATTGAACATACTCCACCCTGATGACTTTGTTGGATACTTCTTGTCTGAGCTAGTGATAGTGGATATCCACATGGCGTAACTTGGTCTGGAGCTTTGATATCTCTTCAGTGACTAGGCGGATAGTCTGGGTATTGTCGCATTGAATAATAATTGTTGGCTCTGGTAATTTGATTTCCAATTCAAGAAGGAGTCTTGAGGTAAACATAGCTTCCTTTGCTACCTGTGAGAGGGCTAGGAGTTCTGCTTTAGTTGTAGAGGTGGTGACTGTGTCTTGTTTGCTTGATCTCCAAGCAATGAGGCCGTTGAAAAGCTTAATAGTGTAGCCTTAAGTGCTTTTGCGGTCCAGTGTGTTGTCAGCAAATGATGCATCACTTGCCACTTTAAGGGAAACTCCTCCTCCAAATTGAAGGACCATCTACTTTGTTTTAAGCAGGTATAGCAGCACCCTCTCCATATGAACACCCTTAACTATGCCCCCGGGGGCCATGGTTGAGCGATCCTGATTGGCTGCAGCGCTAGCGCGGGGGCATAGTTGCGCGAAACCCTCCACCTCTGCACAGGCTACCTACGCGCCTCTACTATCGCTGCAACCTCGCGCTGCGCCTCCTCTACCTTTTCTACCTCTCTCTACAATGCAGGGAGAAAGCGCATTTGCCTACATAGCTCTATACAGCGTGCTTGTATGCCGCAAGCATGGCTGCGCTATCTACGGGCTGGATGAACACCTGAAGCGGCACCACCACATGTCTGCAGCTGAACGGCGAGCGCTACTTGCTGCATACAAGGACTGCAACGTGCTGCCGCCAGCAGAGGTCACTCAGCCTATGCCTTGTAGCGCTCCAATTGACGAGCTTGGGCCAGCGCAGGACGCGTTCCTCTGCAGCAGCAGCAGCGGCGGCGGCGGCGGCAGTGCAGCCTGCGGCTTTATTAGCACAAGTCGCGCAAAGATGCAGCAGCACGTTAACCAGCAGCACCACACCAAGCTAACGCGCTGGTCCTCTCCTACGGCTACCTTATATAGAGATCACGCAGCACAGCTCTGGCGGCCAGTCAAGGTGCAGACCTTCTTCCGCAAGCGCCGCTATATCTGCTACTTCATTGTGCAGGAGGAAGAGCAAGAGGAGCAGCAGCAGGGCGAGGAGCAGGGCGAGCAGCAGGGCAGGGAGCAGGGCGGGCAGCATGAATCAGAGCGGCAGGGCGGCTACCAACAGAGGCTTGCTCTCCTCTCCTCTACCCTAGGTGCCCTCAAGCGCGAGGACAGCAAGGCAATTGATCGCATGGCCGCAGAGGCTTCAGCCAAGGACCGTACTGGCTGGTTCAAGCGGACGCAATAGGACGAGCACCTGCAGGCCTACCTAGACTGGAAGCTGCTTGCGTATGCTGTCCGGCTGCCTGGCAACAACGAGCCAGCGCTGAGGCAGGTAGTGCTAGCGGTGGAGGAGGCAGTAGAGCAGGCTGTACGTGGGCTCAGCACGCTCTCAATAGAGACGCTGCGCTGGCTGCGGAGCGCAAAGCCAAATGAGCCAGATGTGAGGCCACTAGGCTAGATGCAGAACAAGAGTAGCCAGCAGCGTGCAGCTAGGCTATGGGCGCGACTACTCTGCTACTGCGTCCGGCTGATTGCTGCAGAAGAGGCGGACAAGGCAGATGAGACAGAAGAGGAGGAACAGCAGCCGCCGTGGCAGCAGCAGCAGCAGCAGCAGCGGCGGTACCAGAAGAAGCCCCCGCTGCAGGCGCTTGTGGGCATTGCTTGCCTCTTCCCCTAGCACGGCAGGCAGAAACAGGCGGCTAGGAGGCTCTGGGGGATTGTCTCGCATAAAAAGGGAGGAGAGAGCGCTGCTACAGTGCACAAGGTGCGCAAGTACGTGCTGCAGCTGTCCCAGGAGCTCATCTGTCAGGACGTCTGCCACCAGCCGTTTGAGAGTGGCCTCATCCACTTTCTTGCAGCGCTTAGCATCAACCCAGACACGCTACGGCTGCGTACGGCGCCTGAGTTCTCCTCGCTGCTTAGCTCGCTGGTGTACTGTGTGAGGGTGCTTGTAGCAGAGGCCTTCCTCCCCTCTAGACAGCGCGGTGAGCAGGGGCCAGCAGAGACGCGCGCTCTCCTGCAGCAGCGGTCTTGCCACCTTGTTGACGGCTCACACAGCCTAATGAGCGTGATGCTGAGCCTACTGTCATACGCCAAGTTCATCTTGCTGCATACGCTAGGCAGCATAGCAGGCAGCATGTGGTGGTCACTAGACCGGCAAACCTTCTTTCTCAAGGGCCGCCTAGTTGAGCTCGCGCGCTTCCGCACTATGGCGCAGGGTGTTGTGGCAGAGGCTACACAGGTGCTGTGGGAGCAGGTTCTCTGGGTGCAGAAGGAGGAGGGTAGGCGCTTTGTAGAGCTTGCGGCAATCTAGGACAACGTCACCATTGTACAGCGAGGCGTCTCCTTCCTCTCGCCTGCCTGCCTGTAGGAGGCTGAGCAGTGGATGCTGAAGCAGCTAGCAAGCGTACCAGCAGCGCGACGCCTGTACGAGCAGCAAGGTGGCGCTGCTGTTGAGAGAGGTGAAGGAAGGGAGCTAGAGAGCGACAACAGCAGCATACCAGTGCAGTGGAGGTCTCAGGAGGTGCGCCGGCACCTGCGGCATATCGAGCGCTTCCTTAACCTTCTCAGCCTTGCTGTGCATGTAGCAGGCGGCCAGCCAGCTCGCGGGCCAGAGCTGCTCTCTATACGGTGGCGGAACGGGCTGCTGCAGGACCGCAACCTGTACGTGATCAATAGCCAGGTAGCTGTTGTTACCCGCTACCACAAGACGCAATCTCAGTGGGATAAGCCTAAGGTAGTAGTCCGCTTCCTGCCTCTGGCAGTAGGGCAGCTCGTTGCGGCCTACCTGCTCTACATGCGGCCACTGCGAGCGCTACTACAGAGCGCGCTAGGCAAGCCCATGTCTGCCTCTGTGACTGACTACCTCTGGGCGGACGAGCAAGGGCCATAGGAGACGGATCGGTTGACACGTACAATGACGCTTAAGTCAGCCAAGTAGCTAGGGACGCGACTAACAGTGCAGGAGTACCGCCACACAGCAGTAGGCGTGGGGCGAGAGGTAGTAGGAGAGCGCTTTGCTGCCGGGTACCGCACAGAGATGGCTAGCGGTGGCAGCGCAGCAGAGGAGGGTAGAGGAAGCAGCGACGAGGATAGAGAGGACCCAGTTGAGCTGCAGAACGGGCGTACGACAGCTACAGGCACAGTTGCCTACGCTGTGCGCGCAGATCTAGTGCAAGGCCTTAGCACGCGCTCTATTGACGTCTTCCGTACGCTCAGCCATGCCTAGCACGCCTTCCTTGGCTTCACCCAGGCAGAGAGCAAGCTAGCAGCGCTGCTAAAGCGGAAGCAGGAGCTCAGCAGCAGCCAGGTAGCGCAGGCTCAGCATGACCGCACTGAGGAGAATAGCCCTAACCAAGAGGATGCTACGAACTAGGCCCGATTCGTGCTGTATTAGGCATAGCGTTAGGGTTCACTAACCGAGTTGGGAAAATTTGGGGGTCCGATTCGGGGGTCCGATTCGTTTACGATCTGCCTACTTGTGCAAGAACTTTTGTATACAAATAATATTCGCACTAAAAAGTTACACTATTCTACACAGTTGCATAAGCTTGCAGTAACTGTACGCTTTTGCTGTAGGGGTGTTAGTGTTGAGATGCGGGTTTGGTGGGGAACATCAAAACTCTGAACTTAATGAGGGCATGCCCCGACTATTTCCAGCCCTGACAGACCCTGAACGTGCACCCCCAATTTTACATTCGCCGTTGGCGCTATAGAGGTACATAAGACGATAGCGATGGCAGGAACACGATAGTAGTTAAGCATATGCAAAAAGAACTCTTTATTGCAAGCAGAGCCATGCACGGCAGTCCTCACTATTAATCAATAATCAGGAAGACCCTTCCTGACTTAATTTGGCGCTAGTTGGACCCTGATTTCGACCCTTCCTGATTTAAAAAGATTAAATTAAATCAGGAAGGCCCTAAGTAGTAGTATTATTTGCTGCAACCTTGCAGGCAGATACAACACAGCATTGCGCACATTTTGTACTCTTCAGAATGCTTGTAGCATAGGGTTGGGGTTGAAAAGGGTGTGAAGAGAATATTTGAAGGGTGTTGCCAGCCTGGAGCCAATTGAGCGGGCTCCGCATGCGGCTAGACAGCTGCATGTGGAGCAGAGAGGGAGGTAAATAGTAAAGCAGCAATCGGCTAGTAGATGCAGGCGTCGCGGTGTCAGGGCGGCTCTAAGCGCGTAGGTAGGCGGTGTCGAGGCGACTCCAAACGCGTGCGTGGGCGGCGTCGAGGCGGCTCCAAACGCGTGGGTAGGCGGCCACGCTCGCCGAGGCACAAGAGCTGCGAGATGGTGGGTAGAGGGGTACACGCAACAAGCAGGAGAGAAGATTGTAGCTTCTTAACGTATATAGACAAGACATGTTTGTGGGCAGCAAGATGGCAGAAAGTCACGGGTGGGTAGGTGATCATTAGGGAAGAGATACAAGGTAGAACTATTACGTGCTTGTCTAGGTTTGTATATCGTGGGGTTGGAAGAGCTGGCGCAAGTCTAGTGCGTGCAGCAAGACGGGTACTAGATGGGTACCCTTTGCAGCAGAGGCCAGGGAGGGAACGGTGGTGATGCTGTGTTCGCTATGCCTATCCTCGTCGTGTTCGTCATCACTGCTACCGTCCAGACTGGCTGCATTACTCTCTCCCTCGCTGTCGGGTATTTCTGTGATGCGGTAGGGGAGACCTGCTTTGATGGTGAGTGTACTTGCGCCATCGAGGGAGCCATGCTTAATGCCGGGAGGACCCAGCCAGGCGTCGAAGTCGTGGCTCGCGGCGACGGCGACTGGATTGACACGCTGGACAAGCTGCAGCCAGATATTCCATTCGCCAGCGCGCAACGTCTGCTCCACCCAGTGCGGGGTGATGGTGTCGCTTGGAGTGAGGACAAGGACGCCCCAGCCAAGCGTCTCTGCGGCTTCGTACCAGCGGCGGGAGCGCTTGAGGCGTGCATTGTAGGCGGCCTAGGTGCAGGGCGGGGCCTCGGCGTCCCATATTTCCTTTTTGGCCTGGGTGCGCAGTTTGCGGTGTCGAGCGTCATGGCTGGTAGCTGATGCGGCGGCTTTGAGCTGGTCAATCTTGCGTTGATACGTGCGGCCCAGCAACGCCATAGCCCATCGATAGACGACGCCTGCAGTGGCTGTGACGGCCTCGGTGAAGGTGATGGCATCCCATGTGCGGCGGAAGGTGTAGTGGACGAGGGCAGATGGGGAGGCGGGAGGGTGAAGCATGGGCGAAGCGTCGCTCTGTAGGAGCAAAGGGCTACCGGAGCGGCGCCAGTTCTGGACAAAGTAGGCGGCGTGGACCTTGGCAGTAGGGTTGCCAATGGCTCGGGCATGTTGGAGCATGGTGTTTGCGGTTGCGTAGGGTAGTCTTGCGGTGCTAAAGAAGTCGTGCGGCCCGGCTGGCTGCTTGATGATCCAGGCCACGGTTGGCTCGTCAGCAGGCGAGATGGAACGATGTGCGGCGTGCTCTGCAGCAGGGGCGCTGGGGCCTGGCTCGGTCAAGCCGAGTGTGTGCCTCCGTGTCTGGGCGGTTTTGAGGCGCTTTGCCTCCCGCTGGCGGTCGATGCGGCGGTTGTGGTTGGTGAGGGTGGTGACAGTGGGCGGCGTGTTGTTGCGGCTGCGGCGGTTGCTGGCGTGCTGGGGCGGGAGAGGCGGTCCTTCTTCCACACTACTGCCGACGTCATCGTCGTTATGGGACGCGGAGGCTGCTGCTGCTGTCGAGGATGCTCTTGTGCGTTTTGTACGGCCTGGTTTGGGACTTGGCGACAAGGCGGTAGCGGAGGCGGCCTGGGCTAGTTGGGCCCAAGCAGAGGGCGTGACGGCACCGTCAGGCAGACTCTGGCGGAGGAGCCAGACGGCAGCGAGCATGGTATGGGCGATAAAGACGGGCGGCGTGTCGGCAGCGCGCGGTAGGATCCAGCCTGCGCTTGCAGCCACGTTGACGGGTGCGGCTGACGACGACGATTCAGCGGTTCTTGTAGCCTCCCACAAGACGCGCTCATATGCGACGGTAGGCGGTACATAGGGGTGCTGTTGGGCTTGTTGGGTGTCGACAGCGGCTGCAAGCCCGGCTGCACCGCCGTCGTCGCGGATCGCGGCTTCGTCGAGAGCCCATACCCACGCAGGGTCGGGCGACAAGGAGGAGGCAGCGGGGTGCAACATGTAGGGTCAGGGAGGAGGGCAAGGCGTATGGGAAAGGGTTTGTGGAGTGGAGAGGGGAGGAGGGTGTAAGGGTTTTGCGGCACTGGCAGGTCCGCACCTTGGGTAGTGGGAGTGCGCACAGTCCCGTCGCAACAGTACACTTGTACTAGAGGGCACGACGAGCACAGCAAAAGTACGCAGACGTCCTGGCGCTGCTAGTGCTGCCAAAGGCAAGTTGTGCGCGTCTGCCGTGGGGAGAGGCCAGTCCTCCGCCGATTCCCCTCACGTGATTGCGCGCATCTGGCGCCTTGGCAGGCCCCGAGAGCCTCTTACACCGGCGTGACCGTGGTAGTTGTGCCTCTTCTGGCGCTGAAGAGCGACCTCAAGGATCGCTGCGTCAAGGCAGGGATCGAGTGCGTTGAGTGGGACAGTCACTACCCGCACGAGTGGGCTCAGATTGTGCTGGTCGTCCCTGAGGTCGCCGTTAGCGCACCGTTCGAGTCGTTCCGCAACCGACAGCGAGCCATGGGGCGACTGGACCGCGTAGTGATTGACGAGTGTCATATTGTGCTCGAGTCTACCAAGGGCTGGCGGAAGCAGGTACTGAAGCTGTGCAACCTTGTCCAGGCCGAGACGCAGCTCGTATACCTAACGGCCACGCTGAAGCCAAAGGAGGAGGGGGAATTTATCCGGCTTATGGCATTGCCGCCAAAGGAAGACAGCCACTGGTTCCGCTCGCCCACAACGCGGTCCAACATTGCCTATGGTGTGCACTGGTACAACAAAACAGAAGAAGAGGAGGCTGACGTGCTGGCAAGGCTAGTGCAGGAGGCAAAGGAGCAATATCCCCTCCCCGGCCAGATCATCGTGTACTGCGACTCGGTCGCAAACACGAAGCACTACGCGGCTATGCTTAGCGCTGTTTGTTTCCACCGCGAAGCTGGCACCGTGGAAGAGAAGCGGGCACTCCTGCGCCTGCTTACGGACGGGCAGCAGCAGGTTTTTGTAGCAACAAGCGCGCTAGGGCTGGGCGTGGATCGCGGCTCCATCCGCCATGTCTTCTTTTTGGGGCAGATCCGGCGCTTGAGAGACTTGGTGCAGCAGTCAGGGCGCGCTGGCCGTGACGGCGCGCCTAGTAAAGCAACCATCATCCGAGGTGCAGTATACGCGCCCAACGGCAAGCGACGCATCGGCGGTCGATTTGGCGACATTGAGGCCGAGGTGCACGAAATCATCTAGGGTAACAACTGCATCCGGGTCGTGATGGATCGCGAGATGGATGGGCACGAACGGTTGATGTGCACGAGGGGCGAGCAGCCGTGCAGCCGATGCCAGGAGAAGCATGTCTTGGAGGAAGAAGAGGAGACAGTAGACAGAAGGAAAGCTATAGTAGAGGCTGGGGATGAGGTTGCAGCCCGGCAGGAGTTTGAACGTGTCGGATGTGAGAGACAGGGCAAAAGTGAGAAGAAGGTTGTTGTATTGAGAGAGCTACATAGAGCGATTATATACACAACATGATGAGTAAGCCAGTGACTAAGAGTCACGTGGAGATGCAGTCCACAGTGTACCATGTGAACTGAGGTGCCAGGCTGACACACCCCCTGAGGTATCCATGTTGGATGGAAACCTCACAAACAGCAAAAGTGTAAAGAGAGCAAAATGCGTGCAGCATAGCACAGCTAGTCCAACTGACCAAGGGGTACGGGATAAGGAGAGTTCTTGACAATAAGATGATAGATGTCCTTCAAGCCAAGCTGGCGTATGAAGTTCTCATGCTTCTGTCGAGGAAGCAGCTTTGTGAAGCCATCAGCAGGCATGTCAGCAGTAGGCTTCCACTCAACAGTGATTCTTCCAGCATCCACTTCCTGGCGAAGCCACATTTGATGGATATCAACATGGCGAAGCTTTGTTTGGATGCGATCAGCGTCGCCTTCAACAAGGCGTACAGTCTGAGCATTGTCACACCAAAGAGCCTTCTTGGTGTGAAGTATGAAGCCAATATTGCGGCAAAAGCGGTCCCAGTATTGAGACTCAACACCAGCAGCAGAGAGTGCATATAGCTCTGCCTCAGTGGTGGATCGGGTGACGGATCGCAGCACAGTGGCTTTCCAGTCAATAGGCATGCCATAGAGCATGAAGATGTACCCGGCAGATGACCGACGAGTTTCAACATCGTCTCCAAATGATGCATCAGCAGCACCAAAGAAGGTGGGAGTAGTTGAGTCGACCTTTGTGGCATAGGCCTGAGTAGGCTCACCCCCTCGAGCACTAATGGCAAGGTATTTAGTACCATACAGGTATTGCCACACGTGCTTGATCTCAGAGAGGTGGATTGGTCTAGGATTTATGAGAAATCTTGCAAGGATTGAGTAAGCGTGTGCAACGTCAGGTCGTGTCATGACCTCAATGTAGGCCAGGTTGCCTACTAGGCGCTGGTAATTCTTGGTGTTTGAAGGCTCTGAAACGCCTTCAAAGGGTAGCATCCTTGAGGTGGATGAGAGAGGTGTAGATGGGTATTTTCCATCAGCGCAGATAAGGTCAAACTGAGTGCAGACCTTGTTGATGAATGCGTCCTAGATAAGATAGAGCTGGCGGCTAGCAAGGTTGCGCTCAACTCGGATACCAAGGAACCACTTGACATGTCCAATCTGGCGGAGATTGTAGAGCTTGATGAGCTGTTGTTCAAGCTTGTTGAAATCCTCCTAGTAGTCTGGGTGATGGAGGATAATGATATCATCCACGTAGAAAAAGAGGATAACTCTGTCATTCATCCAAAGGCATGGAAATCCATGGACAGGATGTAGGCCAAGCCTACGCAGTGACTCCTGGAAGTGTGTAGCCCACAGGCGTGGAGCTTCTTTGAGGCCGTAGAGTGCGCGTAGAAGCCGAAGGAGCTGGCCATCTAGTGTTCTCACATGGAGAGTGCGATCTAGAGGAGCATTAAGGAAGGCATTTGGCACATCGTATTGCATAGCCTTGAGGTTAAACGCATATGCAAGCGCCATAAGAGCTTAGAAGAGGCGTGCAGCTAGAGTGGCTGCGTATGTGTCGCTATACTGCTCTTGTAGATCTCTACGGACAACAAGGCGGGCCTTGTGCTTAAGCAGATAACTATCCTCATCGAACTTGTAGGTAAATACCCACATCAAAGGTATAGCATCATCAATGTATAAGGCTGTGATATCCGGCTTAGCAAAGGTGCCCTTGTTCCAGCAGTTATTGAACTTAGTGTAAGCAGCAGCTTCAAAATGCGTCCTATGTAGGTGATTCTTGAGCTCCTTCTAGTGACGTAGTAGAGGGGGCAGGTCATCGCGATGGATGCGTGTAGAATCATGCTTCATCCTAGATTGTGAGGCAAGAGTGGTAGCCTTATGTGCTTGTGCAATTGTAGCAGCAAATGCATAGTACTTTGTTGAAGGACTAGCCTCAATAAAGTAGGCATAGCGGCGGCGTCTGCTAGTGATAATGTTGTCCTAGGAGAGATCTGGATCTCGTCGTTGCGGAGCGTTGTTCTGACGTCGATCTGGGATGTATTGCTGATGCATGTTTAGCTCACTTGTTAGTATAGCTACTCTGACTGTGTTGTCCTCATCAGTGGCATTATCAAAGTTCTACCCCCTAGGTGTTGTATGCTGAGAGGTCCTTAAAGCAGAGGACTCCTGCAATAGCTGTTGTTCTACTAGATTAGGAGAGGGGCTTCGAGTATATGTCTCAAACTGAGCAGGTGTGCTACGAGCAGTAGTCATTGGCGTAGGCAGTTGTTGGACCTGCTTCTGCAGCGGAGGAGAGGTAGTAGTCTATCGCTGTTGCATTAGCTGTGCAACCACGATAGTATCACTATAGTGTTCCTCCTTAGGAATATGTGCAGTCTCAATAACATAAGGACTTGCAGGTAGAGTAGACGGCTTATCCTTGTAAAGCTCATCAATGAAACGTACATTACGTACGCGGATGACACGATTAGTGGCTAGCAGCTATACTCGATAGATGTTTAAGGCATCATACCCTAGAAGGAAGCCCTCAAAGGTGCGTTCTTCAAGCTTGTCTCCTCTTAGAAGGTGCTTGTTTAGCACAAATCCACGGCTTCCAATAGCGTAGAGTTAGGAGAGGTCTAGACGTATGCTAGTGACTATCTTATGTAGTGTACGCTAGTCAATAGATCTTGTAGGCGTGATGTTGAGTAGCCTAGCTGCAGTGCAGACTAGCTTATTGGCTAAGGTCTTAGGTAGACCAGCATAGATTCGAAGGACTCTGGCAACTGTAACAATAAGAGCTCCAGCTCGTTCTGCACCCCCTAGCTGTGCAGGAGTGTCTGGCGATCTAACTTCGACCTTAATTCTAGCTGATGTTAGGACTTCCTTAGCAGAAGAGCCTAAGTTGGCATCAGCTCGTCTATATCCAACGTCTCTATCTATAAAGACTATAGCTACCTGGTAGCTATATACACGCTTAATCTTGTTGACTAGGCGTGTAATTGCAGGAACAATAGTAGCCTTCTGTCGATCCTTAAGAGTACATATCTCATAGAGCTTAGTGTACTCACATACTGTATGCAGTGCCCATACATCACTATTGTAGCATGTTTTACTATGCTTCTAGAGTTAGATGATATCAACAATGATGCGGTAGAATAGGCGGCAAGCCTTGTCAGCTCTAGGACGGCGGCTAATGTCTTTCTTCATCTTGCCCTAGATGCAAGGGATGCAATTATCATTCTACTGTCTTCTATTGCTATGTGTGCCTACGTTAAGACTAGTAGTTGAGTCTCGAAGGTGCTTAATAGCCTAGTAGCTTAGGTGTCTAAGCAGCTGATGTACTTGCATAGCAGTGACTGTTTAAGGTAACTTCTCCTAGCTAGACTTTATAGCCATACTAAGAAGCTTGTGTTAAGGTAGGCGATCGGCTTCAGCCTCCTTAGCGTCTAGCAACTAGTGCCTATGGCTGTAGGCAAGGTTAGCAACAACGCTAGAGACCTTGTCCTTGTACAGGATGTTGCGGCCTAAGTTAAAATAGATGCCTAAGTGCCGGCAGCGCCTAAGAGCAAAGATGTTTGTAAGAAATCCTAGCATATATGCTACATGTGTGAGCAGTATGTCCTTTCTTACACTTCCGCGCTTAACGTTGACTATCACCTTTCCCTAGGCATGTACTTAGTGCGAGGCAGTGCCTGCAAAGACAACGTCAGCGGGTTTAGCGTCTGCAGTCTTAACCTAATTGAAGTAGGTAGAGTTGCAGATGTAGATATTAGATCTAGGATTAACTATCTATCGATCCATGAGTGTACTGCCAGCTAGAGCAGCAACCTAAGCGGTGTGAAACGCACTGTTTGCGTAGTAGTCTCTACCTATGTCCGCATCATCAATCTGGTCTGCGTTAGGCCAGCGCTCCTGATTTGGAGAGCGGGGTTAGTTTGATCCTTCGGCCTGTTTCTCGGCTGCTACGGAAGCCTTAGACACATCAAATGTCTATGCAATGTTATTGTCCTTGTACAGCTTCCTTGTTTTCTTTAAGACCTTAGAATTCTTAAATGCATGAAGGCAATTGCGTGTGCCTATCTGACTTAGCTTAATGCCCTCTAGACGTCTCTTTGGATTTAAGGTGTAGCACTTCAAGATGCTATAGAAAAAGCCACATAGACATTTTGCTTTGTTTGGCCTTAGTTCAGCGACGGCAAGAGAAGGCGGTGTAGGTAGTGTAGGCGGTGTAACATCCTAGGTTGCAAAACTGCTAAGTGTCTTAGTGTGGAGCTGTTTTGTGGAGATCCACTAGCGATAGCGGTTGATTAATCCTTCCAGTGTTAGAGGATCCTTAACGTCCTCCTCACAGCTAATCATGACTGCAAAATGTTAGCTAGACTAGTTAGCATCTCTATGCGCTTAGACAGCTTTAATAAAGGTCTACTATAGGCGGGTACCCTTTATTTCTGCTATGTCCTCTGCCTTGCAGAGTGATGTAATGCGCGAATATTCATTTAACTAGGTGTTAGTACTCTAGTTCTTAGGTTTTAGCTGCACATTCGTGTACAGCGTAGAGAGCTCTAGAACTTGCTGTTGACTAGTGATCTTGAAGTGGTCCTAGAGAGTCTTAAGACGTAGACGTACGTCTAGGTCTAGTTTAGTGATGAGGTGTAGCTTTGAGCGAGCCACTGTCCTTATAATCTTAAGGTTAACCTCGCCAATAGCCTTGAGTGTAGCCCTTTGGGCATTTGTCTTGATCTCCCACTTTCTCTACTTGCCTTCTAAGGCTTTATCTAAAGGCTTATCGTTAATTGTTAGAGGTGCTGTTGTAGTGGAAGGGTCGCAATATTCCTACACGCCCTTAACGGTGGCATACTGCTTCTTTATTAAGTACTAGAGCTTCTAGTCGCTCTGTTTCTCAAGAATAATTAAAGCGCGCGTGATGACATAGTCATCAAACATGCTTAAGGATGCTATAATGGCAAAAAGAGCTGCCTTACTAGTCGGCAGAGAAATAATCAAAGGCGTAGCCTTAATAGGTGTGAGAAATAATCTTAAGGAAGATAATGTAATGCGGCAATAACCAGCTCGCAAAATAGCGTTCTAGATAATTACAGGGACAACGTATATAACGTGTGTTGCAATAGAAAAGAGTGAACAATCTTATTTAAGTATTGCAGCGTAGTGCGGGGATACCGGGCTCATAACTGTCGGATGTGAGAGACAGGGCAAAAGTGAGAAGAAGGTTGTTGTATTAAGAGAGCTACATAGAGCGATTATATACACAACATAATAAGTAAGCTAGTGACTAAGAGTCACGTGGAGATGCAGTCTACAGTGTACTATGTGAACTAAGGTGCTAGGCTAACAGAACGCAGTCTAGCTGCCCGCAGGAACTTAGGGCATCAGGAGAGGGCGCTGCAATCGCGAGAGCAGCTAGAGGTAGAGAGGCTGAGGGATATGCTGCAAGAGTGGGAGGATAGCTGCCAGTGGTGTCGCGTCAACGAGTGGGCAGGCGCAAAGCAGCACTAGCTTGCTGACTGCATCTAGGAGCAGGCAGACGACGTGCGGGAGGGGGTAAGGGAAATAAGGAAGAGGATACGTTGGGAAAAGTACAGCTGCTGCTTCCAGTGCGGTGTACCGCAGTCCATGTGCGCAAGCTATCGAGAGCGGCCAGACGCAGGGTGGGACAAGATCGCAGGCGCCCGCTGCCAGTTTGCAGGCGTGTTAGTCGCGTCCGTGACATCGATATAGGTAGTAGGCGATAGTCTGTTCAAGGACTAGGTACAAGCAGAAATGGAGAAGGAGGGCATTGAGCAGGGAGAAGAGGAGGTCAGCTTCGATAGGGTGTTGGCGTGGATGGCATCGCTTATCTAATAGGGTAGGATCTAGGGCAACAAGATGTGTTGGGTATTTGTAAGGTTTATAACCTTGTTTGCAACACAGTAAGAGAGCATTACAATAAAGACATGCTGCCTATAGCATCTAATGTTTTCCGGGTCAACTTACCTGTTGTAAGGAAGTAGATTCCTGTTAGATATTAGGGGTGCTGTAAGGCTACTAACACTGAAAGAAACAGAAGGGGCCGGCACAAGCGCCTTGGCACACTAGTACTAGATCTGACACCTAGTTAAACTCCGCACTTAACCGAGAGAACACTACAATACAACACATCATCATCAATTTATCTTATCTATTATTAGGTCTCAATACCTCATCAAATCTGACAATTAAGAGTCTCACTGCCTTTACTAAAGCTACCACCAAAGCTACCACTAAGGCTACCCACTAAGGCTACCTAACAAAAGCTATTCAACAACTACACTATGTCGCTTATTAATTAACGCGATGCAACTGTTATCCTTAGCAACTAGTATAACTAGACTACCTAGCTTACT
>MU006219.1:0-101785 GCA_010093685.1 Ophiobolus disseminans
ATTATAGGGAGAAAGATTATAGGCAAATACCTAACACCTCCACTATCACCACTACTACTAGCTGTATTACTAGCTACATTGTTAACCCTAAACAAGGCAACAGGATTAACGCAGTTATGCTCATCTAAGACTGTTCTATAGGCAGCTGCCTTTATAGCAGGAACTTAGGCTAGATGTGTTAGCCAACATAAAGGAGAAGTGGTTAACAAGGCTAAGGTAAAGAGGCTGCTTGCCTTAGGTATTAAGCTACACCGTAGTTAGCTCCTACCTCTACTAACTTATAAGACTAAGCTTAAAGAACATCTAATAGAAGAGCTGTTCAAAGAAGCAGAACGCAACTATTTAGCAAGCTATCAAAAAATAGAATTATAGAGAGAAGTATTCTATGCCTCAATTAGACTAACAGGTCACTAGGTCCTAGACTGTATGTAGGTATACACCTACAAGTTTAACAAGGATTATTAATTCCTTAAGTGCAAGGCACGCCTTATAGTTAGAGGAGACTAACAGAGACAGATCTCTTCCTAAGACACCTATGCAGCTACTCTAGCTAGTAGATCATTTTGCATGCTTATAGCAATTGCAGCTAAGCACAACCTAGAACTTAAGCAATATAACATTACAAACGCATTTGTTTATGCTACTATAGATAGAGAAATCTACATAAGGATACCTAAAGAATACTAGAAGACAGGTATTATTCTTAAGGTCTAAAAGGCCTTATATAGATTGCGTATCTTACCTGTGCTCTAGCAGAAGGAGTTTACAACAACTCTTAAAGACCTTAGCTTTACACGCATTCCTCACGAGCCTTGCTGTATAATTAAGGACAGCATTATTATCTTCTTTTATGTAGATAACATTATCCTAGCCTATGCTAAACACAAGGCTAAGAAAGTACAATAAGCAGTTAAACTCCTATAGGACAAGTATACTATAACTAGAGGAGAAGATCTCTAATAGTTCCTAGGAGTTAAGGTAATAAGAGACAGGAAGAAAGAACTTATCTATCTCTTACAAGCTGCATATGTAGACAAAATCCACAGGCTAGTAGACAAGCATAAGCTACGCTATAATACACCTATAAGTTCTATTAAACTTAAGCCCTTAAACTCACTATCAACACCTGCTAAGATCAACAGATACCAACGCAAAATTAGGTCACTACTCTTTGCTGCAGTTACCACTAGACTAGACATTGCTTTTGCTACCTTACGCTTAGCACGCTTCCTCTTAAACCTATCCTAAGAGCATTACGATGCCGCAGACCGCGTCCTTCTATACCTATTAGACACAAGGTAGCTAGCACTTTAGCTTAGAGGAGGAGACACCCTTTAAGTAGCTAGTAATGCATTATTTGCAGACAACACACAAGACAGGAAAAGCTCTTAAGGCTATGCAATTAAGCTCTTTAATAGCCTTATTGCCTAGAGAGCTAGCAAGCAAGACACTGTTACTACATCTACCACTAAGGCAGAACTCCTAGCCCTATTCTAAGTAGCTAAGGAAGCCCTCTTTACATCACGCCTACTTAAGAAGCTCTAAATCTAGCTTCTATCTAACACAATCACGATTTAGTGCGACAACATGCAGACTATTAGACTAGTTACAAAAGAGATATCAAAGCTTTAAACAAAGCTTAGGCATGTAGACATTTACAACTACTAGATAAGACAGGAGGTTGCAAGTAGAAAGATTACTGTAGAATACATTCAATTATCAGAAATAATTGCAGATAGCTTCACTAAGGTGTTGCTAGGCAACAAGTAGCTAAACTTCCTTTATTAAGTTAGATTAGTTAAGGTATTACTACACAAGGTGACTAAGGAGGCACAATTAGAAGAACTTTAAGTAAAACTTAAGGACCTTATTATTACCTAAGGTTACTAGCTTGCAAATACATCTAAGCTAAGAGGGTGTGTCAGATATTAGGGGTGCTGTAAGGCTACTAACACTAAAAGAAACAGGAGAGGCCGGCACAAGCGCCTTAGCACACTAGTACTAGATCTAACACCTAGTTAAACTCCGCACTTAACTAAGAGAACACTAGAATACAACATTATTATCAATTCATCTAATCTATTATCGAGGTCTAATACATTATCAAATCTAACAAATACACGCAGATCGAGATATCGCGCGCTAGATCCGCCTGTGATCGGCATACAATTATGCCTATACGAGCGTCTGCTATCCTAAGGCTAACAGCGGTAAGAGGACTGTACTATGCGCTATAGGATGCTTGCTAGCCTAAATAATAACGTAAAAGGCTAGTGGCTTCTATAGACGAGAAGTAAAGGGTTTTGCTAACTAGAGCTAGAGTGATTAAAGAAAGGCTTATGCTAAGCGAGACAGAGGTAGGCGTGGGATGAAAAGTAAGCGGCGTGTACATGTTAGATAGCACGTCGAACAGGGACCCGGCACGTGACGTTCGTGCAGCCAATTAGGAGGTTCTAGGTCGATTAAGCGAGACCTAGAACTGCTAATTGGCTACGCTAAGAAGAGTTAGCGTGACGTGCAATAAACCCCGATCTTGTCCTAGACAGGAGACAACAGGACAGACAGGATCAATCAATAATCAATCTCTACGATTCTATTATCTACATTAAAGACTACTATAAATCTAACAATTAAGAGTCTTACTGTCCTATCTACTAACATTTTACAACATAACACACACTCTATCGCGCAACGCTCTTGTCGTATTGCGCAACACAACGAATTACACTACCTAGATAATTTAACTGCAGGCGCGGGCTGCAGCCCTTAAGATCTAGGGCGCAATAGACCTAGTAGGGACGCAAGTACTGCTAACAGAGCCTCTAGAGCCCTCTATACCTAACGTATCGACGTACACGCTATCGCGCGGTAATCGAACTCTAGCAAGGCTGTCTAACCTTGCAATACTAGCTTAGCAAGAATACAAGAAGGATATAGAGTAATATAAGATGCTCTTAGACTAATACAAGAATTGCCTGCGTCAATATAAGAAGAAGAGAGCAGCACTAGTGCAGATAGTTACGTTTATATAGTTAACAATATTGTCCTATCTATCACGCACCTACTGTCTGCCTAATCGAACTCTCTGTAAGTAGGTAGCTAACCTTAAATAGATAGTTAGCGTAGACGACAGAGCAGAAAAGGAGTAAGCGCGCGAATAATACCTCGCGTCCCTCAAACCTATAAGAACTGCAACAAGTTAGGAAATATAGCTAGCAGAATATAATTAAGCAGCAACTAAGGCAGAGGACCTATAAGGTTACTAAGCTAACAGATATCTTAGCAATAACAAAGGACTTTCTTGACGCTATGAACAAAGTCAATCCAATTTAGACTAGTATCTTTTAAGATACTAGCCAAAATCTAACTAGCATAACAAGAAAGGAGATAATAAAACGCTTCTAAGATGTAAGAGGTTAGACCTCTGCTATCCTTAGTGGAGTCACTTCGGTTCAATAGAAGAGCCTAGAACATTATAGAATGTCCTAGAACATCATGGAATGTCCTAGAACATTATGGAATATCCTAGAGTGTTATAGAATGTCACAGAATGTCACAGAATGTCCGGGAACTAGCTAGAACAAGATATGTTCTTCTAACAGCTGACAAATGCTGAGGTAAGTAGATACTTCTAGAAGCCAGCAGTCTGCTATAAAGTCAGCCTGCTCTCTAGCTCTAGATAGACTCTATCGAATTCATCACTGTTCTACCTAGCCTTTCTGCAGTCTTCTGCCTAGCCTCTTACATAAGAGAATATGCTGCTGTCTCACCCCCTTAGATTAGGGAGGAACAAGGCTGCTTTTGCAGCAGGTAAGAGCGCATAGGCTAGTAAATAGGTTCGGGGTACCCACCGCTAGGTATAGGTTAGGTAGGGGTCGCACGGATTTTAGGTTGAGGCTAGGGTTAGGTCGCACGGGCTATGGGTAGAGGTTAGGTAGGGTTATTTTAGGCTGGGTATAGGTTAGGGTAGGGTCGCACGGACGATAGGCTAGGGTTAGGTTAGGGGTACCCAGCTAGGTCGTGTAACGAGGTTGCATTAGGCTTTGCCTCTACTTGCCTCTACATTGTCCCTGTATCAGGTCCGCTTTAACCCCGCTTCGCATCTAGCCCGACTCCGGATCCTCCGGATCCTCTAGATCCTACGAGGAAGGGTGCATGTTTGTAGATAGCTTAGTAGTTTTTTGATACCCTTTTGTACAAGGCCTATAGGCGTTGTTAGATAATCTAAGGTTTCTGAGTCTCTACGCACTCCTATATGCCTCTAAGTTAATTTACACCGCATTTGGATATCTTTAATCTTGCCTGCGCCGTTACAGGTTAAGTGCCGTTGAATTTAGTGTAGGGTTTGTGTACTAGGTTATCACATCTTTTTATTACACCTTAGCCTACAGGCTACAGCATTATATAAACATAACGAAACTCTAAAACAATTAATATTTATACACGTGCACTACATCTACTTAATCGCTTATTTGTCTTGAGTCGTTTATTAAATAGTGTTAGCCTAATCTGTTTTTGAACTAGAAGCTGCCGACGCAAGGGTGTTAAGTCCCCGTATTCATCCCTATCCTTGTCCCTATCCTTGTCCTTATCTTAAGAGCTCTAACCCTAAAAAGTAGACTAATACATAACCCAACTGTGACCTAGTCCGTGCGACCTAACCCTAACCACAGGTCAGTGCGACTACAACCCAACCTATACCCATACTAGCGCAAAAAATATAGGTTGGGGTTAGGTTAGAGTTGGGTCATCACGTGACTGAACCCAACCCCAACCCAACCTATACCCATTTACCAGCCTAAGAGCGCATACCTCGCTGACAGTAGTGCAACTACTTAGGGCAATAAGAGGGACGCCTCTTAAGCCAAAAGCGCGCTATCTTAACGGGGAAGGGCCCGTACAAAACACCTTTCTAGCTTAAACAAGGCTAAAGGCAAGCGATCTTTAGATTAAGACGCAGGCAACTAGGCAGGCACAACATGCCTAGCCTGTAGACAACACTATAAGGTTTAGGATTGCTACTATGTCTATTAAGACAACGCTCCTAACTAGTGGAAGCTAAACAAGGCTCTACTTAGACTAATCGAGTACAAATGTGAACATGATACCGCGTTTTAAGGCGTACTAAGAGGTTAGAGCAGGTCACGCACGTAGACACTAATTACAAAGAAACCTCGCATTAAATAGTCGCACACACTAACTCCTAAGATTACTAACAATTAACTAGAAGGTCGCACAATATCACGCGTTAGCGGCGCCTTTACATCCTTCTTAGTCGACTCAGCAGCGTCACAATACCTACTTAAACACTCCTTTATCCTTGATTCTGGCTTAACATGCTATATCACAAACGATCCGCGACGGATATCTAATTACCGCCCACCTGCGTACGGAGACTGTATTTAGGCAGGGAACACAAAGATATAGGTGAAAGGATACGGATCTCTAAGCCTGACGCTGAAGGGACGATTAGGTGACAGCAGGATGATACTGCAGGATGTTATCAACGGTGATCTTCTATACTTCTCTGAGGTCCTGGCTTGTCCGGTCTCACACAAGTTTGGGTGTTCCAGGCTCTTAGCCTTAGGTAGGCAGAAGGATGACAAGGAGGTGTAGCGCTGATGGTAGGGCTTCTGTGAGTTTGGGACAGACAACGAGGGGTCGTTCTTGCGAAGCTTTAACCAACACTGCAAGAGTGTAACAGATATTCAATTTAAGTAAAGAGACCTTGCACTGACTATCTATGGAAGATTGACTACAAAGAGAAACCATAACCTGAGAGATCCTCCTCTGCTATATAATCCTATTCTTTGTCTTGTCCTGTATTCCGTTCTGCCACAAGTCATGCTGTTCTGCCATCCTTCTGGCGTTCTGCTGCGGAACGGCCGTTCTGCGTGCAGAACGCTGCCAAGGCTGCAGAACGCGCTACTGCAGGCAGTACGCGCTAGCGGGTCACGTGACTTGCTAAGCGCGGGGCATCCTGTGTCATTCTTTCCCGGGCCCTGTGGCTTACCTGCGGCTGATTCCTTATTACTGTCATTGCCTGGACGCGAGTACATCTGCTGTGAGGTGTCCGTAACACCATGGTGCCGCGCTAGCGCTGCAGCCAATCAGCGATTGCGCAACTATGGTGCCGGGCACTATAGTTGCGGGTGTTAATATGGAGAGGCTTAGCTGGCTTTGCCTGTGACAGGTAAATCACGTTACAGCGAAAAGCAGACACGTTGCCCGAGTTGCTATAAAGATAAGCAGTGGAATATCACAATACCTAAAATCCGAGATGGCATTCGGGAATCGACTGTGACCTTTACATGCTGACATAGGGGTTGTTTTCACAAAAAGACGAGGTACATGAGGTGGACGGCTTGACGGGGAGTCCGCACGAGATTTTCGCACGTTGGTTATTTACCCAAAAATTGAAAGTGGGACACAGATAATACAACCAACTCATTCATCACGCGTCATCCTTCCCAAGCAGAGCACTTTGCCTGAGCAGGAAGTCGACACTGGGTCTATCGTCCTCTCGGCTAAGACCCAGATTGTTGAGATCGACCACACGGTTTTTGTCGGCTTTCTGCAATGAGCCATCCGACTCTTCCTGCCAGACGTGGAACTTGTATGCTCGCTGCAGCTCTCGGATAAGCATCACTTCCACGACACACCAGGCGCGAGTGTAGTACGTGGGGTCTACCAGGCTGATCATTGCGTTGCATTGGGTCACGGCCAACGGCAGAGCGTCGATGCCGCTGCGTCGCGTTTCGTCGTTATCCTGATCGATGCAGGCGAGATCCTGTAGGCGCGTTAGCCTGTCGCGATGATTGAATTTTGGTGCGAGGTTATATCCACTCACCAGCCATATACCCAGAGTCTCGAGCCGGACATCTGGGTTCTGCACCAAGAACGCTTCAGCGCAACTAATCATTCGTTTCCACTGAGTGTTTTTGCTGTCGTCCGGAACGTCTCCTCCGATCCAGCGATAAGAAAAGAAGATCACAAAAAGCTCATCGGTCGCGTGATTGTCGTTATCAGCCTCGCTGTACACTTTGACCAAGCCCGAGTCTGAGCGAGGTAGTTTCTGATGATTCTTGAAGTCGATGTATCTAACATACTTGAATTTGTCGAGCATGGTCTGCCCTTTGAGATCTTCGGTCACGAATCTTGAACATATAGCACGTAGACGCTTGAGAGTACTATCGCTCTTGGCTCTCAACTCTGGTCGAATCTGTTCCTGGAGCACCGTTCTGTACAGACGACGCAATTCGGCCTGTCTCTTCTTGTAAGCGATCGCCTCATTCACTTGCTTCTGGATCTCGTCCTCGGATAACCCTCGCTTCTCACTTCTGATTCTCGAATCGATCGCACGTTTTAAGGCTCCTTCGACGATTGGCACTGTCGCTACTGCATCTTTGCTGTCACCCAATATGGCGTAGTCTAAGGCGCTGAATCCATGCTCATCAGAGATATCGAAGTCCACGCCTGCGTCGGCCATGAACTTCAGGTACCCATTATGCTCCTCCGAAGGCTCCTTGCAGAGGGCAGTCGGCGGACTGGTAGTCTCAGGCGGAACGTTCCATGCCTGTAGGGCTGCGTCCTTTTGACCATCGTGCCACAGTGCATTCCCCAGAAAGAACGCAGAGAATGCTGAAACGGTCGGGTCTTTGTTAGTTTGACGCCTTCGACATTCTCTTGCTGCAGCGACAGCTTTGCCCGTATCTCCTGCGGCAACGTACAGCACGGCTAGGCGGCTCAGGCCCACTGACTCCCAGGTCTGACCGAGTCCTAGATACCTGGATCCAGGATCCTCCGCCTTGGCGCGTTCTTGGAGCGCTCGAGATAGCGATACACGCTCATTCATCTTGTCGATGGCTTCTTGCAAGAAGGCGGGATCTTGCGGCGTCATGCTCTGCCACAGGTTGTAGATGGCCATGGCCTCATTTCCAATTGCCCGACATATCTCGCCGTCTGTTGGCAGACTTGAGGGCGCAAGGCGGGCGAGGCGACTTGACTCGCCGAATCGCTCTCTTGCCTCCTGGAAAGTACCTTTATGTCTTGATAAGAAACCAAGTTCGCCTAATTTGAGGAGTCAGTCAACACTGTGTTCCCACGCTAAGCCTGATTGCGATCAGCTTACCAAAGACGGAGGCTTGGAAGGTCGGATCTGCCGTCGGAAACTCATCGAGCAAGGACTGATATTCATGTTCCGCGCGCTCGAACTGGCCGAACCGTCGGTAGACTGTGCCTAGCTCGAACCTTGGTGTGTATCTGTATTTATCGTCATTCGGAAATCCTGGCGCCTGTGTCTCTACGATTGCTTGCTGTAGAGCATTGAGTTTCTCCTGCCAGCTGCCTTTAGCATGATATTCGTTCGCTGCTGCAATGAGCTTTTCATATCGGGCTAGATGATCCATTGCCATTGTGGGGATTCAAATATCACAAATCAATCGATCAGGCCTTGACCGAATACAGCATTGCTGAGATACGAGCGGAAGACGATTATATCTTGGATCCTGCGGGACGATCGAGATTCTTATATACTCCACAGGGCGTCATGCAAGGCGCAGTCGAGTTTTGTTCCGGATAGCAACGGAGTCAGGGGGACTCCACAATACCCCGCACCGGTGAGAACGCCATCTTGGCGGCGCGTAGTTCTGAGGTCTGGCCACTAATTTCGGCAGACAGCAGCGAATCATCTTCAAGTGCTTGCCACACTTCTATCAGGAGAACTCAGATGGTGCGGGGTTTTGTACAGGCAACTAGGTTGCGCTCAGCTGCCTTATGAATCGACCAGGCGTTTCTTCACGTCTGGTTTGTACCTCATGTCATCTTCTGGTATCTTGCAGGTATTGCCGCTGTCAAAATGGAAGAAGTCAGAATCTCAAGAGAAGCAATGCAACGCGTACTCGAGGGCGTCGCCGTAGCCACGAAAGCACCCGAGTGTCTTGTGCAACACATGTCGGACCTGATCATCCAGCGTGATCCAACAAGTAGATATGAGTCTGGTCCCGAACCCGAATCTCATACCACAGATCCGCCCACCACAGGTCCTTCCTTTCGTGACTGGAGCAACGTATTCGAAACTGCTCCCGAACACCATTTCGAAGGCCCAATCACTCCGCTCATTCAGACTATACTCGGCGTTGCGCTGCTCCGCGAGAAATTACACCACGGCACCTCTGCCAGTCCGATCGAACTCAACACGATCTGGACCCTCATACACGACGCGATAATTACTTCTTCCACTGATGGCGGCATCAAATTCAACGTTAGCCGAAGCGCGCAAGGATGCCTGGTGGTAACACTGTGCAGCCTGATCACTGACGGCAAGATTGAGGAGCTCTGGCGCCTGCACATCTGGTTGCCCGATGGCGAGCGAGGCGTCGATGCCGTCTCTGTGCACTCGCATCAGTGTTTCGGGCGTAGCTGGATCCTAGCAGGCTTCGGTACCGACGTGATCTGGGACTCGTTTGACGTTGCCAGCTCGGACTCCTCGAACGCGACTCACGCAAAGTACGCGCTGGCATGGACGGCGGCCGACGATACGAGCACCAGGGCCATGTTCATGACCCACCAGCAGAGCAGCACGATTCGGAACACGGGGAAGCTGGTCAAACTGCAGCTAAAAGGCCGCACGATGCATAGTCGGGATATGAGTTATTCAATTCCATGCAATACGTACCATGAGTCGATAGTACCTGGCGGCCTCGTTCATGCCACGTTGTTTGTGTTTGATTCCTCGAGAGGGTACGCGGCCGATGCGCCGGTCCTTGGGCCGAAGGAAGGGACGGAGTTCACCCAGGTGAGAGAAACGCCGGGAATTACGGCGGCGAAGTTGGCAGAGATTGTGGAGTCGACGAGGATTGTAGAGGCTGGGAAGCGATCGGAAACGAGCACGTCGGATTCCAACTCTCAAACCTGATTCATATCGCCGTATGGTTTCAATGACCATCAAGAATATTACGGATGCTCAAGCCAAAGGCCTGCCTGAGAAAAGCAGCGACGATCACACGGCGTCACCAACTATTGAGAAGGAAACTCCATCGAAGAACAAGAAGATCAAGGTGTCGGTCGACAATGAGTAACGAATGGTGGGAGCGCATCGATCGACATCGATTGGGACGTTCTAGGTCTTCCGTTGAGCAATTCACCTGAGCTTGCATACCAGGACGATGGGCAGGGAATAGGTTTGTCAATGCGCTCATTGTAAGGCAGTGATGACGACGCAGGACTAGTGCGGTATGTCAGCGCTGTTTCCAGCATTCCAGGTGGCCGTACGGAGGTCGATTTCAAAAGCTATGTCTGACGCTAAGAGCACCACCAAGACGCCGCCAAAATCCTGATCTCTTGGCGAACCTCTCTCTACCTGACTCTCCTACTACCTCTGCCTTCAACGTACTTGTTGCCACCTTTGAGCTCAATAATCTGAGGGATATGTACAAGAATACGCTCTATCCAGCCTTAAATCTTGATCTGAGGGAGATCTACCTAGCACTTCTCCCATACTCTGACTGCTTCAGCTCTTGACATAGGAGCTCCTTTCTTTGTTGTCTCTCTTTTCATGTAGAACTAGCAAGGCTCAATACAGTTGCAGTCTAGGGAGTTGCTACACTAGAGTAGCTTTCTAACCTAGTGAAGCTGATATATCACATGCTGGTAGTGATGAGCATAAGCAGGTGCCTTATCCTCCATCACTACTGTCTGAGGCCTGTCTTGTTTACACTCCTTAGCAAAGGGAAGGAGCTTAGGTACTAGAACACATGTCTGATATCTCTACCAGTCAATTCCCTCACTAGATCTCTGTACTAGCTTAACAGTCTTCTCTGTCCATCTCTAGGATAGCTTCACCCCTAGCCTGTTACAGAGTCCTGTCCTCCTTATAGCCGCGTTTAGCTCCCACTCATCTCTCATGAGAGGCTTAAGCTCAGCGTTTAGCTTAGTAATCGCCTAAGCTGCAGCCTCTCTCTCAACCTTAGTCTCAGGCCTATAGATATGTGTCAGATTCACAGTAGTCTTTGATGTGGATAATGGAATCGTAGAAATTGATGATTGATTGATTGTGTTCCTTGTCTCGTCTCTTGTCTGGGACAAAATTGGGGTTTATTGCGCGTCACGCAGACTTTTCTTGGCGTAGCCAATTAGCAGTTCCAGGTCTCGCCTAATCGACTTAGAACCTTCTGATTGGCTGCACGAACGTCACGTGCCGGGTCCCTGTTCGATTGTACAGCTCCAACCTCTCAGCACTCGCCGTGCTATCTGACAGTTCGATTGTACAGCTCCAACCTCTCAGCACTCGCCGTCTAGTCCTTGTAGTTAAGTGCCTACTTATACCTCTCCTCTCTTATCTTCTATATTAACCTAGGCTTCCTCATAGGCTTGGTCTTATGATATCCTGCCTCTCTTAGGACTTTTTAGACAGTGGAGGCTAAGATATTGACCTCTTGTTAACTAACACCACTAGCAACATCAGCACATGTCTTTTCTCGTCTATATCTGTTACGCCGTACATACTAGATTATCTCCTCCTTAACCTCTTGTGTCTGTTTAACTAGGCGGCTAGAGCGGGAGGCATCTTGAACGTGGTGGGGTAGGATCTTAAGAGGAAGAACGTTTAGATCAAAGCTAGCAGAGATAGCACGGCTGCAGATACGGTCAATTGTACGTGGATTAACACCTGTTAGCTCAGAGATCTAAGAGGTTAACTTGCCGATAGAAGAAGACTTTAACGTGACAATGCATAACTGTGTACAAAGATTAGTAGTAGGAGCTATCGTTAGGGGGAGGGAGAGAGAGAGATCACCAGCTTTAAGAGATTTCATGCTAAGGATACTAAGATCTAGTGGCTTTTGTGGCTTACTTAGCAGACATAACTTTTGAAATCGACCTCCGTATGCCTAAGGAATCTAAGAAGCCCTCGGCCCGTAGCGTCTGTCCGCCCTAGAAGGAGTCTTCTACAACCGAGCGTCGCAACTATGCTATAATTGTGTAGTAGAGGAGTTTAGAGATGTTATTCCGCTGTTAGAGGTGCAAGAAGATAGGTCTTTGTTGTTTTGTAGATACCGCATTAGGTCGCTGTGCTAGGTGTATTGCAGTAGGTGCTGAATGTAGCCTTTTTGTTTCTAAAGAGGATTAGGAGAAGGTGGCAAAGGAGAAGCGCGAGAAGCGTCTTGCCTTAGCGCGTCTAGAAGCTGCTACTGCGCAGGCTTGTGTGGAGCTACTAGAGGTCAAAGACCAAGAGTTAGAGTTGTCAGATTTGATGAGGTATTGAGGCCTGATGATAGATGAGATGAATTGATGATGATGTTGTATTCTGGTGTTCTCTCGGTCAAGTGCGGAGTTTGACCAGGTGTCAGATCTAGTACTAGTGTGCCAAGGCGCTTGTGCCGGCCCCTCCTGTTTCTTTCAGTGTTGGTAGCCTCACAGCACCCCTGATATCTGACAAGAGTATTCTCGTCAGGACTTGAAGCTTCTAGATGTTCAGGACCGGGCCTCTAAGGCCTTAGGTTCGAGTACGCTGCCGGCTACCCTCGAAACTCTATTAGCTGATCCAGGCTGGTCACAGGCTCCTAACCTCCCTCTCCTCTTAATTCTTCTTTTAATCTTGCTAGTTTTGATGATTTTCTGTTATCCTTGTTTAAACCTTTTCCCGATCTAGGGTTATCTATCCCGGTGACAAGTAGTGCTTAGTTATATTGTTTGTTTTAGGAATTTGTAAGGTCCTTAGGTTCGAATCTTTCTTAGTCTAAAGTAGCGCTGGAGCGTGAAGAGCAGGTACAGCGATCGCTCAACCATGGTGCCGGGACCGTGGTTGAGGGTGTTCATACGGAGAGGCTGCATACGGCTTACTGTTTAGCAACGAATGACTCCAGCGTAGCACTACTTATCATATAAGAAGAAGCTGTACGCGGGTTAGGTATGACATGGCTGCGCAAGGGGGAGAAAGCGTACGATGTTGGAGATGTAGATAATTAACGGTGTGTAGAGTAGGAAGTGTGATATACACGATAGCGTGAAGAGTCGGGATTCTTGTAGCTTGGTAAGGGGAGTGGCGTTTTGAGATGCTGAGTTACCACGCTTGAAGAGTATTATAGTGCTCACTATGCCCATTGTCATCGTCATCCGTCATCTCCAATTCCCCCACCATGCCCACCATGCCCACCACCTCCATCTCCATTCCCCTCACTCTCCCCCATCCCCATCCCAATCAACACACTCCCCCAAATTCGTCACAACCTCTACCCCCCTCCTATCCGCTATCCTCACATTCCTCACCGCGTCTCCAGAGCTCCTAAACGCGTGCGTATAAGCGACCAATCGCGTCAACGTAGCATGCCTCAACGCGCCCATGCCGGGAAGAAGTTCAAACACCCTACGCCAAGCAGGGCGCTGTCAGCGCCTTTGTCTAAGTGGGACCTCGTACGTTGACTGGGAATGCGAGTCTTTTACGAGCTTGATGTGCTCGAAGTGGAAGCACGTGAGTGTTTGCGGTAACACGCTCAGCAGTTGGATAAGTTCCGATTCCGTAGCGGTGACGTACGTGAGACTAATACTCTTCATGCGTCCCCACGCTCCATCGTGCAGGGGCACGATAGCCCATAACGCAGGCGGATCACGCCATGAATCGTGCCAACGCTGGTCATTGGCGAAGCGCAGATGCAGGCCTTCAAGGGCGGGAATGTTGGCGACGAGGGCGCGGATACCCATTTCGGGGCACGGGTGAAACTCAGAGATTTCGACGGAGAGTTCGAGTTGCGTTAGATTGGCGAGGAAAGGTGTGAGGGATAGAGGCAGGGGGAGGGCTGATGCGTGGAGTTTTTGGGCGTCAATGTAGTTTATTGGGGCTTTGGCGGCGTGGAAGGCGGTTAGGACGGTTGTGAAGACGGTGGTTTGGAGGGAGGAACGGGGTGCTGGGGGGTGGAGGAGGTGGGGTGGGGGTTCTTGGTCCGAATCGTCAATGTATTGCATCTCTTCTTCTTCCGCGTCCACCTCTTGCTCCTCTTTGTTCTCTTCCTGCTCCCCCTCTCCCTCTACCATTTTCACCCCCTCCTCATTTCTTGGCAACTCATCCTCATAATCCAGCGTTTTGAAATACTTACCTAGCCCCACGCTCAAGATATTCTCCATCCTCTCAAGCGCTCTGACGGTAGGTGGGAACTGGAAACTCTCAAACATGACCTGCGCCCCCACATGTGCATACTGCTTAGCAATGAGGCGATAATTGCTGTACTTGGATACGCGCCAGTCGCACGGGTTGATGAAGGAGAGGATCGTGAGGTGCAGTTCGTCGGGGAGGGGGGTCATGTGGTCCATTGTGTGTATGGTATGGGTTGAAAGGCGTTGTGGTGTTGATGAGAGAATCCAAAGTGTGGTTGATGTGATGCTGGACGTTGTAAGGGTGCGATGGATTGACCATAAGTGCAAGGTAAACAGTGATGAATTTGATACAGTCTTCTCAAGATCAGATGAAAGGTTTTCATCTGATCTCGGTTCAGATTGACTGCAACCAATAGGAGCCTGTGGGCATAGTGAGCCACACCTCAGCCACAACCACCACTTTGGCAGAACCGAGGCCATAGGCTAAGGAACATTTATTAAGGCTTCAGCCCTTTACACAAACGAAGGATCAGGAAAGAGGTTAGGAGCTTGTGAGTAGCTAGGATCAGCCAATGGAGTTTCAAAGGTAGTCGGCAGCGTACTTGAACCCGAGGCCTCGGAAGCCTGGTCTTGAACGTCCAAAACTTTCAGATCGCGACGCGCGAACTCCATCTCCCGATGCTCAACTTCAGCTAACTCCAAACGAGCTTGCACTGTTGCCGCAGCAGCCTGCGCTGACACAGCCTCAAGACGCGCAAGAACAAGACGCTTCTCTTGCTTCTCCGCAGCAACTCTTTCCCAATCTTCCTCAGAAACAAACAGACTGCACTCTGCTTTTACCGCAATGCACCCAGCACAGCGACCCTACTTAGTATCAACAAAACAACAAAGACTCATCTTCTCTGTGGGAATAGAGCAGAGATGAAGAAGAAGGTTGATTATTCTATAGAGTAGACAAGCAGGATTATATACAAGAGTACGCGTAAGCATATGATGTGGAAAGAGTAGCTGTGAAAGCCATATAAGGTACTGGAATGTACCGTGCTCATGTAAGCTCATGTATCGGACCGATAGGGGATCACGATGTACCGATGAGGTTGAGCTGCTAGGTCTGACATTCTCACACCTCTGACAACGGAACGACATCTCTAAACCCTTCTGCTGCACAATCATGGCACGGTTGCGTCGCTCGGCTGTAGAGGACTCCTTCCGGGGCGGACGGACGCTACGGGCTGAGGGCTTCTTGGGTTCCTTATCGGTGAGTTACAAAACAACCGCTCCACCCCTCTGTTTGGGATTAGTTTTTCGCAGCGTTTGGGCCATCCCAAGTAGGTAAAGCCTCCGGTAGTTTCAGGTAGCGATCAATAGCGTAACCACTATGGCTCCCACACACAAATTGCCATACAACCTGCAATGTTCTGATGCTAAACATGCCAAAACGAACCCCTCCTGAGCTCATCCAGCGGCTAATGGAGCTCCTGGCTGCTGGGGTGTCTCAAACTTCATGCGCACGATGACTTCGGATGGCTTGCACAACAATACAAAGGATTCAATTAAGCTTTGACCTTTACAGCCAGCCTTACCCGCCTCGAACAGGGGTTGTGGGACGCCCCAAGGTGCTCCTTTTGTACCAGGAATAGGTCAGAAACGCTGCCAAAAGGGGCTCTAAATGTAGCTCCAAATGCTGATCTCAGTGCAGGAACTGCTCCACTTCCTCAATGAGAAGCCTTGGGCATATATTTCAGAGATGCAAGAGCATCTAGAGGTCCTCTACAACGTCAACGTGAGCCATGACACCGTTTTCCGGGTGTTGAAGAAGCACAAATGGTCTAGGGAGCAATCCAACGCTCTTAGAGACGCCTGGTACAAGCGATCACGGCACTGGTTACCGCACTAAATAATAGCTCTTGATGAGAGCGCTGCAAACGAGAGATCTAGTGATCGAAAACGTGGCTGGTTGCCCCAAGGCATAGCCTGTGTGGCCACATACGGTGCAAAACGCTCCGAACAATGGTCTATTCTGCCGGCTATGACAGTAGATAGGTATATTGTATTTGAGATCTATCAAGGCAGCTACAATCAGGAGCGTTTTGACGACTTTGTAGAGCATCAGGTGCTCCTAAAGTGTACTCCTTAGCTGGGAAAACGCTCAATTCTGGTGTTAGAGAACGCTTTGATTCATCACAGTCCGCGTGTTGCTGCACTGTGTAAGGCTGCTGGTGTGTTATTAGAGTATTTACCGCCTTATTCACCCAATTTCAACCCTTTGAACAGACCTCCAAGCAGCTGAAAGACTGGATCAAGCGGAACTACAAACTTGCTGCTTTATATAAGAGTTTTGAGGAGTTTTTAGAACATGGGATTATTAATATATGCACGGAAACTAACTGTTCTAGCCTATTCCGGAGGTGTACATATGTCAAACGCGATGACTAAAGGCGGCTTTAGGCGCTGTTTTTCAGTGTTTTCTTAAAACTCAACACTATAGGTGAGCATCTTGTTTTTGACCTTGCAATGTCAATACAATTACCTGGCCTTTTAGGAGCTGTTTTGAACCACTGTGAACTACAAATAGTTTTAATATAAAGTCAACTAGACATGTAGTTGTAAAGTAGCAATGTCCATCTATATGGTGTATTAGTGTTGGGCACCGCCGTGCCAACAATTTTGAGAGGGCAGAGGCAAAATATTCTATCTAAGGGGCACCCGAATGTTCGCGCACGGCCCCACGCTAGCGTCTTGCTTAGCCGTTTGAAGCGCGGGGTAGCGGCAGAGACGGAACATCAACAATTTGATGCAACTCTTAAACAACAACGACAATGCGTATTTTATTTCTCTACTTGTAGGTTGGCTACTACAATTTCCTGTTACACAAATGAAAAGTACAGTCTGAACTAGCGTTTCTAGATCTCTGATCCCAAATCCGTGTTGTGGTTATGAAGAAAACTAGATGCTCACTGCCGCAATTGCTATCCTATCATTTAGGCTGTCACGACTCCAAGAACCTCATTCTTCTAGCACTAACAGCCTATCACCCGCATCATCATGCTCGTTTCCGCCGTTCCCACCACCATTCAAGCCGCATAGGAGGGCTGAAATGTTCCCAGCTTCTGGCCCAAGACTCTTTGACATGTTGGCAAGCATGCCTACTATCATCAGCTAGGTCACTTGAGTAAGTTGCCTAGTAAGTTGCTCTGACGCGTCAGGGATGCCATCTCTCTTACTCTTTTGAGTCCCCATCTCTCGCAACTTGCGGAGTTGTGCCTTGATGTTTGGTGATGGCTTAGTGACAGTAGACAACGCTGTCAAGAGCTCCCTGTTCTATGAAGTCAGGATGTCAATGCTGACTTTGTAGCGGTTCTCAATCTTCCTGGAAGCTCCTCTCCATCCCTGAGTGCCACCCAACACGTCAGCCCCACGTTCAAACAGTGAGGATCTTGGCATTGCCAGTACGTCAGAACACCGTTTGAAGGTCCCTCTGTTGCCACAAGAGCAGCGTTACGAGCCGGCAGTTGAGCCTCCTGTCGGGCCGTCGAATTTGAGCTTGGGGGGGTGGGATTTGGGATATGTACAACCGGTGGTTCCAGCATCAAAACCAGGTCAAATTCCACCAGGAGAGGCTCCTCTGGATGCTCGTGGGCAACCTCTGGAGCTCGTTGACGTCGTGCAGGCTCTCAATGAGGCGCTCTGCGGTAGGGTGGCCTCTGCAGTAGACGACTGCCATAAGGTTCATCTGCTTCATGGGAGAAACTTGCTTAGCAATAGTCCTTTTTACCCAGTCCCTGAGGGCTCCAAAAGGGGCTGTGAGGTGTTGGATTTGGAGCTTTTCTAGCCCGAGAGAGGCTTGTGAGGCTTACCCGGCCCAGGCGTAAAGTAGACTCTCCACCGAGCGTTGAACTTGACAACAGGACGGTCCTCAGATGGAAGCCTTGGCGGCTCTTGACAATGGGCGTACTAAAGGTTACGACTAGAAGGTGTCTTTTGACGCTGCCTAGAAGGTGGGACAACGTCGTCGTCATCTGTGATGTCGTCGTCGTCTGAAGTTATCAGGAGAGCAGCCTGTACAACCCCTGCAGGCTGGCTGAATAGCACATCTTGTTCAGTGAGTTGTGAAGCTTCTGGTGAGATGGGCGTTGGAGGGGGGATTAGACGACGCTGAGGACGGTTATGGGGTGTTCTGGATGGTGCTTCATCACGTTGAACACGTTTTCCAACTCCAGAAACACCTCTAGTAGCCATCTGGGAGCTATTTGAGTCAGTTTTGGAGCTCTTGGGATGAGGTTAGGAACGTACGTTCGATTCTGACGATTTGGCGGAATCATGGTGGTGGTGGCAGGACAAGAAATACCTCCCCACGCAGGCAATTTGATTGTTTGTGTCCTCCTAGTGCGTGCGCTATTCCCCTTGCCTCCAGCGTCACAAACAGCGGTTCCGGTGGGCATGGTGTTGAGTTCGGGCGTCTCCCACCCAGGTTTTAGGTGACATCACGCTAGGGCCATCACCACGGTGAGCATCTATCACATCACAACAACCACAATAGCTACTAAAAAACGGAGACTGGGAGGTGTTTCAGCAACCTCATTTTACTTATTTGTAACCTTCAACTATGTAATTATTGACGTGGGTGGTGGTAAAACAGATGGGTGGGCATAAACAGAGGTATGTTCGGAGTTACCGGGGGTGGAGCGGTTGTTTTACAACTCACAATAGGCATGGTTAGGGAGGCAATACAGAAGCAGAATCACAACTCACAAGCGAAAGGGTTATGACCAGCCGCCACGGAACAAGGATGCGCCGCAAAGGAGGCGTGCAGGCTGTTGAGGACAACACGCAATGAGAGGGGGGATAGTGTTACAAACAAAGGTCAGGACGTATTGATTGTTCGGACGGGAACGATCAGCCCGCCCGAAATGGGGCAGTGCAACCATGTCATGTGACTACCATCCTGCCAAGCAGTACCATCCCCGGATGGCACACCATCCCATAATCTTAGGGATGGCTGCGAGGGATAGGATGGCACGCGGATATATAGATACCCACAATGGGCTCCTACAGCTCATCGTGTTCAACTCAACACAGCGATCTTGATACAGCCTTCCCAGCAACCCTGATCTCTGTAGTGATACCCGGCAACTACTCTCTCTGTTCTCCCGGTTAGAGCTGTTGCAACCCCCTCTGTCTGTCTATCTGCGAAACCCAACCCCAGTGCTTGAGAACACCGGAGATATCCTCTCTACTTCCGAGTGCCCTTCACATTGCGTTCGAGCCCCTCCAAAAGAATATTTCAGCTTGTTGGAGAGGCGTACGTTCACGGAATCATGCATGGCAAGGCTATTGGCCAATATCCAAACGTCGCATTCGATATAGTTTAGATATTAGAAGGATAGCGGCGGCTCCAAACACCGCAGGCCAGTGAAACTGACGCCTAAAATGATCAAAGCCTTTGCGCAATCAGCATTGTTGAAGGACGTCCAAAAATTTAGTGCGACTTGTCTAAGATTTCCAGCTCACCATGTCTCAGAGCATTACGGGTCAAACTCTCGTTCATTCATAACTAGGTGATGGACTTACAAAGCCGGCGACTAAGGTCTAATAACATCTTGGCATTGGAGCTGGCGGACGCGCAAATATCAAGGCGAACTATAATTCTAGTACTGCGTTTGTGTGCTGCATCTAAGTAGGTGAGCATAGTAGCAATAGATGCAGCAGGAAACATAAAGAAGAGGCTTCAGACAATGATTCATTGAACGGGTACAATGACTCGAAGACCAGCTTAGAGTGGCTACAGCCATCGCCGATAAGGTGGTCCTCGCAAATATTATTAGAAAAAAAGTCAATGCTCGCTGCCAAGAGCGTCGAGGCAAATGACCCTGTCAAAGCTGGAATGCTGGAGACGGCAACCACCCAGGAAGATGCTGCGACCGGCTCTCCACAACCAGACCTGCTGATGGAGGTCGAAGAACTTTCCCTCATGGCTGATCAGGATGCAGCAACGGTGGAGATTCAGCGCAAGGAGGAGGAGGCCTTGGCGTGTGAGAAGACGGATTTGTTCAAGTTATGTTCGAGAATGTTGTCGTGGTGTGGAGTGCTAACGAGGTGTTGCAGGATCTGCTTGCTACAATGAGGCGCGAAGCTATTCTCAAGGCCGCATTCGACTAGGGTGACGGTACTTAGGTTCGCAGTGGTGTTGATGCTACAAAAGTTTTTTTAATGGGAGGCGTTGATGTTCTGGGGTTTGATCTGTTTCTCACCTAATGGTACTGGCATGTGATCTACTGGTGGACCTTGCCTTCTGGTCTTTGCTGGTCGGCAACTCTATAGAGTGTCCTGTGCTTGCTTTATCTGTATTCTTTAGTCTTCTCTCTTAATTTAGGGCAAGGGATGTCAAGCATATCTTAGGTTGAGCAGCCTCAAGTATGGGAAGTTCTCTTCTCATATCACACCAATGCCAAAAACATTAGCTAGCTCCATGCTCTCATTGCGAAACGGTTTGACTATTATCTGTGTAACCACCGCATACACTCTTCTGCTATGCGAGCTATTCGTGACAATAAGAGATAGAGATGCGCGCACAGGCGGCTGACGCACGGTCATCTGTGTCGTTGTGAAGATGAATGTGAACGTGCAAACGGCGAGCGGTGAGCGGTGAGTAGTGACGAGATAATTGTTATGATATAGGTTCAACGCGTGAGAGTGAAGACAAGCGCGTTGCGTTTGCACGTGCTACTCGTAACAACATTTAAGAGGTCTTCTTCCGCCTCTCCATCGACAGAGCACCGTCCCACCGCTCCCTTCTTCTTGTGAATAGCAGTAGCTCATAGCTGCTGCTTACACGCGCCGCAGTTCTTCTCTTCCAAGCATATCATCCTCACTTCGCATTTGAGATGCCTTCCCAATCTTTCAAGGCTTGTAGAGATCGTAAGTTCATTTTCAGTGTACACCGCCTTCGCTAAATGTCCAAGAATTGGTCCACGGTGCTGTTGCGAGGATTTGGCCTCTGTTCCAGAAAGCGCCATCTCCGTTTGCAGGGTACAAAGCAGCTGAGAAGTACCTCGCACAGAGGCTGGCATCTCAGCATTTCGACTACGCCATCGATGCAAATGCGACAACCAAGCACGTATGGAATGTCAAGAATCGTGTCCATCATGAGTTCACGCGAGAGGCAGAGAAAGCCGGGCTCTTCATTATCGACCGTCACCCGCAGGAGGTAATGGCAGACTCAATGGCGAACGCAACACCACATCATATTCAACGTTCGTATCGCGACTCACGATCTCTGAGTTGATACTGAAGCACATAGTCGTCAGCATGAACAACACTCAGCTGCTGGAAACCACCATCTCAAAGTGGCCCAACTCTTTTACCGACCTTAGAGAAGCCAGGCACTGGGCCAGACAGATTTACAGACAGAACGGCCTGGAGTCCAACCTGTGCGTTGGCAAAGCACCCTCAGACGCCCGAAAGCAAGCCGTAAACTGCGCCGTCATGAACGCGTACAACGCCGGTAAATTCGCGGTGGATATCCGCCCTGCTATGTCTTCCACACACATGCCGCAAAAGGAGGAGGACAAATTGCTGTTGTCTTCAGAAGGTCGGTCTGAGGATCAAATGTCTCTTCCAAACTCGATTCGCTCCAGTAGCCCTGCTACCTCAGACGTCGATCAGGATGACGAGCTTCCGCAAACACCCGGACCAGCAACCATATCGAAGCAGGAGGGTGTACAAACTATCACGTTAAGCTTCAAGAACGTCATCGAGCTGGACGAAGCTTACATGGCAGCACGTTTTGAGATGGCAGAGCAGATGTTGTCTCGCATCGGCTTCCACCCGGCGGACAAGAAGGCCCAAGAGATAGAAGACAAGATAGCAAACGCGGAGGAGAATCTTGCAAAGATGGGTATTGAGGTTGGCGGGAAGAAGATGGCGTTCCTTGAGTAATTTTACTCATCGGTCACCGTACCAGAGCTGGAGGATGAACGCGCGAGGAGGAATTCGATCAACTGACCAGCTCGTTACATATGCATCAGCGCGGTTAATTACCACATTAAAAGACAAGGTCACGCGGCCTCGCATGCATCATCCCAAATATACTCCCAGCTCCCCACATACTTCCCTTTCCTCTTCTCTACTAATTTCTTCCCCCAGCCTTCAACTTCTCCACCTCCTTCTCAAGCCCAACCCCCACCTCCCTCTGCCACCCCTTATCAAATCCCATCTTAAACAGCACCTTATACCACACAAACAGCAGCGCCAAGAAAAGCGCTTGCACCAAATTGTCCAGCAGCGCAAACTTCCTGCCCTCGCACTTGCCGTGCCCAACAAACTGCGCAATTCAGCTCACCACGTGTACGGTAATAGCCACGGTGTTGACTCTCGTGGCTTTGTACTTTGTTGTGAGTTTGTTGGGAGCCGCAGCAAAGGAGAGCATGGGCGTCGCGGTCAGGCCGGCAGCGTTGGGGGAGAGTAAGAGGTAGAGGGTCGAGTAGTTAGGTGAGTGCGGTAAGGGTGCCGAGATTGAGGAGGAAGTTGAGGCGCGTGAGGAGGGCGGGGCCACGGATGCGGAGGGTGGGCGTGTTTGTGCCCTGTAATTGTCTTAGTAGAATGATAGGATGAGAATGAGGGCTGAGGGTAGTTTACGAATTGGAAAGCCGTGTCTAGCAGTATTGGGACGCAGGCGATGTGTATGCCCACGTACGGCCCCGGGTTCTTCTGAGAGTGCAGAAGAACGAAGTGGTACGAAAAACTTGATCTGGAGAGTCCGATGCTCCACCCCGCGAAGGCATTTCGGACAAGATGGCCGGTTTCAATGCCTAGCGATGTCGCTATAGTGCTATATTACAGCAAGTATTCCAAGCATGTTACAGCCTTCAACATGCGCAACTTTGACGACTAAAATAATCCACAGTACGCCTTTGCTGGCATTTAAAGTCAGTCCTACAAAGGACTATTTCTCTGGGGCCTTCCAGAGCGCTGCTTTGAGCGGAGTCTATCTTTAGGTCTGGACCTGTACAACGCCAAAGGATAAACAATCGAAAGGAGAGCAAACCAGGCGCCGAGCTGGTCTTTGATAGCCTGGAGAGGCCCGACTGAGCTGGCGGAACAATGGCATTATGGTGGCCGAAGGGTAGCTATCGTGTGCTGTCGCTTGAGCGAGGATAGCGTGGTGCAAATATCGGCGCATGGATATGGTGACTGTCCGTTGTCGAAGATAAGCCTCTCCAACGATGACCTTCTGTCTAGCTCGGAGGGCGACGAGTGCAGTCCCTGTGAAGTCACACTCGACCAAGCACGCTCAGTCATACCTATCGCTGTGATACCCCTCATAAAAGATATATACATCTTCTTCTGGACGTTCTGCCAGCGACTCGGAGTTTGGGACACGCCTCCAAGCATCCATCCACATGAAGACGCATCTCGAATGCAAATCCATGCCTCTTAAGCGTACGACGGATATGTTAATATTACCAACGAGGCGAATAGACCGCTCCTAGGACGCAAAGGTTGGATGTAGAATGGATGTTGGTGGTTGTGGCGGGATGCGTAATGTCGGGCACGGCCTCTGTCGCTTCTCGCGGGACTGCCCCACCACCTCACGGCGATTGGTGTCCCTGGCGTGTCTTGCATGTTTACGTCGCGTGTACCTCGTGGGCGGCACATTTGGCATGCCGACCACACATGCGGCCACGCTCTTAGCACGCCTCTAAGAACTGGAGCGAACCGCAGGTTGGTCACACCGCAACAACCCCCTCTAGACGCGATCAGCGATGGAGTCGGCTCGGGACCAGGGAGCGCGGCACGGCAATTGGCCTGAGGGTAATTTAGCCAAGCAGGAGCGGTGGACCCTGCCGCTTCGAGATAAGCTAACGACCTAGACAGGGAAACCTCCTGATGCGAACCCTGGGGAGCTCCTTTCGCGTCGCTGTCAGCCACGCTCTTTTTCCGCTGGAATTTCAAGGTGCTGCACTTTGTGCGTAGTCGCTCTTTCGAGTTCTGTCGTTGCTTTCCCCGGTGCATGACTATAGCGGCATCGTGACGCTTTGCGACAGAGTCAGTGACCCCCGTCGATAAAACGACGAATCCACGCATACGAAACCCGCGCAACACGCACCGACGAGACTCCCGCACACCGCACGCAATTGGCTTCTGAGAGGTTGCTTCCCGGCGAATGTGCTACCAATGGACGTCATGACAGACGGAACGAACACAATGGAATACGAGAAGGAAGGCGCGAGGGTGAGTGTCGAGGAAGCCACGAGTGTGGAGGAAGCTGCAAGTGTGAGCGTCGAGGCAGTCACGCGGTCACCCAGGACACACGTTGACAGCTCCCCTCTCCCGACCGACTCGATGGTGACGGTGCCGCTGTCGGAGGCGGGGACCAGCCCGGAGGAGAGCGTGCGAGGGTCCCTACTGCAGCCGCTGATCATAGTGGAGGAGAGGAGAGACTCGTCGCGGCCCAGCTCGAGCGAGATACTGCGGGCATTCGGGGGAAGGAACAGCGAGGCGAGCATTGACTCACCCCCGGCGTCCATGGACGAGTCACCACGGGGACGCAAGAGCCCGCAGCGGAGGCAGAGCGACGGGTCGGGCAAGAGCGAGCCGGTCGACTGGGCGGAGCTGGAGAAGAAGGAGGAGCAGGAGCCCGAGGGCGAGGGGCAGGACAAGGTGGGTGCTACCTATGAAGATGTCTTGCAGGTCGGTGCTGATATTATAGGCCATGGCTCTGCTGCTCGCACGCCTCGAGCAGGAGAACAACGCGCTCATGTCCGACTCCAAGGCCGGCATTAAAGCCGCCCGGGCGCGCAGCCAGTCGCGCCCGCCGTCCTTCAACCAGCTCAAGCGGCTCGTGCAGGAGGACGACGCCTCGCACGTGCGCTTCTCGCAGCTGCCCTCACCACCGCCCATGACGGAGCTCGAGTTTTGGGCCGCCCTCGTGCGCGACTACCCGCAGACGGTCCAGCGCCTGCCCACGCTGAGCCTCAACAAGATCCGCGGCGGCATCCCCGCGCCGCTGCGGGGCGTCGTCTGGCAAAGCGCGTCCGGCTCGCGCGAGAAGCTCATCGAGGACCAGTACGACACCCTCTGCGGCATGCCAAGCCCCTACGAGAACACCATCAATAAGGACCTCGGCCGCAGCTTCCCCGGCGTCGAGATGTTCAAGGACCCCGACGGCGAGGGCCAGAAAATGCTGGGCCGCGTCCTCAAGTGCTTCAGCCTGTACGACCACAAGATTGGCTACTGCCAGGGCCTCGGCCTGCTCGTCGGCCCGCTGCTGATGCAGATGGGCGACAAGGAGGCCTTTTGCGTGCTGGTGCGCCTGATGGAGGACTACGACCTGCGCTCCTGCTTCCTGCCGGACCTCTCGGGCCTACACCTGCGCATCTTCCAGTTCCAGCAGCTCCTCGGCCACCACATGCCGCTGCTGGCAAAACACCTCGACGACCTTGGCGTGGAGCCTGCTTACCTAACCCAGTGGTTCCTCTCCTTCTTCGCCGCCACGTGTCCCGTGCCCATGCTGCTCCGCATCTACGACGTCCTCTTCGCCGAGGGCGCGTCCGAGACCCTCATGCGCGTCGCACTCGCGCTGATGAAACGGAACGAGCAGCGGCTGCTATCTCTTGCCGAGTTCGAAGACGTCATGCAGCTACTCCTCGGACGACAGCTGTGGGATCCGTATGGCCTGAATGTTGGTTCTGCCGATGAGCTGGTGAACGACTTTGTCGGCTTCACCGACGACGTCACCCGCGAAAGGTTGCATGGCTTGGAGCAGCAGTACAAAGAGTCGCAGGAAGATTCGTCCAAGCAGCAGGTGCAGAAGTCGGCCATGTCGTTCCTTGGTCGCTTGTGGGGCCCCTCCAACTCATCCACCAAATCTGTTACGCTAAGCCCTGGCCTCACCGCACCTTCGCGACCCGTGAGCTTCCTCCGACGCTCCGCATCGAAACAAAGCCTTGCATCGACATTCAACTCAACCGAGTCCGACTCTTCGGCCGCAACTCAAAGTACGGCTCTGACAGACCTGTCTCGAGGCTCAGGCGCAGACGCTTTCTCGCTAAAGTCGGGCCACGCCTCAGTCGCAATGCAGACAGCACAGGAGCGCGAGTTTAACGAGCAGATTGAGCAGCTGCTCCTCACCATGAGCCAGCTTCAGAAGCACAACAGCGACCTGGAGGCTGCACTGCAGAAGCAGCGGGAGGAGCGCCAAGAGGATCACCGCGTAGTCCGGACGGTGGTCGACAAAGTCAAGAAAAATTCGCCGTCATCACTCGCCGCACCGTCGTCACGAGCTTCAAGACGGAGAACGACAATCACTGCCGCGACCGTGATACCACCACCAGACGAACCATCGCCTGATGCACTGCCCGAGGAGGCTATCGAGATCGTCGACATGCTAGAAACACGATTTCCATATGAGCAAACCCACCACCGCGCATCATCCATTTTCGAAACGAAACAAGAACTGCGCGAAAACCTTTCACGAACAAAGGAACTCCTACTCTCGGAGACGTCACGCGCACAAGCACTAGCTCGCGATCTCAACGACCGCGACGCCGAACTGCAAAGCGCGCGGGACGCCCTAAAAGAGACACGCCACCGCCTCCAAGAATCCTACAACCAAAGCCAAAAGCACGAAAAAACAATTCAAGAGCTCCGCCAGAACGCCAGGAAAAACTCCGCCGCAGCATCCTGGACTCACGTCGACTCCCCCGACACGCCCCCTACTCTCTCGCGCTCAACGACAGCAGACAGCATATCCTCCGGCTTACGCGAACTCCGCCTCGGCCGCACCTCTAGCCAGAAATCGACACACAACCCCGTCAATGTATTCAGCAAACGCTCCAGCTCGCTAGCGACGCAACAAGTCCTATCTTCCACGGAGAATCAGGCACCCGCCGACAACGAGGCGCTGCTCCTCGAACTTGTCAACGCTAAGACGGCTGAGGTGGTGGCGAGGCAGGAACTCGAGGAGTTGAGGACAAAGTTCGACAACATGAAGAGAGTAATGAGTGGGCAGCAGCTGGGGGCGCAGACACCGACGCCAACGCAGTCACCTGGTATATCCGTGGACAAGAATAACGGGGGTGGTGCTGCTGCAGGAGGAGGGTGGAATTGGGGCGGCTGGAAGCGGACGGTTAGTGCGGGTGGAGCGGTCCCGTAGATGGGACATGAAGCGTATATCTGTGGAATGGCAGAAGAGCGCGTGCGATGTAAATATGCTCGCGATACTTTGGCTGTATATGTCACCATTTGGAGCAACGAGAATGAGGTGGATTTGTGCATACTGGATCATGTGTTCAGCATTTTTGAGTGGAGAGATGGGGGAAAGATATTTTAATACATGATATATGACATATGAACTACACTTCCTCATTCTGACTTTAGTTTACTGTCTTCGAGAGCGATACATGCTTGTTTGTTTGACCGTAGGGGAGTGGAGTAGACTTATCGATAAGCTAGCTAAGTAAGAGGGCACTTTTCCATCCCATCTTCTCCTCGTCTGAGGTTCTCCACCCTAGTCAAGCGTGTAATACCCACCTACTATTGCATTGCGTTGCATCTCTGGTCGTTGTCGTCAAGCATGCCCCTTGTCGACCTCCTTTCTAGCCTCCCCACCAAAGACATGTCACAACCTTGGAAAACACACATAGAAGACAAGGTACTGGTTGCTTTGAAGACATCATATGATACGTTGTATTAAACATTATTATCCATCAATAGCCTCTTACATGACCATCTTACAGGGCTCCACTAAGCAAGAAGAAGCTGACCTCCTTGTCAAGAGTCGCCAGCGCCGCAAAGTGCGATCGCAACACCACCCGATCTCTACTCGCGTGGAATACGACTGCCTCCTGCTCTTCACTGTTTCACACGCTTCTCTCCCGGTCTGCCTGTATGTCGCCCATTGCGCTTGCGCTTCGGCGACGATCGTCGCGAAACAATGCCATCCACAATCGCCGCATTCTTGCCCTCCTCTCCGGGATCATCCGTCACAAACGTTTGATCTGCGCGATACTGTCGAAGCTCTGCTTCTGAAATGGTAGGCAAATACAAGCTCCTGCCCTTCTGTCCCTCCAGTAATTTGCGCGTCACATCGCGCATGGCCTTGATGCCTGAATTCACGTGTCCCAACTTTCCCTTGATAGAGATCTCATCCCGGGGCTCGCGGGGTAGTAGCAGGTCGTTGCCATTTGCGTCTTTGAGGATCTTGCCCGCGAAGAAATTGTTGAATGCTTCGCTGATGGGCGCTGGGCCGGGGAATTTGATGTTGTGGCCTGCTTCGACTGTGCCCTTGAGTTTGTGGTGCAGCAGCATTATCCAAGCGTCTTCGTCGGGGTGGAATGCGTTTATGGTCTTTTTGAAGGCGAAGCCGCGCCGGCGGAGGACTTGGCTTGGCCGCGCCACTTTGCGACGTCGGCGACGTGCGACTTGTCGGACCAGTTGATGGAGTCGTGGGGGGTTTTCCGGAAGGTGTGTATCTCGGTCATATCGGTCTCGGTTTGGCGGAGGTGGATTGTGAGCTTCTCTGGTGCGGGCGTGCCGACGATGGGCGAGTCTGTGCAGCCGGAGATGAGCGCCCACTTGCCCTTCTGTGAGCCTGCTAAGTCTGGGATATTTTCGTCCTCGTCTGCATCGGCGGTCTGTGTGTCCACAGCAGGTAGAGGCGATTTCTCTCCCCGGCGAATCGATGCCGTCGCGCTTTCCTCTAGGACCACGGGAAGCTTGGGCTTTGAATCCTTGGGCAGGATTTTCTTCAAACCGCATTTTGATTCTCTATCGGCTCTGGCCGCCGCCTCAGCTGCTTTGACCATTTGAGCAAAGGACGAAACATCGCTGGTATCATGCAAAACATCGGTTTCCGATTCAGACTCAGCTACAGCGCCAGACGTCAACTTGGTCTTGTTCGCGGTTGCTCTAAGTGGAGACTTGCTTTTGGGTACAGCATTCCCATTTGCGTCTAAGATGGTCTTCTTTTCAGAAGCGCTGGAAGTCATTGTCATTTTTCGCTCTTCCCAAAGCTTAGCCAGGTCCTTGACATGATCCAGATAATTGTCGAGAACAAAGTATTTCGCGTCAACGATCGGGGCATTCTGCTCCTCTTCATACTCCTTTGTGGTACCTTCGATCTCGGTCTCGCTCATCGGAGGCCTGGCCTCGTTAGTTGTAGCGGCAAGCTGTTCAGGAGGGTTGTTGTAGACGAACTTCTCCGCCATCTCTACAGTCGTGGCATCATCGGGGACATGTTCATTCGAAATCTTCCAGCGCGTCTTGTTGATAGGTTTCCAGCCGGACGTCGTCAGTATACCAGTGCTGAACTTGGAAATCTTGATGCCTGCGGGAACAGAGTCAATGATGGAAGGGGCGGTATCGACGTTGTGGGGATGACTCTGCAAAGACTTCGGTAACACCATGTCCTCAAGCTCGGCGAGATTATCTTCGTCCTGAAGTCCGACGCTCTGGTAGGCTGTCTGTGTCTTTGGTTCCATCTCAGCCCAGATAGGCGTGTGAATATTCAAGCCCGGAGATGGAGATTCCCAGCCGACAAATTTGAGGGGTTCGACGGTGAGACCCAGATCCGCGAAACGCGCAACTCGAGGCAAAAACCCGGTCTTGTTCGATCTTATATGAATGCTCGAGTACGCGGCGCCTACATCAACCATGGCGACATCGTTGTACGATGTCGCTGGTAGCGGGGATGAGGGTACCGTGATTGACGTCGAGGGGCTACAGTCGGTGTCAGGGATGGTGCGCGACGTCAACGGAGTACTCGAGAGTGAGCCCTCTGCGGCGCGATTGTGCGGAGGTGTCTGCGGCATGTGTTGCGTGTCCGCGGGTGTTGGTAGTGTGCTCTCCATCACGATCGACAGCTACAATTCCGAGGGTAGGCGGCAGTGGGCGAATGGCGAATCTGGGTCCAGCACGAGGTTGATGTAAGAATGGGATGCGGCGAGAGGAGATTGGTCGCAAGTAGACTGGAGTTCTCGGAGCGACCGAGCGACGTTCATCACTTTTGCGGCAGGGACGACGTCTAGTGAATGTGGTAGTGGCTGATGACGTGACTGTCGACATTGTGCAACGACACTCGCGGTGCACTTTTGAGTTAACGCGGGCATTCAAGGTACGCAGGAAAAGCACTGATGGCCACGTGTGATACTCCATCCGATGTGTAAGTACATGGGAAGCAAAATATCGGCATCATCAGAACTTACTGGATCACCCACGTTCAATTTATTTATTGGGTCCGTAATACTGCGCGGCCATGTCCCTTCGAAGCAGGGCCCTCAAAGAAAGCCCATCACTCAATGGTCTGTTATGATTGATGGGATTTTGGTGGGTGCTCCTGATCTCATTTTTTCCGTTCATCTTTGTGCTTGGTCAGTCGTTGTTCCATTTCACTCGTCATCAGAAACATCTGGACGAGAATATGAGGCTGTCAGCACTTCAAGAGCGAGGCGGTCACGTCACCTGGACGCAGCTTTCACTGAGACTCTACACTTGCACCTGTATCCCAACAAGGTGTTTGTTTCCTATCAGGTTTTTCCATTATCAAGGCACTAAATTCATGCCCGCAAATACACTTCAATCAACAATGGACGGCTTTGTCGGCAATTTGGACGAATGAAACCGCTGTTGCTGCACGGTAGCTGCTATCCCTATTGGTTCGTGTGGCTACTAGTGTCATTGAACTGCAAGTAATGTCTTATATATCGAGTCGACAACTATACTCTCCGTAGTCGGAGAGGACCAGCCGTTCATACAGCTTCGATTGGAACCTGCGAGAGACTTGGTGCGATTAGCATTAATGAGGGCTTTACCATTTTAATCTTTGATATTCACAATGCAACAAGACTTCAGGATGCAGGCATAGCAAGTTGCTCGAGGGTTATCGACAATGGACATGAGCTTAGTCTCAACGGATAGAGCCTAACGTTGATCTTGTCAGCTATCTAGCGGTAATGTATGAAGTAATCCCACCGCGTGTCATCGGCTTGAAGTCGTTGCGAAAGTTCGATTGCACCGGTAATCATGTGTGCATACAATGGTTGATAACAGTCAATGAAAGCTGTGATTCCCGAATCGTTGCTGACGCACACGCGCGAATCTTGCGCGTTGGAGTGAAGGGCGCAACCAGGCAGCCTGCCATAAATTTCTTCCGCAGCCTGAAAGCTTCAATCCTAGCGCACTTGACATCAACTACGACTCTCTTCAACTCACGACTACAGAAGTGCATCACGAATTGATTCAACCATTCGATACCTGCGTTGACGTAACGCAAAGCAACATATCGAACGCGAACATGCACGACTACAGCAAGGAGGTAGTAATCAAGTTAAAGAATATACTCCGGAACGTGAGGCTCTCATTTCCAGCGACAAAGACTGAGATGATCACCATGCTGGAAGACTGGGACAAGGAGAACGCTCCACGCATCGCCGCGCATGAACCAGACCGTCCGAAAAGAGCAAAAAGAGCTCAGGCTATCGTGCAACCATCAAGAGCAAAGACTACTACAGCAGCTGAGCAGCCATCGAAGCGGCTCAAACGTAAAGGCAATTATGAGACAGGCCCGCAATCGCCGAAGCGACAGAAGACTGATTGTATTCCCCACGCGTTACATGAACAATTGGAGTATCCATTCATTAAATTTGGTCTCAACAAATTCGTCTACTATCCAAAAGAGGATGTAGATGCGAGAGAAGAGGAGAACGCAATCGAGACGAATACAGAAGCCTCTTCTGCATATAGAGCAACACAAGAAGACGACACAGATACACAAGCCGAGTATGACGGGTATGATAAAGCGCAGAAACATAAGTATAGGCAGAAGCTACTCTTCAATTCGAGGACTGGTAAAGCTCGAGGTATATTGGAAGAAAAGGACAAGTCGGCTCCTCCGAGAGCCATTACCGGAGACCAGGAGCCACCAAAAGGAAGGAGCAAGAAGCATACTGACGCGATGTTCGATGAATTTGTCGGCCGGTTTCAACCAAATGCGCTTGCTGTGGAGGGTGGCAATTCAGAAGAGCAAGCGGCCAACAGCAAGCGTGGACTCGCACAAGACCACCGTGTTTGCACAGTCGCCCGGAAGACCCATCGATCAATGCTCGAGTCAAACCCCGAAGATGTTAAGTCACTCAGGCGATCCAAGTTGCAAAGTCCTTCCGATGATACCGCGAATGTCGATCGGGGCGAGAGAGACGACGTACATAAGTTGTACGAGGGTTTCGCGCTTGACCCTACAGACGACCTGGTGACAAACAATACCGATGAAACCGAGGTCAAATATCCTGCGTCTAGGTCAAGTTCGGTTAGAGTAGCATCGAAGTCATCCAATCACCCGAAGAGCGGAAAGAAGGGAAAGAAGACCGAGGAGGATATTGAAGCAGAGCATGCGGAGCGAGTGCGCTTGGATGCAGAGAAGAAGCGAATACTTCACGAGTCACTTCCTCTCGGTGCTTATACTGATCTAATTGTCGCACGCATTTGGCGCGTTAGACATCGTACAATCATGCTCAAAATGGACAACGATGTGGCCCCTGGTAAAGAGCGAGCGCCAATGAATCAACTCGGCAGCTGGCGGTGGGAGGAGCGTTACATGGAACTGGAAGCCGCGGCAGGCCGCGAAGTACCGCTTTGGATGGGCGGATCATCGCCAGTTGGACAGGGTTGGAGCGATGATCTGTGGGATGACGACGAGGACGTTATCAAAATCTAAATAGGAGACTTTGAAGGACTCGATGATGTGTGCAATTATCGAGGGAGTAGTAAGGAGATTTACGCATTGTCTTTTCTTTGTTCCGTATAACCTGTTTTGGGAATAGGTTGGTATTGGAGTTTGAACAAAGACATGTCAGTTCGCCAACAGCGATAATTCTAGAAAGGGGACAATGAAGTTTTCAACCCACTTACATCCAATCTCAAAGACTCTCGTGACATCTTTTCTAATATCATATTTTGTGAGTTTCCGAGGTCCGAGATGTCCACAGGTCAATCAGCAAACAATAGACCACCACAGCCTCCGAGAGGAGGGCGAAAGCTACGCAGGAGGAAGAACGGAAATAGGGACAATGTGCCAGATCAAAGCGAATATGGCAATAGCGACGACGACAGTAACAACGGTGGCCGTGATGATCCCGCCGAAGATGAATCTCCTAGTACAGGCGGTGGCCTAGAAGCACAACTCGCAAGGTTGAGGAAAACGCTAGGTGCAACGGAGCGAGCAGCATCTATACCAAACTTCGATCAATATCTACAGCAACGAGCTGAAGAGTTGTATACTGTACCACGGCCACCTAATGGCCAGAGACGTATGGCCCTTATCAACAAAGCAGTTGGTGGTGCAGATAATTTTAAACCGAAAGAGCGGAGGGACAAGCATGACGCCAGAAAGAAAGCGACAGGAATGTACGAAGACTTCTTGTACTATCAAACTCCTGAACGCCGAAAGAATTACAAGGAGCATCTCTTAGAGGAAGATCGGCGGAAGAAGAGGAAAACGTTTAGGGATGGTCAAGCACCTGGTTTATTGTGGTGCGATGTGGGGAACGAGGCTCGACTGCGAACCATGTTCGAGTCCTATGAGCGCGATAATGTAGGTATGATTGAGGAGCTAGCAGTCATGGGCCCGGAAGAGTTGCACATGCGCGTACCGAGGGCAAGACGAACACGTGTTGGATTGGGGAAGCCAAACCCACCGATTGACCTAAAACCAATGAATCTAAATTTGGACACTAAAGCTATCGAGCGTAAGCGGAAAGCAATCGAAGATACAAGGAAGGAAACATTCAACGACCCTCAGCCCAAAGAAGAACCAGAGGAGACGCATTCGGAACGGCGCGCAAGGGAGGTGGGTACATTTGGAAGATTACCGACTGAGCACTACGTCAATTCGGTGATGCCAACAGCCAGAGACCTCAGAAGATCCAGACAGCAGAGTGGCCTATTTCTCTCAGCTGCAGAGACGTCGTATGACTGGAATGTCTCCTATGATCAGCTGGATATTATAAAGACCGGAGTCAGACCTGTCGAGCCTCACATGATAAAACAACTGAAGCCTCTGCCTCAAAACAGCGAAGAAGAACCCACACAACTGGAAGTGCAGATGGATATGAAAAAGTTGGAGCGTCAGCTGTTAGCAAAGCAAGCAAAGCAGGAAGAGCTCGGGAAACAACAAGGCGTCGACGCAGACAATAACCCAATTGATGGATTTCTAAACGAATTCAAAGAACCAGTCCGTCCCCACAGGACGTTCGCCCTCTTTCCCACTACGAAATGGGCCGAGACTGCGTATGGCCGCCGCGAACGTGAACATGCATACAAAGATCTGCGCCCCGTCTCCCCAGTTATCTCACCTCCACACTCACCAAGAGGGAACGTGCCAGCCGACGACGAATGGCTCGACATTCCAGTCGACATTACAAGGGACAGTGCTATCTTCAAGGCCTACCAAAAGAAGTTCAAAGACCCATATTGCATGAGAAATCGAGCCTGGCCACACTTCAAAGGTAGAGAACAGGGAAAGGGGTACGAAGTACCATACGAGCCGCTTGATGTCTCTGCGCTGCCAGAAAAACAGCAACTGAGGTTTCGGGAGAAGGAAGGATTATTCGATGAACGAGGGTGGCTTACGTTGCCAGCGCCAGAAGGAACGAGTATGCGATGGCTCAGAGAGGCGCTCGGAGAACCATACCGAGCACCAGAGATGAGCGAGTCAGCGGGTCCTCACGAAGATGAAGGGTCCGATGATGAAGGCGATCTGTTCCGCCAGTCATACCTGGAAGGAAGTTGTACTCAAAGCGGGAGCGGAGGCGGAAGCGGGAATATTTTGAGTGTGGCTGGCGGGCCGCTTCAAAGCGATTTGGACCGATAGACCGATAATCATTTTTTGGGGGCCTAGCTATGTGTGTGTGTTTGAAATTGCGTGCTTGTTGTGATACTTTTCACCCCAAGGCTATCATCACACCTACTTAACCTGTCAAGATGGCTCTGTTAAAGACGACAACGGCATACAGTCCATCCTGGCAGCTGAGCGACGCAGAGCGACAGCACACGAAACACAAGGTTATTCTGGAAATTTTGCGGCAAGTGAGCCGTCCACGGGCTGTCGTACCGAAGTCAACAAAGAAGGACCCGTTGATTGTTATCTGGAAGGCGCAAGATGCGGCCATACGCGACCTAGGTGTCGGCATCAATGACGGCGGAGCTCTCGACGCGGCTATTAGAGCCTATGTGCCTGGCACCACGGGCGTCGTTGATGTTTCTACCCTCCGAGCGGCGATTGACAACAGCAACGCCACAATCCAGGCCGCTGCGGCTAATGCTATTGCGGCCGCCAATACCACAAACACTGCTGTGCCGGCGCTCGCGACTGCTCCCGCTGTGGATGACGATGACAATGACGCTGAAGAGGAGATTTCCGATGAATACAACGACGACGGCGATGAAGGTCATAGCCAAGCGGATACCAATACCGCAGGCCGTGTCACTCACCTCGAGGACGAAGAAGACGCCGGCCCGAGCCGCCCCCGTCGAATCCGCTCCAAGGGCAAAAAGCCAGTAGCTCAAGAGTCTCCCGCCGCATCTATTGATGACAACAAGGACGCCTCCGACGACGACAACGCACTCACCACCCAACAGGCGCTTAGGGGCGTGTTACCGACTCGCTCCGAGATGCTGGATGATCTAGCAGATTGGAACTGGCCCATGGATGAGCGCATTCACACTGAACCACAAGTGCGACTCACCTGGGGTGCCGGACGCATCTGGTGGAAGAGCCAACAAATCGAAGAGGGTTCGGACGGCGATGGCGACGAAGGCAACACGGCTGGAGGAGACGATCCGCGTTGGGATGACAACAGTCGAAAGACTCCTTCGCCGTCGCGCGACAGCCCTCCAATGCCCCAGACGCCCCAACCTACTTGGAGAGGAAAACGCAAACGCAATGCCAGCGAACAGGTCGCGAACGAAGCGTCGAAACGTCAGAGGGCTGGCGTGGCGTCTAGATCTGCATTTGAGCAGACGACCGGCGACGACAAGCTCGACCTGGGCGCCTACAAGGAGCCTGGCGAGGTCGCCGACGATGGCGACGTTGCCACGAAAGGCTCCAGGGCCTAGTTTTACGAGGAGCATCGTGAGCTGAAAGAGGGTCGAGTGCCTCCTGGCTGGACGCTTGGAGAGGGTGTATATACGGAAAATGCTCGCATAGAGCATGTAATAGCGGCGGTTGCGGAGGGGAGATGAGGTCGCGGATTCGGCGGAAATGATACGAGATCACAAATTTGACAAGATGTTTTGGTGCTTGGAGTGTTCGTTCATATGCAGAAATCCATCGCTTCAGGCGGAGTATAAGTTAATCGAATGATGCTGGATGCCGCAATGCGAGGTCTTCGTGATACTTATACTTTCTGATGTTTGCGCTTGTAGATGCCGTGTGATGTCATCAACTGGCGAGGTCGCGATGTGCCAGTCGCGTGTGAGATCGATGTGCGCACAGATGCAACCTTTCATTCAAACTCTTCACGTTGCTGATCTTTTCTTCTCACCTGCGCCCGCAAACCTTACACAACACTCGAGCTTTTCACCCAACTCCAAGTCACGATACATTTGCGCACATCGACCTTCTCGATAGATACACCCGAAGCCCCACACACACAATGCCTCCGAGAAAGCCAGGTGGGCCGTATTACCCCACGCACCAGGATTCGCCAAATGTCGATGGAAATGCGAGGGGCGATGGCTGGTCACACCTCCGTATTGTGGCGATCGTTCGTCAACAAGGCCGGCCGCATGTTGAAATTCCGCGGTTTACGAAGAAAAACCCACTGGTAGTCTTGTGGCAGGCGCAAGACCGTCTCATTCTCAAGCTTGGTCGTCGACGTGGCATGACCGACGAAGCGCGCGATGCTCAGAATACAGATGAGCTCAAGGCAGCCATTGGAGACGCCCCGGCTCCGTTGGGAGACGAGGAGGATAGCGAGGATGAACAAGAGGAGGAAGATGAGGACGGCGACGAAGACAACAACAATCAAGGTGGGATTGAGATTGATCCTGCCGAAGGGAGCAACGGCAACGGTGGAAGCTCAAAGGAGTGGGAAGATCTTGCCGAGGACGACGTTGACCAGAAGGGTGAGCAAGCCCCGCCAGGTGATGGAAACATGGCGCCGACGGGTGCGGTCAAGTCCAACCAGAGCAAAACACTCAACGATTCGACTTCAACCAAAGGAAATCGAAACGCTGGAACACGTGTCATCAACTCCACCGCGAGCACAATCGTCCCTGCTCAGTCCATCACTACGGCGAAGGACGACCAAGTTGACGAGAATGACACCGAAATGACTGAATCAGAAGAAGTTCTTGTCATGGTTCCGACGAAGAAGGTCATGGAAGCGGACCTCCAGCGATGGGGATCGCGCACGGGCTGTCGTCTAAAGCTGGATTGCGAGAAAAAATGGGTACCCGAAGCACGTCTCCGCTTGGCTGCAGGAGCGCGACAGGATCCGAACACGGGCGCCATCATTCACGCATTGACGAACACCACCAAGGCGACGACTGAGAGTCCTCGCCCACAGAAGCGAAAAGAGACAGCGTCGGACGTTCGAGTGGACGCACAGACCGGGAAGACTGCGGATCGTCGCCCTACCAAGCGTCTGAGGCTTGCTGATAGAGGAACCGCTGGCGACACCGATGTTGAAGCTGCCGAGCCAGAAGTATCTCAACATACTGCCGACGCCGTCATGAGTGATGTGGATATCGAGCAGACTCAGGAACGTTCCAAGGCCGGCAGCAAACTTCCGACCAAGGGTACAAGAAGCCGAAAGTTTTCGCGAGCTCCTGAGTCGGCCATGACCACCGACAGCAGCACAACGCCGAGTGATTCAGATACTCAAGCGCGGAGCGTGGAGACCACCACAGCGCTTGAAGGCGACGATAAGGCAGTTGCTGAGTCTTCGAAGGCGGCAAGCACCAGTATCATAGATCCAATGATGCCGCAGACAGGGCTCGACGACTCCGACACAGTCGCTCCTGTTGACCTACCTTCACCAACACAAGCCGATAAGGGTATGGCGCGCATGGCCGGTCCTTTCGAGGCCAATAAGCCAAAAAAGAAGCCCACGGTCATCGATCCGAGTGCGTATCGCGAGCAAAACGTAGCCGCCGCTCGGCCCGTCAAGTACCACACGTCCGACTTCCTCTTCGTTCCGGATCTGGACATGGCGCGGCGTATGATTCCGGATGTCTTGAATTTCGCTGAGCTGAAGCTGTACCACCAGCAGATGCGCGAGATTGTTTGCAAGGACGCTGAAGAAGCGGGCCTACCGGAGCCGCCTGCCCCACAGCCGAAACCGCCTAGATATAAGTGGCGCTGTTGAGGAACAGTGAGGAGGTTGTCAGCATTGCAAGAAAGGTTGTTGGAGATGCGGAGGACTTTTGCTGAATAGATAGGAAGGCCATGTCCCGCGAACGTAAGCTTTTCAGCCAGGCACGTATTTGAGCATGCTTATGGAGACCGCGCAGTTCGTCGTCGCGGTAGAATACCACTATAATATATGTGTTAATGCTTCATGGAACAAAATCGGGTTGAAGGGTATTGGTGTTGGAGTAGTTCTTTGTTCCAAAGATCAGGATGTAGCCGTCGCTCGCTAAAGTGTAAACGGAGCGCGTACCGAACAAGGACGTGGATCTATCCAAATGCGTCGACGATGTTCTTTGTTGAGTGCCTCTTCGCAATACAATATTCGACAGGACCTTTCTTCCTCATTATGTCGACCAAGTGGCTCTTGACCCACTAGTCACCGATTAGCACAACGTACAACGCCCGACACACAAGTTGAGGGTGTCTCAAAGCTGCGTTCGCCAGATTTCGACAGCACAATTATGGCACCCAAGAAAAGGAAAGCCGCACCGGCGAAGAAGAGAGCGGAAACACCTGGCGATAACAGAAGGCCACCAAGGAATTTGCCACGGCTTGGGTTCGAACACGCCGAGGCCTACGAAGATGGGAGCAGAGGCCCGATTATACTATATACATGGGAGACGATCGTGAAGTACGTCACCAAGCGAGTAAAACAAATTAGAGAAAACAACGATCTTGAGGATTTGCATCGACACATCTACGACATAGCACCCCTTCAACAGGAAGCAGAAGATGCTGAGCAAGCATACGGTGATGCCAAGGAAGCGGAAAGGATGGCGAGGACTAGAGTTGGATTCAGTCCAGCGACTAAAGCCGCAAAGGCTGCAAGAGATGTTGCGAGAGATAAATTGAAGAGGGTGCAATCCCTTATGAAGAGCAACGCGTTCAATAGAGCGACCCGCAAAAATGATCACGAGCTTTTGCAGGGTGTGGAGCAACGTCTGGAGGACTTTCTTTATTATCAAGAGACCATCAGAAGATGGAAAAGACACAGGGCGGTCGATCCTAACGAGAGGGCAAAGTACGAGGCGGAAAGGCTTGCACGGAAAGAATCTTACAAGTTGGAAACAGGGGGTGAAGACGGCGGCCACTTTGACTGGTTACATTCCTTGCTAGAGCATTTCGATTCCCATAGCATCGGTGACCAGCGGTACAAACATGGCTGGCGCGACAGGTTGGGTAATCCAATAACTGGCCCTCAACCGCCGGTGGTTGGATGGGAAGATTTGCACCTTTGGACGCCTAGACTTAGGCGCTGGCCAGTGGGGCTCCCACGACCGATCAAGGTGAACAAAGGTGAAGGTATGGACGACGGAGAGGACCGGTTCGAATACGATTACACCCACGAGGCGGGCGAAATACTGGAACCAGCAACAGTCGCGTTCGACTACCGCGGAATCGAAGCCAGGAGAAGAGAGGTTGAAGATCGACCTCTTGAGCCGCCGGAAAGTATAGCACTTGGGTACAAGAGCCACAGTGAGCGACGTGAGCTAGAACTAGGTCGTTTCCGTGGCGATAGACCGAACACCTCGGGATTCCGCCCTTCCAGAGACGCCAAAGGCTTCACACTTGAAGATAGGTGGCGAATGATCCGGACCGCTCAAGGCTTGTTCATAGCCGCCAAGGAGTCTTCATGGGACTGGCTGACATCCTATGATTGTCTTGACAAGGTGCCGCCTGGTCATGCGCAATCAGAGTTCACTGAAAGTGCCGAGCGCGAGGAACCAAGTCATATCCTCGACGATCCAATGATACAAGACTGCGAGGATTATGATGAAGAGGATGACGTGGATCTTTTGGAGACCCCGACGGATGAAAATCCGCCTGACCATATCGAAGGTGAAGAGCCGCCAAACAGAAGTCATCTGAAGCGCAGGGCCAATATCGACTATCCGTACCCCAAAAAGGACTTCGTTTTGGCAGGGCCCAAGGAGGACGCAGTCGACAAGGGCAAGAAGCGCACAAGAGTTGGGAACAGCACGGGCGATGAGAAACGAACAAAACGCGAGGGGCCAACAATTGCTGTGACTCCCTGGGCAGAGGAGACAGACGGCAGACGCGAGTGGCACGTCTATCGCCAGCTTTCCCCAGTTTCATCTGTGGATTCTCCCCCACGATCTCCAATATTCGAATCAGTTGTAGAACTTGAGAACGTCGAGTCGATACCCGGAATGAGAGAAGGCGCTGATACCAACGGTGTATGGCGGACCGTTTCTGATAGTGACATACCACCCCTTGAATTGAACAGAAGGCGTTGCATGTCCGAAGAGAAAGAGCAGGTACAAGACCCGGAACAGACTCCAGCGCCAAGTAAGCCGCGGTGCAAGACGAGTCATTGCAGAGCATGGTGGTATCACCCGGTTGAAGAGTGCTGGGTTGTGCACTCTAAGAATACCCAACGATCAGCCGACGATATGACTGAAGCCCAGTTGAGACCCATCGGCTCGCCGCAGATACAGACGATACCGGAAAGCAGTGTGCGCATCTACACCGAGAGACTTCACGATCATTACGGTGTCAGGCAGCCTGAAGGACAGGTGGAGCGGTGGCCGAGACTAGGTGTTCGCGTACCATACGAGCCAAGAACGTATGACGACCGCAAAGTGGATCCTGAAAGGCCGGAAAGTGATGACGGAAAAGGCGACGATGTTGCCAAAGGTGGTCCAGCGAACCTCATTGCGAAAGATGCACGTAAACGAGCGACGTTCACCATGCGCACATTGGACGTACCAATCATCAAAAGGGCCCAGGAAGATTGGGGGATTGTTGACAAGGAGTCGCCGTCTGCCCCTAGAAGCAAAGCTGCTCAAGGCGGGGATGGTGTTGGCGACGATGAAGAGTCCGACGACGAGCACGACGCTTTCAGGAACTCGTATCTTGAGTGCAGTTTTCCTGGTGGTGGACTCCCAGCTCCAACAGCGGCAGACGAACCACAAGCTCTAACAGACGACCCAACGCTGGAGTTTTAAACGTCTCCCAAGCGGTTTCAACACGTCAGCTGCCGTGTTTTGGGAATTTCCTCGGGCAGGCGAATGCTATCAGAGGAGTCGCAGAGCAAATTGCCTGGAATCTCGCATCGTTATCAGCGCCGCGGCGGTTTTGGCGACCGGATCGGGGATCTAGGGCGGCATGTCCCGCTGGACGCGTGCGGTCAGTTGCTGTTAGGCGTCGAGACAAAGAAACGACGCCATGCTGGAAGAGCTTATTAAATGGATAGTTTGAGCAGAGTGAAGTTGTTGATTGAAGGCTGACTGATCCCCCGATGAGATGACTACATAACTAGTGGGTGGCTGGGGATCACCTGATCCCAAATCTCATGTCCTTCAGCAGAGCTAGCGATATGTGCAGAGTGAGGACGAGAGTTTGTTGTTTTTGATTACTCCGCAGGTAGATGATATTTGAATGAGGAGCATTATTGTGTGTCTCGAGAGGTGAAGTTTGTTCGCAGCAAACGCGCAGAAGCTCGCGACACGCCAAGATGCCATTACATCATCAACTCCCACCTATCCAATCACAAACTTCACCCCTCCTACCGACTCTCCTCAACTTCAGCCTCCAGTCCTACCATAATCATCCATCTCCATTCCCATCTCCACTCCCATCTTCACTCCCATCTCCACTCCCATCTCCACTCCTCATCTCTATCTCCCATCCCTCCCCAGCTCAAGCCAAGCCCTCCACCTCCCCACACCCTCCTCATCAAACCGTGGGTCCTCGCCCAGCACCGTAAGGCGGTTGTGCTTGTACCACTCGCTGCGGTCACAGCCTGTTTCGAAGCCCCAGTGATACGTGACCTCGTCGAAGACTTTGGATGGGTGACAACCTAGTTTCTTCGCGACGAGGATGCATTCGGGGAAGTTGGGTGCGGCGGTGGGAAAGCGCGCTTGGCGGTGGTGCAGCCAGGCGAGGTAGGAGCGCGTTGACTCTGGTTTGGGGAAGTGCGGTGGCAGTGATGGGGCGATGGAGGGAGGTGGGGATGCGATGGGCGATGAGGTGGTATGTTGGCTGTCATCCTCATTGTCGCTTTCGTTGCTGTCGTCTTTCGCTTTACTTGTGTCGTGACAGTCCAACGCGATGTCGCTACAATTTCCCTTGCGCGTGTCGGGCTGTTGCGTAGGCTCTCCGCCGCCCTCGGTAACAGCATCCGTCTCTTTTGGTTCTGTCGAAACAAGAAGAGCAAGCTCCACTCTGTCTTTTGATGTCGGCTGATGCTCCGGCGACACGCTCTCTTCTAACCTTCGCGGTGGCCCGGTTGCAATGGACTCCTTTGTTTCGTTGCTGTTGCGATGATCTCTCATCTGGGCGATGTGTTCCCTGACCGCTTCGAGTGAAGGTAGGTGTCCATCGGCATCTCGCATCTCGACGTCCCCGTCATCTTCAGCTGCCCTGGAGTCGTTGCGCATCTCGTCCATCTGGTATTGTAAGTTGCCGGCTGAGAAGGGCCCAAGATCGGCGTCGGTACGGGTCGCTTGCGGTTCTTGGTTGGGATGCTCGTCCATTGTTCCATCAAACTGCATATGCAGCGCCGCTTGGGGGCTCGTGGTCGCGTGGTAGCTCTCGGTGCGGTGTATACTCCGATCTTGAGGTTGCGCCAGCGCCAGCGCCTCCTGTTTCAACTTCACTTCCCCTTTCACTTCACTGCCACTCTCCAGATCCTCATATACCGGCAAGTGGAAACTCTCGTCTTGGCCCTCGAAGTGCCGGTTGTACATCTGCGCAAACTTGTTGTGCACAGGCGCCGCATGTCTGTGTTTTTCGAAAAGGTCTCTCAGCGCCGAGTGGTATCGATTCCGAATACCTGTTTCATTCCATCCTCGACGTGCGAGATTCGAGACCATGACTTCGTAGTTTGACAGCTCGTCGGGCGGGAGGCGCCTTCCCATAATCTTCTGAAGGACTGCAAGAGCCTGGACCCTGTCTGAGGTTGAAGTCGGCGAGGACGTTGGAGCACTACGGGGCGTGACGTGTTCACTCGAGATTGTAGCCAAGTTGAACGCCTTAGGTGTTGCAGAGCGGTTAGGTTTGCATGGCGATGGTGCATGTGCCTGTGCGCCATGCAAGTTAGTATTCCTTTCTCTCAGCGCATGATCTGTAGCGCCATCTCGCGAAATGCGAGATGGTACGGTTCTCTTGTCCTGCCGCGCCCTTGTAGTCGCTGATCGCGAGGGCGCGACAGGCGTCAAGGTGACTCTCGATCGAAGTTGCATGCTTGGATCGGTGTAGGTCCTTGAGTTGGCGAGAGCTTTTGAAAGTCGTTTACGGCGAGCGAGATGTATGGGTAGATTCGGCGTTCGAATGCACGTTTGACGAGATACGATACTAACAACAAACAGAACAAATTGCGCTATGACGCACCAGTAATGTGCGCACACGCGACCGATTCTTCATTCGGTATAAGGATCAACACGTCCATTAGACAACAACGTCACCAAAACCATGCCCCACACAAACTCATCCCCACATACTCATCATCTCCAGTCTCGTATCAGCCCTCTTGCCAGCGTCTTCGTCATACACCGGATCCTCGCCCAAATACCTCAGCCTGTCCGTCCTATACACCTTCCCTCCAGCGCCCTGCTCCAAACTCCAATACCCCTCAATCTCCCTCCAAACATCCGGTGCCCTCCTTCCCAGCTTCCCAGCAATTCGCCTCGCCTCCTGTGCCCACGGACCACATTTCGGATCCGCGGATCCGCGTGAATCAAGCCAATACAGATAAGCGTGCCGAGCGGGTCGAAGCTCGCCTACCAAGAAGTCATTCGAATAGCGCAGTCGTTGAGAGGGCGAGATGTGGATGGTAAAGGTCTCGTTGATGCGCAGGATGTTTTCTTGTATTGATATGGTGTCGTAGTCGGGTTGGCGGAGTTCCAGCGCGGTGATTATGCGCGTATCGTTGATGAGGAGGTGATCGACAGGGCCAGCGTCCATGTCTGCGGTCACTTGTATAACGTCGCCATTGACATTGCGGTGCGTCAACATCGCATATATTCTTGCGGAAGGGTATCGTAGGGCTTGGATGTCCTGGATGCGGTTGATGGGAAGAGCTTCTGGGTTGATTATAGGAATGATGTAGCGATGGTGTGGCGGAAGCGGACTGGTAGGATTGATGATGGGCGAAGGGTCGATCGAATCTGGGAGCTCGACCGTCGCTGGAATCGTATGTGCAGGGCTCATAGGCTCAAGAATTTCGTCCTCGAATCGCACCTTCTTTGCTGATGCAGCTGGACCTTGTGCAAGCCTTATCGTTTGCAGCTGCTGTGGCTCATGGGTATCTGGAGTTGCTATTCCCATGTGCTCTGGACTCTCGACGACTGTAAACTCCACCTCTGAAGGTCGGAGATCATCGCTCGGTCGATACGGGTCCTCTGCCTCTACCATAGTAATGTCGTTCGCGTTCATCGGTGAGTCCGGCAGTTTCTCGTAAGCTTCGACTTCTTCCTGTACAACGAAACCATTCCCCATAACGTCTTGCTGCGTGGCGTTGCCTTGGGTTGGACTATGCGGAGTTGCCTCCCGACGTTGCCGAGGTCGTTGAGGAGCCGGACTCTGGTGGTGGGTGACTTCCAGGTGTTTGGAAGGCGACGACTTCGCTCTTGCAACTCTGAGACTGCTGCGTCGTTGGCAAGGGCTGTCCGCATCTACCATGTCAGTGTCGATCTGGTCCGTTGGTGTGCTTGGCGTTTCTTCCTCATCACTCTCTTCTTGTGTAGCAAACCACTCAGGACTTTTATCCAATGTTTCGCTACTTTCTTTGTCGGAAGTTTGCTCTTCTTGATTGTTCGCACTTTCTGTCTCAAAGGCACTCAGCTCCGACGTCCCGTTGTGCTGACGCATAAGGTTTGCGCGCGTATGCGGTCTTGGTATAATGTTTGCCATCTTCGAGTTCGGTGTGTCTGTTGGATCCTGACTCTGTTCTGTCGCTTCGCTTTCTGCGCCCTCGTCTTCTTCTTCCTCTTCGATCTCCATCTCATCCCCGTCTTCCTCTTCCTCATCCACCAGATCTCTAAATACAGGCAACCTATAAGTTACCCTCTTCTCCGCCACTATATGTACACTCGCATACTCGTTGTAGAGTCTCCAAATCTGCCTGTTCGCCTCAACGATACCCCTCAGCTTCTGCCGCCGCGGCTCAAGATGCTTGCCATTGCGCAGGCCAAGACGTATGAGGTGATTCGCAGTATTAGCGAAGTTTCGGCGCGTGGCGGGATCGAGGAGGGATTCGATGTGGTCGCGTATGGTGCCGAGGGACATGGGAGTGGGTGCAGACGCGGAGGGAGGCGACATGGAAAGCGCGCTGCTCAGCGAGGCAGAACCCGAGGCAGAGCGTGAGGGTTGCGCGAAGTTCAATTTACGGGAGATGGGTTTACGGATCGCCATTGTGGTTGATTAGGGTGGGCGGGTCGAGGCGTAGGGCTTCCAAAATTGGTGTTGTGGTTTTGGGGTGGAAGGGTCTGTGTTGTGATGGTGTTGATGTTTTCACCTACACCATATACGTCACGCGGCGCGCTTTCATGTGATCCAATTCGACCAGAAAATGTGAGTCAAGAACTCGTGGATGTGCTTGCCTCTTATGGTGCTTAAGATCATATACTCTGGTACCTATGTAGGTGCCTAGATAAAACGTCTCGCGCCACGTTCGAGCTAGTTTCACTGGGTGAGGTAAACAAAACTTGCATACTCAGTACATCTGTATGAAGCTACCAATGGATGCAGCACGATAATAGGCGGACGCCAGACGATAACTCACGACTCTTCTGAACATAAGCAAAGCTCAAAACACTAGAAAACCGATGCATTTCAGGTAGATGCAATATTAACACCGATAACAATTGTGATAAAATAAATGAGACGTAACGACTGAATAGTACGCGAACAAAAATACGGAAACCGAAGGCTCGAATCGAATCCACTAAACACACCACCAAGACAACTGTCAACAGGAGCAATATTTCCAGAGTGTTGGCCTTGTAAAAGGCCTTACTCAAGGGCCGCCAGCTCGGCCACTGTTATCCCAGTATTGGTCTCCCTTGCTCCTGCATGTTCCAATAACACAGTAATACCCCTAGATGTAGATGAAGAAAGTCAGCGCATGTCTCACAAGCACTTCGCACATTTGAAAGCACTTACACCACCGGCATTTTTCTCGTTGGGAGACTTGATAATCCATTGGTTTACCTTTCCATTATCTGGCCTATAACAGCTCGAGGTCGTGGCGCCCTTGACTGTGTCTGTTGGGTTCGTTAGAACCAACTGTCTCGTTATGAGATTCTAGAGACTTACAAGCTGTATGAGCAGTATTGTACCAAATGCACACATTGTCGCCCTTGGCGCCCGTGCACGAATAGGTATTTCCGGTAAGCCAAGTCTTCTGGACGCTGAAGCCGCCTTTGGTCCATTTGTCCTTGAACACGGCGCCGAAGAAAGGAATGACTTCGGTCGAGAAGCCGATGCTGAAGGATGTGCTCTTTGTTTCGCCGACGCTGCAGCTGGGCGCTGCACCACAGTTGATGACTTCCTAGATCAAGGAAGCAAAGAGTCAGATTAGCCATTTGAGAACACTTTATTACATGCTTACCGAGATCTGCTTGTGAAGAAAGTTCTGGTGTGGGTTGCCATCACCCATCACGCTAACATCCGTGTTCGTCACGCAGGTAGTCTGTCTGGAGCCGAGGATTCTAGAATGAAAAGGCGGTATCTCAGGTTGCTCATGCGCAGTAGCGTCGTCGATATCGACGCTCCGCGACTTGAGGCTGAGGAACGCAGCTTTGACATGCTCGTGCAAGAAGCAGTCCGCGGATTTCGCTACACCCGCCGGGATGTCGAAAGTAAGATTGACACCAGTGCACTCTACCACCGCAATATCGCCATTGTAGATCCTGGTGCAGACTGGGCCAGCTTGCGGCTGGCTCTGGATACTGAACTTCTTGTCGCCGACATTGAAGGACCCAGCGCCGTGCTGATCCACGTTCGAGAAGTCGAGAGATCCGATTGAGGAACCGCAGACTTCTGCTAGGACTGTCTTCTCGGCCGACTGAATGGTCAGCGAGGTGCTTCCGGACGGTATCTCATGGCGCCAGGTGACGAAAACCTCGGCGGCCATGGCTGAGGCCACAAAGGTAGGAAGAGCGAAGAATGCAGAGCGCATGATGATTGAAGAACAAGCTCTTTGCAAGTGCTTGTTCGAAGAGTATGTGTGAAGAGAGTTGTGACTTTGATCCAGGAGGTTGACGGCCGCCTTTATACTTCACGCGGCTCAGCATTGCGTATGTCTGGAGCTCGAAGGCGCCCTCAGTGTTCGTCACTATGAGACGATCGCTTCTACCTCCAGCAACCACACAGCCTCGTTGATCCTTCATCGCGGCAAGGCAGAATCATAGCGTCGGTGTTGGATTTTGTTCCAACGGCAGGTCGCCTCAGCCGTAGCAGATCTACTGAGTGGAAGCAAAACTCCGCGAAGATGGCCGCTGTGGAATCAGTCGAGATACTACCTCGACATGTATATGCGTGGAAGCTTCAATTCTGCATGTTGCTTGCCACGGATCGCGACACCATGTAGTCCAAGCTTCATACCTAGGTATTGAGGTACGTGAACGAGGCGAGCGTTGGTGCTCGGATGATATCCGGTCACTACATTCGTGATGTAAGCGACCCTGTTACCAGTCTGTCCAGCTTAACGGGCTTAGGCGTGATGGTATTCTCCCTGATGAGCTTAGTCGAGGCTGGCAGTGTTGATCGAAGTGACATTGCCGACCCCGAGGCCAGCAAAAAGTTACGCGATGAGCCGTTCGGGTAATGTGTTAGTGTTTCATGTGTAAAGCGCACGTGGTAGCGTCAAGCAACCTCTGTGGTACCTTGGGCGCATGTCAGGCAGCCCACTAGTCAAACCTGAAACGAAACGCAGCCTGAGCATTTCTGCACGGCTCATACACTTAACACGTATGGAATCAATCTCCTCGCACATGGGGAAATGGTTGGATGTTGTTGTTTCCAGCTTTATGACGAGTGCTCCACGAAGGAGCTCGTAGTTCGTAAGTGTTAAGCCCCCACCTGGTTGGCTTGGGGTTTGCGACTCAGGAGCTCCTTTGAATGTTGGTTATAAGGCAGATGCTTCGAATCATTTGATTTCTTCTCAACTGCAGAATGCTCGCTGGAGCGACTCGTCCTAAATGCTCAGCTTCAACGTCGCTATCAACAGGACTGTCTATGCTTCGACGGGCGTTAACCTACCCAGATGTGGCATTTGCTTGCGGAACGTGTAGTAGACCACGGTAGGATAATCCTCGATCAAGATCCGATCTCCAAGCCGTGTCGCTCGTGGCTGTAACATGCCCGTGCCTGGGTAGGTGTTCGTCCCCTGCCAAACAAAAGCCAGTCTATTAATATCTGCGGTCTTCTAGTCACCAGCACGTGTACCATGCCGCAGCATTGCGCTGTAACACAAGTGCAGCTCGCTGTACACTATAACATCCTCTTGCGGATTCTTCATGCCCTCGCGATGCGGTGCTTCGATGAATCTTTGACCCGAACTTCCGCAGATCCAGCATGCATCCACTGCATTGGCCTGTGTCTGCCTCGCACCATGAACAGTCGTCCATCATCTCCTGCACAACCAGAGACCGATGTATGTATCATTGCGGACAGCTTGCCGTCATGTTTGTTGGTGACTGTAACTAAGCAGCCTGCGAACACGACGAGTTGGACCTTCCCGGACAGCATCGGTTTCAACGTTACCATCCAGCCTACGGACAGCGACACGAACTTGTTCATCATAGCTGTGATCAAACCAAAGCTGAGCAAGTAGCAAGATAACAATATTCCTGGTACATCGCATGAGTTACATGAAGTGCGCGACATACAGTGCTTACTCTATGTCGCGGACTGAGCGTCACAACGAGGCATCACAACATGGCATCGCTTTGTTAGGATGCGGGAATTGCGATTTTACTTTTCATGTTTTCGAAATTTGTTTAATCAATCTACATAACGTCCAAGCCCGACTGCTCTCGTCCAAGTAAAATTAGTTACAATGACATTATTTATCCGCTTTTCGAGCCTGTATGCGGAAACGCCGCACACCTCTCGTCTAGCGTTCTACTGTGTGACTTTCTGCTTCTTGTTTGGCGGCCCGTCTACATCCTCATCATCAGAGTCGGAATAATCGCATTCCATAATATTCCAGAACGCCTCCCACTCACCTTCACGAAGCTTAGGCGGCGGGCCATTCGCAAACGAATCGAGATCCACTTCGTCATCCGCCATGTCGACTCTTATTCCCAGACCACCCAGCGCGTTCTTGGCCTGGTGGACTTTGATCCGGAGGGCATGAACAGCATTCTCCGCAGCACTCCATTCTTGCTCACATTCCACAACGTAAGGATGTTTTCGCTCTTGCTCTGCAGTTGGCTTGCGGTTTCCATATAGGAATTCATCCTCATTGTTGTCGAGAAGGGTGATACGGTGTTTATGTGTGGCAATCTTTGCATCTACGCGAGCGGCAGTGAGTTCAATCTCTGCGTTGGCGAGTGCTACTTGCGCTTGTGATATGGGATCAGTAGCACTTGAGGTAACTTCCGAAAGACGAAATCGGATATGGAGGTCACGAATCTCTCGATCCATGCCATCTGGGTAGTTGTAAGAAGCGGGCAAAATTATTACTCTCTTGTCGCATGGCACTTGCATCTGCCATCTTCTGCATATCCTCAAGAGGGCGATTGAAAGGATGCACGCCGGTGCGACTTTCCTCTTCGCGTGCTTCTCGGCTGATGGAGCCGAAAAAGAGGTCGCGAGCCATTGCTGATGTTTGGGTTGACTCAACTAGTTTAGAAGTACGGCCGTGATTTGTCGTTGAAGCTTTCTGGACAGCGCTCAAAAGACGAGAGCCTTGCAGTCGGTCCTGAGGGATGAATTCTGCGAGCGTCTTGGTTCGAAGAGTAAGTAGTTGCTCTTGAGATAGATTGTCGTTCTCAGGTGTCCGGTGACCTATCACAGGAACAGTATTTGCTACGTTGTTGTTTGTCTTGCGGGCGGTTGGTGTTGGGCTGAACTTATCCAAGCCCTCCTGGGAAGTCTTGTTCGACGGTTTTAGGACCGAAAGTTTTCGCTTGGAACCCGTGACTGTGGGCGCACCCACATCATCATCACGCTCTCCATCGGATGACGAAACTTCTTCATCATCTGAGCTGTCGATGATCATGGGATCAGTGAGCGTGTCTCCAGGACGACGCGCTGGGTTGTTGCGCACTGGTAGCAACTTGGAGCTTGCCAGCTTCTGTTGTCCAGCCACACGGTGAATGGACGACAAATGCCTTCGTACATTCGAATCCGAGCCTGGAGTTAGTGCGGAGCGAGTATCAGGCACCAAGTCATTCTCTGCGTCTTCATCCAAAGAGATGTACTGAACTACACCGGCCCGAGACCGTATCTTGGCATCTGCGCAACGCTCACGATGACGCTGAAAGTAGAACATAACCTGGGTATTATACTCGTCCGGATCCTGTTCGTACTCAGCTTTCCGGTCGCGGGTGTCATCTATGAAGTCTTTCAGTGTGGGGTTCTGCAATCGCTTCACGTGCTCCCACTTTGCAAGTGCTACCTTGATGTCTTCTTCTGTGGGCGATTCAAAACGACTCAATACGGATCGGATCTTTTCTTCTGATGTCTGGGCGGCGTGCCACTTCTTGATGAACTCGGCGCTAGGTAAGAACCGTGGCTTGGTAGGCACTGAACCTGCAGGCTTTGCTCGAGGGATTGGACGAGAAATCTGTTCTGATAAGTTATCCTCTTCTAAAGAAGATTCGGATTCATACTCGGAAGACTCCGAGATATGGACCTCATACGCCGCCAGACACTTGTGCTCAGTCGGATGAGCCTTTTGAGACACCACCGATACATGTGTCTTCGTGGGATTTCCGTGTGCGCCCAATGACTTGGTCATCATCTCTCCAGGTAATGTCTTTTCTTCCTGCCTGGTGCGTGGCATTCTGAGGTGATACTTTGCTCGCACAATGATACCTAAACTGGCTGTTGGTACTGATCACCCCAGTGAAGGAATGTTACGGCGGTCTTCTGGGCTTCTGTAATCACCACTCGAGGATTCACTCTCCTCGCCCATTGAGCGTAGGAAACTGCCACTATCAAATTGTGTCTTCACGTCCTGGGCTCAAGGCATCTGCCGGCCGAAGTAAAGCCATCTCCCAATCTTCGGATGTCTCTAAATCTGTGATGGCTAACTCCCACCTTTTTTTTCTGTAAACCCTTATCTTGCCTACTTATACATGAGCTGTCGGGGTAACACTTCAGTATACCCAGCCATCGTATGCGTTTTCCAGTCTTCCAATCCCCTCCTCAGTGCTCAGGTTACACCCAATGAGGCGAAGCTAGGTGTCATTTTCTCTTGTAAAGGTCTTCACTTCCAACATTGCGCCGGGCTTGATACTCGATTGTACCACACCTACCAAAGGTTCGTTGGATTCTGGATTTTAATGCGAGTGGCCAGGACGTGGTTCGAAAAAAAAAATCACAAACCAAAGAATGAAGTAACGTGTCAGCCTGGCGCCTTAGTTCACATGGTACAATGTGGACTGCATCTCCACGTGACTCTTAGTCACTGGCTTACTCATCATGTTGTGTATATAATCGCTCTATGTAGCTCTCTCAATACAACAACCTTCTTCTCACTTTTGCCCTGTCTCCTACATCCGACGTAACGCGTCTCTATGCCGGTGGTGGTATACCGTCAAGGAATAATTCTGTCGAGTACTATCTACAAACGAGCAATGACGTCACTACTCTCAACTACTTCTTCACCCAGACCGTGCTGAAAAGCGCATCAGGACATCGTGTCACCATCCAAATTCACCATGAGCACTGGAATGTCGGATTCTCAAATCGTTTTGCTATTATTAACCTTCTCAAACCTGTCGATTCCATTGCATAATTTCTGCTTTCGGCCCAGCAACGGACACTTTCACGCCTGTTTCTGCATACGCCAAGAGTTCACGGCGCGGCAATCTTCAAGTCAACTTCTTATTCCATTCCATGGTTCTAACCTGAGTTGTGATTCAGTCCCATCACAATCTGTATATCGTTAACCTTTTGCGCAATCGAAGGTTCCCAAGGTTACCTGGCTGTGGAACCGGTCAGCCTGGCACATTGTTCCACATGATACACTGTGAACCACATATCTCACGTGACTCTTAGTCATGTGCTTACTCATCTGGTTGTGTATATAATCGCTCTATGTAGCTCCTTCAATACAAGAACCTTCTCCCTCTTTTCTGCCCTGTCTCTCACATCCGACAGAACCGTTCGTCTCAGTATTCCCGGGTGGTCGAACAGTTCGATCGGCTGTTCCGGGATTTGGTGGCTTCGCACTGAAGTCACCCACTGGCGGTGGATTGGGGCTGGAGCTTGGGGCGGAGCTGAGGGACGATTCACGATCGGCTGCCTGTTTATTTCGATCCTGTCAGCATCTTGCCACCAAATTTAGGCTTCTTGCGCATCGGATGACGCACGACGTCATCTTCTTCCTGGTCCTCGCGTTCCCTGTCTATGCCACCATGACCGTCGTTTTCGGATGCGGGTGGAGATGAATCGTCATCGTCATCGTGAACTTTGCGCTTGCTTCGCTCGTTCGGTGTTGTTGTAAATCCACTCGCAAGAAGTGAGTCGCGTTTGTTGGTAGTTTGGCTACAAACAGCGTTCGCGTGTCGTGAATCGAATCCGCTTTGGCCCTCAAAGACTGGGAGGTGGTATTTCCTATTTGCGCCACTGCTCTTCTGGTACTTCGCATACTCGTTGTGTAGCTCTGTAATGTCGTGGCGTTTAACAAAGTCCTGAAGGTCACTGTGAAATTCCCTTTTCATCTGCACATCGTCTCCAGCATCCAGGCGCATGACGTGGATGAACATCTTGTACTGGCCCTGCTCCAGATCGTCAAGTCTCTCCATTATCTTCCCTAGTACGTCGCTCATCCTTCTTCCCACAGGTCCTTTGGGTATAGAACTGGCCTGTCGACGTCGAGGTGTTGTAGAACGAGCGCGAGACGACCGAGGCGATGTTGTTGGCTCGACATCTTTGGTGGGAGCATTGTGCGCTGTTGACGGCTCTGTCATCGTTTCGGGAAACATATCGCCTTGCTTGCTTTTCTCTCGCCTCTGCTCGATTTCGGACCGGTCAACCATACCTAGATGAAATTTTGAGGTCCCAAATCGCGCGGCTGCTGGCAGGTGTGTGATGTCGACCAGTCGCCCGACGGTGAAATCTAGATCATCAGAATCTTCAGGATCTAGATCAACTGGTTCTATCCGAAACCTTGGAAACGGGTGTAAAATGCTCATGTCGATGGTCTCGCCACGTTCGCCAAAGATGCGCAAGATGTTCGGGTCATCGATCAGCATGCGCTCGAACGTCGCATCGATGAGTTTTGCTTCTGCCTTGAGGAATCGACCGCTCGGAGCAATCGTTAGGTAGACCCGTCCGACACTTGCCAAACCGAACGCTCCAATATGTGATGGATCAAAACGACCGTTGACCCGTACTCTTTGTGTCGGCTGGGCGCCTGTGTCCGACATTGCTGGCAAGAATACGGGTATGTGATACTGAATGCGCGAGTTGACAGTGAGAGCGAGGGATGCAGTTGATGTATGATGTATGCGGGTAGGTTCTGGTAAATATTATACAGTTACTCGACGCGAGAAGAGCTTTGCTGTAAGTGATTTGAGAAAGTGCGAAAGCCGAGTGCTGCTGCGAGGCGGAGAAGGCAGGCGCTCGTCACTCAATTGGAGAAAGGTCGACTTCGGTACCGTCGCTCTAATTCTCACACTACCCCAGAACTTTGAATTACGGATGACGCAATAAATGTACTAGTCACTGATTCTTACACAAGTAATGTCCGATGGGCGAGTAGACATAACAACTTCATGCGCGCATAATGTAGGCTGGAAATCGCACGTACAAACGCACAATGAGACTTGCTGCTCACACTTATAGTCTGCGACAAATCTTCCCTGTCATGTCTCCACACAACTCTGGAGCAACAAACCTAAATCCACAACATGGCAACCATTGACATGCACTCGTTGTCCCAAGTAGCTGCGATATTGGCGCAAATATACCATGTCTCTCTTCCCCAAGACTGGTGGGCCTATGTCACGTTGCTAGACGAGATTATCGACGATCAAGAAGCTCAGGCATCGTATAAGGTGCTCAAGAGCCAACTCAAGCAATTTTCAGTTGTGCGACTATTCCATCGCATGCTCGAGGAGGAGCTAACCGTCGAGGGTCCGCGCACCCTTCCAGCCAGTTTGGCTGCCGAGTATCCTTGGACCACCACGCCAAATGAGGTCGTCGAGGCCTACCTCACATTCGCTCTTCATCGCGATCATATGATCGGTCGGCCTTAGAACGTTGAGATCGCTTTCGTTGAAGTGACTAGAATCATTGAGGCGGAATTGAGGCTGCCTGGTCTAACAAACGTTTCCTTCGGCCGTGAAGATGAGCTGGCACAGCGCATGGGCTCGATGAAAATCGACAAGCCTCGCAGCATCACAGTTGCCAAAAAGCAAGTTGACTTGCTTGCTTGTTCAAACTTGCTTGGTTCAAACCAAGCAAGCAAGTCAAGTCAGAGCTGTGCAGCAAACCAAGCAAGTCAAGTTAACGTGCCTTGCTTGCTTGACTTGCTTGGTTTACTTGGTTAAATTAACTATGATTGACTGTATAGCAGATCTCGCGATACTTTTTTGGTGTTGCAGTTTTTTTAGTGCTACAACTACCTCGGCTATTTCCCAAACAGGCTATAATACGCTATACGGCTGCTAAAACGGCTTAGCGCTCTACTCCTATTCTAACACCAGCCTTGTTTTGTAGCCTATTGCGATGCCCATTCTCCTATATCAACGCTTTTTTCTAGTGTTTTTGACTGCACTAATATGGCCAAATGCCGCGCACTACATACCTCTTCGAGTAGCAAACGGTTAAGAGTAGCTGCTGCCACCGATGACGTCGTCTCAACTCCTACGGCCTCATCTCAGCCAGCATCTCAGCCAGCATCTCAGCCAGCATCTCAGCGTTGATCACCTCGTAAAGCCCTCGTTGCTACAAGCCAGACCACCGCCTTGTCGCTAGTCCCTACATTTGAGTCGCAGTTTTTGGAGTCTCATGTAGAGGATAATATCGTTGCGCCTACCGAAGGCAGCAGGGCTGTCACGGTGGCTACAACTGAGGCTGGAGACAAAGATAATAGCCAAGATGAGATAAGCAGCGCTGCTGATATTTTTGACGGCATTGACTGGGCTCGTTTACCTGGCTATATGAAGCCATTAGCGGGCTCTAAGCGTCCCAAAAGCTGGATTTTTTGGTATGGCTACCGCGTTGTTAAGCGCCAGGCTACTAATCGGATCTGGTTTGTGTGCAAATACTGCCACATCCACAAAACTATCGACGCCGGCGGTGGTGGTTTGTTTAATATTACTCAGGCCACTACCTCAGCAGCCACCCATCTCAGCCAGCCAAAACGTGGCCACAATCTCAGAAAAGATAGCCTAAAGTTGACGCTAAGGGCACAAGGGCAGCTATCATTATGGCAAGCTTTCGACGCTGGGTTAGAGATGCCTCAGCCTACCGCTAACGCGCTCGGAAACTTTGACGTACAAGGCTTTTGAGTAGCTACCGTTATGTGGCTTATCAACCAAAACCACCCTCTCAGTGAGCTTACGGCGCCTGATTTTAGAGAGATGATAAGGTTACAAATCACATTCCTTACTATTTCAATCTCGTAGTTCTATCCCCCCAAAGGTCCTCAAGAACAAGCTTGCACTCGAACTCAAAGCAGCTATTCAAATATCGTGTGGAGAGTGAGAGCCAAGATGTTTGCCCTTCGTCCAAAGCAGCTATTCAAATATTGTGTGGAGAGTGTGAGCCAAGATGTTTGCCCTTCGCCCAAAACCCGTCCACTGTATTGTGAATCAACAGTATACACAACACGGTTGCTCATCTCATAGTATGTTCTCGCGCATCTCTCTCCTGTCACCAACACTACTAAACGTCAGTAGCACGACCCAACAAATATCTTTCAATGCCAAATTTCAACCCACACATGCGGCTAAAAGTTTCGACCAGTCAATCGACATGACTGACATACCAGTCGACTCCACACCTTTCACACAAGTCACGTGCTACACCACCGCGGTTCTCCAGCCGCTACACAACATCATCGGGCCTACCAGCTTCTTACGGTACGCAATGCTAGTATCAAACGTCTTTCACGGCACGCACTCCGGGGCTGCGTCATCGAACAGCTTCTCACATCTGTTCCACGACTACAAAACATTGTTGCTTCACAACAAGATCGCTCACCTGACATACAGCGACAATGTCCTTTTCAACTTGCCGGAAATGGATGAGGACTACGACTCCGACTCATCCGTCAACGAGGAATTTATGGAGGTTGCGGATCATTTTGCCGGTACTGAAGGTGCGCGGCCGAGTGAAGCTTTGGAGGGGAGGCGGCAGGTTATGCAGGTCCCTGAAAGGGTGATGCGAGAGCCGGGAATTGTGGAAGATAAAGCGTATGTCTTGACGGATGAGATGGCGAGGTTGGGGCTTTGATATTGAATGAGCAGTGACAGAGCTTGGAGGGCACGGGCCGATACTGTTAGAAGGGGAGGAGAAGCGAGATATCACATATGCATATCATGATTTTAAGATGCAGAAGTGGTAATACAATTTTTTTTTTAATTCCCTACTATCCTAACATTACACGATGTTGAGTGTTTTGATCAAATACTCCGGCACCAGATGCTTCTCAGGACCGTCCAGTATGCGAATTCTGTTGTCGGCCTCGAAAAACACAGCCATGGCAGCACAAATACTCCTGACTATAAGACGCGAATTAAGTAGCATCTCTAGTGGTGCCCCGTCGCTACCTCATGACTGATTGATTTATGATATGTCAGATCAACGTTGCTTGCGGTATAGTCAGATGGCTCAGACACCCATTTCTTTACAAAGTTATCCTTCTTACCTTCCCCAATATCGATCACTTTTGGGACTAGCACAGATATCGACACAAGAATAAGGGATACGTTACGCTCGTTTACCCAGCTAATTCTCAACCTTAGATACCTTTCAACACTTTCCTTAAGTTTAGGCGAGTTTGCCAAACGACAATCCAATGCAGCAGGGTTAGAAACCACGCAGATAACTTTTGCAGTAACTTTCCACACTGTGTATCGTTCGAGCAACTGGTGAGCCCGGCGGAGTAATATTAATATATCGGACTTGAGAAACAGAGAAGACTAAAGATATTGGCACAAGAATGACTTTATAGTAGACTGTAAGATTAACTCTAAGGCTTATGTGAGTCAGTCAAATATAAGTCTAATAAGGTGTTTCTTGCTCAGAGTACAAAGACCACGTCCGCCCCAACAAGGAGTCCATTGTATGGAATTGAAACGGCCGTAAACGACTGGAAGGAGAGTGTCAAGTGGACCATGTGTGTATGACTTCGAAGACAAGACGTCGTCATATAATGCTGCGCGGTTGAAAGATGAGTCTGAATATTCTGACTCCAAGGCGGCGATCTGTCACGATTGAACTTCGGGAGCTTCATGTACATACATGATGTTAGGACTACGTGACTTGTGAGCTGGCTGCGACATTTGGGTAGAGATCACTGTATCTAATAGAGGCGTTGATGCAGCGAAAAGACCTGTCGTTGTCGTCGTGATGTGCTGACGACAAGGCTGCTCGGCTAAGTTGCCTCGTCAGGCGCGCTCGGCATACCTGCCCTACACAACTCATGCGCGCGTGTTGTACGTGAGAGCGATGCAGACTTGACTATAAGAAGTGCTTGAAACCGGAGTGACTGCGTGTTGTACTGAGGTGTCGTCATATATTCCACGCCTGCAACGCACCTTACGAGTGACTCAACACTGCGACAACACCCCACCAGAGCCCAGAACTTCAAGCACGTCAACACCAACAACAATACTCACCATGCCTACCAAGATTCACCTCATCCGTCATGCGCAGGGCGAGCACAACGTGACTGTAAGAAATAGTAGCATTCTCATCCCAGTCGCCTGATTGATCTGTGCAGCACAACTACGCCATTCGCGATGCAGTCCTGACTGCCAAGGGCAAGGAGCAATGTCGCGCCCTGAGGGCGGCCTTTCCACACCACAACGATGTGGATATCGTCTTCGCGTCCCCGCTGCGCCGAACCATCCAGACTGCAGCGTTGAGCCTTGGGCCGGCACTATCGCGCAAGGACGTGCAATTCGTGCTGCATCCCTCACTGCAGGAGGTGGGGGACATGGGAAGCGATACTGGCATCGCTGATACTGCAGATGATTTCAAGGGGCTGTTACCAGATCTATTCGCGGAAGACGATCTGGATTTCGATATCGGAAAGGTGGACGCCGCTCTTGTGACCAAGGGATGGAACTCGAACGTAAGGCTGACCCAAGAATTAGCCGTGTTGGCCGCATGCCGCTGCTGACTAACCCCACAGCAAGGCTACTTCGCCTATGAAAAGCCGGCCATTTCGAAACGGGCGGCCGACTTTCGGAACTGGCTGTTTCAACGTCCCGAGGCGCAGGTGCGTTAGCCTACCACTTCACCGTCACACTATGCTAATCAGATATCCTAGGTCGTTCTCGTGACACACGGTGCGATCGCGCACTTCTTGACTGAGGACTGGGATGTTGAGGACCCCATGTTGGGCACGGCGTACAAGAACTGTTTGTCTATCAGAGGTCCCATCAAAGGCCCGATAGCTAATCGTCTCAGGCGAGCATCGTGAGTTTATCTTCACGCCCGAGTCGACGGCCGAGGATGCGCATGTGACGGAAACCGCTGAAAGTAAGGCGAGACGAGGTCCGAGGGGGCCAGAGTCGGACCCGCATGTTCTGGACGAGATGAAGACGATGCAGGACGAGGCCAAGAGCGAAGAGCAATGATTTCGAGTCTTGGCTGCGCTTTTGATGCTCCGAAGTTGCGGTCCAGGAATTTCCACATACGCTTGCGCTTAGACTACCCCACCTCTCCTGAGCATCCAGAAGCGTTCGCCAGCCACGCCAGTTTCCAGTTGAGGCACTTCTGGAGTATATCAGATGACTTGTTTTCTTTGCCACCTACTATTCCAGCAACTCACTCCACACATTTGCGATAAGCACAACATCCCGAGCAATCCAACCATTCAGAACATTTTAGGCTTACGGAAAGATTCCGGCATCATGAGTCGCATGTCGTGAATTACCACGTTCAATCTAGGCGCGGTCAACATCGGAGAGGTGGCTAGTCACGCGGAGCTGGGATCTTCACTGCAGGCTTTTCGCTTAGGCTCGATAAGGCCGACGCCACGCCGGGGTGGCGCGGATCCCAAAGCTTGACCCACCCAAGCAATGCCATCATCGCACGGCTGAGGCTGCATCACGAACGCTGTGTACTCGTCACTGCGCATTGCAAGTGCTCACCTGCACGTATATCACGACCTGCTTTTGGTGTCTTCTTATCGTCCCTCGTCCTGTGAGGGATATCGGTGATGTCACGGCCAAAGGTTACATCGCCTCATCATCGCATGGACCACTCCAGGGACGTGAAAATTTGAAGTTTTTACGTCAACGGCTATGCGCCATGTGGACCTCGTCACCCATCTGCATCTACGGCCAACCAGGCACAGCGCTGCGAAGAGAACGGCCAATGTCGGGTACATTGTCTCGCACGTCCTCTGGGGTCGGCGTGGAGGATAAGGACGCAGAATAATATTACACATTGCGAATGTGGAGATAAGCTCGTGTGATATAAACTGGTGTGGAGGCCCTTTGTGGAGTTTCAAGATAGAATCGTGTTCGTGCCTTCCGCGGCTCACCTGCATCTTTTTGTCCCACAGTTGCTGACCTTGGACCTGCACTCCGACTTCCGCATCTAGACACGCTCTGAATAAACGGCCCGCCCCTACTGGATATTCAAAACCGGACGTCGCCCTCGGAACCACCGTCTCCTCCAATTTCATCCATCGCTCGCGGTCAGATCACCAGTTTTTAAGGTCGTCTCCATCATGCAAGAAGTCCCTCACGTTCCTGGGGCACAGGTGCCTCGTGCAGCACCTGAATATGCTGCCGCACATAACGGCAACAATGTGTACGCACCGCCGCCGAACTATCCCATCGGCGATGACATGTCGTCGGAGGGAAAGAAGAGCGACCCTGAGCTCGCACAGGTTGATAAGACCGCCACTGTGCAAGAAGGCCATGAGAAGTTCAATCGCCTGGGCTGGAAGCGTCTCACCATTTGCTTAATTGTTGAAGCTATTGCACTTGGCTCTCTCAGCATCCCCAGCGCGTTCGCAAAGCTCGGCATGGTAGCAGGTGTGATCATGTGCATCAGTCTCGGTTTCATTGCCATCTACACATCCTACGTCGTCGGCCAGGTCAAGCTGCGTTACCCGCTTGTACACCACTACTCCGATGCCGTGGAGCTCATCTGGGGAAAATTCGGCAAGGAACTCACGGGTGTCATGTTTGCGCTCTTCCTCATCTTGCTCGTGGGATCGCACGCCCTGACCGGAACTATCGCATGGATCAACATCGTGGACAACTACGCCACCTGCGCGCTCGTCTGGGGTGTTGTATCACTGATCATCCTCCTCGTCCTCGCGCTCCCGCCTACGTTCGCCGAGTTTGCTATCCTGGGCTATATCGACTTTGTCAGCATCATTGCGGCTATTCTCGTCACCATCATCGCAACTGGTGTGCAGGCACACAGCCAACCCGGCGGCCTCGGTGCAGTCAACTGGAGCGCATGGCCTCCTGCAGAAACGACCTTTTACGAAGCTTTCCTGGCCACCACGAACATCATCTTCGCGTACTCCTTCGCCGTCTGCCAATTCAGCTTCATGTCCGAGATGCACACTCCCAAAGACTACGTAAAGTCCATCTGGGCCCTTGGCCTGATCGAAATTTTCATCTACACCGTCACCGGCGCACTCATCTACGCCTTTGTCGGACAGGACGTGAAGTCGCCTGCGCTCCTGTCCGCGGGCGACACCGTCTCGCGCATCGCATTCGGCATCGCACTCCCCGTCATCTTCATCTCCGGATCCATCAACGGCACCGTTGTAGGTCGTTACATCATGGACCGCGCATTTGTAGACTCGCCCATCCGCTACGTCCAAGGTGCGAAGGGCTGGGGCGTGTGGATCTGCCTCATTACCATCGTCACTCTTATCGGCTGGGTCATTGCAGAGGCTATTCCCTTCTTCAACGCGCTGCTCGGTCTCATTTCGTCGCTGTTCATTTCGGGCTTCACGTTCTACTTCCCCGCGCTGTTCTGGTTCCAGCTCGTCAAGGTGGGGAAATGGAACGAGGGCGCGAAGAACATCAGTTTGAGCATTTTGAACGCTTTTGTTTTCTTGATTGGCATTGTGGTGTTGGGAGCTGGCACGTATGCTAGTGTGGAGGATATTATTACGCAGTATAATTCGGGGAGTGTGAGGGGTGCGTTTACGTGCTCGGCGCAGTCGTACGCTTAGGCATTTTATGGGGTCGCGCGTTGGTGTTTGCACATTGTTGTATTATTATTTGCATATTGGAGCATGTCGATAGGGCCTTTTGCGCATTCTTGAGCGCTCGGTGATAGCGGTAGCTGAGCGCGTTTAGTACTGTCTATGAGATACGAATTGTATATTCATCTTGTCAACCACTGCATACTTGATAGCCCTCGATGTCTTCATGGGCAGCGCAATACGGCTCCACATCCAGCAGAAGAGAACGCGACCCGCGCTGCGGAATAGTGATATGCGTGCAAACAGATTGCGCACCTAGGCCTTCGAGAGCTATCGAACAGCTGGAACTCATGCGCGGTAGACGCAGTCCTCCGATAAGTCGTCTTCGCGAGCAACGGGGCAAGCATGGCGTTTGATGGCTGATGCACGACATCTCCGATATCTGGCAAAGTGGATTTGAACCGAGTGTTACGAATAGTCGATCTAGCAGATCAAACGAATAATACGTTTGCTGCTCGGATCATAGGTAATGAAGGTTGTGCGCATGAGAAATTAATGACCAAAAGCTTTGAAACTCCTTGCAGTACGAGACCTCTCAGACAGGGTTGCAGCATGAGCAGAATTTGGTGTGAATTACGGTTCACCTGGCCGCACCTGCCTCACTTTCACCTAAGGTACAATCCGCCCAATCGAGCCTAGCGTGCCGGTGACGCAGTCGCACCCGACTTTCAGCCTCCCGACCTCAACCTCACCTCACCGACATTATCGCAATCCAATCTCTTACAATCACCCGTCACTTCGCATCGCTTTACTACCTACCAACAAAGTCAAAATTGCGCGCGTGGTTTGCTGCAGCGTCTCCGAGTCACGACAAACAGCTTGTCTCAGCCTCATCGCCCACAGGTAGGCGAGAGACGTTGACCATGGGTCAAGAGAGTCCGAACTCGTCAGCTGATAGTGCTATATCTCACGACGCTCTTACCCATCAGCGCCACGACTCTCTTACATCAACCCCTGCGCTCAACCATGCGACAAACGATACACTGCAACACAGCCAGAATTCCACCACATCAATCGAACACTCCTTGCTGAAGCTATCACTGTTACCGGTGCAGTCTGAAATGGACACCATCGTGAATGCGATTCGCCAGTTCATTCAGGACGAGCGTGTGCGCAGCTTCAGCTTCCTCGGTAGGCATAGTCACTGCTATATGCGGCAGCAAGATCTTTTGGCCATCAGTCCAGCCTCACCGGATGACCTGAGGTCTATGCGTGCTCAAGATGCGAAGCGTGGTCAGCTGTCAGGGTTCAGCGACGATCAGTTCTTCGTCTTCGACGAGCTCATGGACAGCTATGACCTTGGTCGCATCGTCGCAGTCACCATGTCTCCAGGTCAACCACAGGATATCCACCATATGACGACCACGGTACCACTTCCAAGGGGAGGAGTTCAGACATCCCCAGCATCGACATGGATCCGAGAGACGTACACTTGGGATGACGACGGAGGCATGAAGTTCTCCGCGGAGCAGTATGAAGAGCAACGACTTTGGTGGCATGCTATAGGAAAGTCATTCAGGCTCATGGATCTACCCGCCGAGCTACGTGAGTCCGTATACCTGCAAATCATCGGACCAATAGTCGTCCCGGATACCTACAAGCATCGTGTAATCCTCGGAAGAGGCCAAATGATCGGCATCAAGAAGCGCTCTGGTCGGAATCGCGACCCGGATATTGATCCACCAAACATGACGATCATGCGCGTCAGTAAGCGCGTCCAGAGCGAGGCCACCATTGTCGCAAATAGGGACACCTTCAAGCGTCTCGGTTTGAGACTCTCCGGGATGCAGGCAGAGTCAATGGCAAGAGTGCAACCAAAGGTGGCTCTTGGACCGCTAGTCACGGCAATGAGCGCACTACCCGCAAGCTCAGCCTTCCTCCGCAACATCCAGTTGGAGATGCCAGCAATCGGCTACTTCGCCTTCATCGACATCCATCCTGCGCCGGGAGCGCCTTTAGCTCGTATATCAAGCAGCCCGTTCCGTATCGATACCTTGAGGACGTTCAGAGGTCTCCAACGTGTTGACTTCCGCTTCATTGGCCCCAAGCACCCCGACGCTTTATGCCCGTGGGCACTGCTTAGTGGTATAAAAGAACGGGGTGAACACTCGTGCCAGAGAGTGTGGATCGATTGGTTCTTCACCCTGGCTTGGCATAGGTTGAGGGCCCTTGTAGCATCAAGAAACGTCCGATACACTCTATCCGGTTGCGTGAAGCCAACCAGGAAGCAGTATTGGGAGCGTACACTCAACAGCAACCGGGACGATGTCAAGGTTACTATCAATGAGGCTCTGAGACTCCTTACGGAGCAGAAGACGGATGATGCGCCGGCTCCTTGTACTTGTATTGAGCCTTGCTCGAGGGCTGAAGCGAAGGCTGTGTTTTCGAGGGAGTGGGATGCGGAGGATGTTCGTCGTATTCCGGGATTGCAGGAGCATGTGGATAGCATCTATTGGAGCTTTGGAGAGTAGAATGATCTTTATGGGTATGCAGCGAGACAGCCCGTGGTATAGCATCTGCGGTTATGGAAAATTATCATGCTATTATCAAGCTTCTTGTCGAGTTCTTCGCCAGATTTCCACTCTCGGTAGTCTTCATCACGCCTGAGTGATCGTCATCACGACATCGGCCTTCCGCCGGCACTACTAACATCGGATCCGCACCAGATGCGGGGAGACGAACGTCAAATGTACATTTCCATTGCCAGCATCATGATACAACACCAAAGCGTAAATCCAAACTGACCCGGAACGTTTACCCACCCACTCACACAGCATGTCACCCAACAGCAAACCAACGGTCCTCATCGTCGGCGCCGGTACTTTCGGCACTTCCACGGCGTACCATTTGAGCCACCAATATAAAGATCCATCGCGCATCACTATAATCGACCGATGGGACCCAAAAGCTCCTCTGCAGGATAAACAAGCAGCCGCGATTGATACGAATCGCATTATCCGCACAGACTATGAATCTTCCATGTACTGCGACCTTGCGAACGAAGCGATTCATCCGTGGTTCTGGAATATCGCTGTGCAAGGCCACTTCCACAAGACGGGATGGGTCGTACTCGACAAGAAGGGAGGGGACTTTGGAGAGAAAGTGCGCAAGACGTTCGTAGAAAGAGGTGGAGATTACACGAGGGATGTTGATAGGGAGGAGCTGGAGAAGTCTGAGGTTTTGAAGGGATTATGTGGTGGTGCGGAGATGGGCAGGGGATATTTCAACCCTGAAGCGGGATGGTGCGATGCCGAGCGCGCAACCATGAGTTTCCTAAAAGTCGCGCTCAACAACGGCGTTCAACGCGTGACCGGCGAAGTCAGCGAACTCTTACTCTCCAAATCCGGCGTGTCCGGCGTGCGCACGAAAGACGGCAAGACATACACCGCCGATAAAATCGTGCTTGCGGCGGGCGCATGGACGAGCAGCTTACTATCCCCCATCGAAGACGCCCTGGATATTCCCCCAAAAGATAGCATCGAAACCCAAATCACAGCCGTCGGCCGCCTCTCCGCATACTACACGCTCAGCGAGTCCGAAACGCAAAACATCATCGATTCGAAAATGCCCATCGTAGTCATCGGCGGCCTTGTTGACATCATTCCGCCCAGCCAACCCAACCGCACCGTAAAGATCAACGACCTCCGAACGGAAGTCGTACATACGGTTACAACGAAGAGTGGCCGCCGAATCACGGCACCAACGCAAAACCACCAATCCGCCGTCCCCGAGAAACTCCGCGCAGAAAGCGCGCAAGTAATGCAGAAAGCAATGCCGCATTTCACATCCACGCACACGCCCTCCCGGTGGCGCATCTGCTTCGACGCCGTGACGCCCACCGAAGACTGGCTCTTAACCGCGCATCCACATCCCTCGCTATCAAACCTCACCATAGCGACGGGCGGGAGTTTTCATAGCTACAAGTTCCTCCCCGTGGCAGGCAAGTACGTGGCGAAAGTGCTGCGGGGCGAGAGCTGTGGGGCGGAGAAAGACGAGGCATGGAAGTGGAAGAGTGGGGAGGAGTTGGGGATGGGTGGGGGTTTGGAGTTTGGGAGGAGCGGGAGGGGGGATGCTGGGGGGAGGAGGGAGGTTGGGGAGTTTGAAGAGGGGAGGGCGAGGCTTTGAGGAAGGGGAAGGAGGGGGCAGATGTGATGGGTGGTGGGTTTGAGTGGCGTAATCCGCCTGATTGATGTTTGTTAGAGAAGATCATGGTCGAACGGCTTCTGATTCAGTCCGTTACGTCATATCACGACCCCTTGTCGCGCGGATGACTATAGTAGACATTGTACGCACTCGTTCAAACGTTGCGCAAAGGTGACGATCATATCCGACAAAGAATCCCCGTGACAGACATGGAGAAAGAGATCCAACCGCATGACATTCCCAAAACACTTGACATGGTGGATGATGGCTTGCAAGGTTTGTATTGTACCCCTCCCAAACACGTTTTTGTATTGAATATCCTAGACCCTTGAAGCACTCCCACTAGAACCTACGTCTCAAAACAAGCCCTCTCACCAACAACCTCATTGACAGTCTCAGGGTCCACGATGATGGATCCAAATGAGAATAGCGCGCAGAAATTCCCGCTTTCATAGTTTGCAAACTTGCACCGGGGCATGGTGAGACACAGTTGGCCGCATGCGTCATAACTGGGGACTGTATAGGAAACGTACATAGCTGGAATGATACCGCCATTGTCGCTGATATAGCCCGCAGTATTGCAGATTTTAGGAACGGATGGTGTGGGAGACGGCGTTGCGGACCTGCTGCTGGACGGTGCAGGGCTGCTGCTGGGCGACATAAGCAGACTCGAAGGCGACCATGCGGCGGGCGTTGAGCTCGAGGACGGGACAACGATTGGAGTCGAGGAGACAGCAGGCGTCGACACCGGCGATGATGCCAAATTAAAACAACCTCGCTCAGACGTGATGAAACTATCGGAGCGTGTTACGGTACTGCCTGCTGGGAGTGCTTTATGGTAGAGCCAACAGAGATCGGTGACCGTATCGTAGAGCATGAGTTGACACTGGGGCATTTCAACACAAGCGGCCTCGCAGGTGTCCTTTGTCATTTGCCAACGCTCAGTGCTCGGAGTCGACGGGGAAACAGTGACGTATCCAGATGCATTGCAAATCAACGAAGATGTGACTGGCGTCGAAGCAGGGCTTGATGATACCCTCGTCGAGGTGGACGACACTGCAGCTGAGATGGACGATACTGCAGTTGAAGTAGACGACATCGCAGTTAAGATGGACGATGATACCAAGTCAAAGCAACCTCGCTCAGACGTAAAGCGATCAGAGGCGGGTGTTATGATACTGCCCGTGGGAAGCGCCTTCTCGTAGTGAAGACAGTACGAGCCGGTCATAACGTAAAGTATGAATTGACACCGGGGGTTTTCGACGCAAGTGGCCTCGCAGGCTGCCTTGGTGATTCCTCTGCTACCGGGGTTCGGAGACGTTGGAATATTCGCAGGATAACCTTGTGCATTGCAAATTCGCGTAGAAGTGACTGGCATCGGAGAAGGGCTCGATGATGGCGTGAGCGAGGTAGACGACACCGCAGTCGAAGCTGACAACACCGCCGCGACTGAAGTAGACGATACCGCAGTTGAGATAGACGATGATGCCGAGACAAGGCAACGTCGCTCGGATGTAGAGTAATTGTCGTTGGCTTTCATGACAGCGCCGACTGGGAGAGCGTTTCCGTAGAATCCACACGCCTTGCTGCTGGAAGCGTAGATAATAAATTGACACTGGTCGGGGGTCTTAGCAATACATTCTGCCTCGCATTCGGCTAGAGTTCCTGTCATCATACTATTGTAACTAACCATAGCCGCAGGATATCCACGGGCACTGCAGATCGGCAGAGGAATGACTGGCGTTGCAGAAGGGCTTGATGATGCCGCAGCCGGAGAGAACGACACCGCAATTGAAATGGATGATACTGCGGTCGAGGTGGATGATGCCGCAGGCGCGGACGACGATTCAGCTGAACTCGAAACCAAGGGACTAGCAAAGCAACCTCGCTCAGATGTAACGTGTAAAGCAGAGGGCATTATTTGAGTGCCCGTGGGAAGGGCAGCCCCGTAAAACCCGCACAACTGTCTGACCGCAACGTATGTTATGTACTGACACTGCTGAGGGTTATCAGCACATTGTGCCTCGCATGCGGCCTTGGAGACTCCTTCAACACTGTTGAAAGCACCCGAAGGCGCATCCGCGGGATATCCTTTGGCGTTGCAGATCAGCGGAGAAGAAACCGGCGAAGAAGAAACCGGTGTTGAGGACGCCAAAGGCGTTGAGGTTGGCAATGAGACCGCAGTGGAGGCGGAAGACGTGATTGAGCTCAGCTGTGAAGGACTAACGAAGCAGCTTCGCTCAGAAGTAATGCGAGCGTCTACCAGTATTATAGGAGTGCCTGGTGGAAGCAGTGAATTGTAAAGTTTACAGTAGTTGCTGTCTACTTCGAAGATGAAGTATCGACATTGAGCATCATCAGCGCAGAATCTCTCACAGTCAGCTGAAGCGAGTGCTCCAACGCCGTCGTAAAGATCTCCCCGGACATCTGGAACTCCACGTGCATTGCAGATGGGCCCCGAGATGACCGGCGTTGACGATGGCAGAGGTGTCGCAGAAGTGCTCGACGAGACTATGATCGCGGTGGTGGATGACATGGTCGAGCTCAGAATCGAAGGGGTAACAAAGCAACGCCGCTCGGAAGTAACATAACCATAGAGGCGTGTCACAGAGCTTGACTGGAGCGGCACAGCGTACAGATTACAGATCACGCTCTCCTCGTCGAATATAAAGTACTGACATTGAGGTTCCTCAGCGCAGGATCTCTCGCACTCGGGTGCATCCACTACCGTACTGACCCGGTACGTATTTCCGCGAATTGTAGGAACGCCAGGTGCATTGCAGATGGAACCTGAACTGACCGGGGTTGAGGGCGCCATTGGACTCGAAGTCGGTGTCGATAATACACTGCTCGATACCGAGAAGGGAGGTGGACAACTCTTCTCGTAGGTTTCGAACGATTGGTCGGGTCTAAAAGGAAGGTCTGCAGATACCGGTCTGTCATATAGATAACACGTGTTTGGTTTCTCGATCACGAAGTATTGACAAGCGCTTTCGCTACGGCACCTCTCATAGCATGCTGTCAAGCTCGAATCCAGATCGCGAGCGTAATCGGTTCCGCCTAAGGCTCCATTAGGGACACCTTGTTGCCGGCAGGTCGTTGAGGGTGTAGATGAAGTAGTTGGGGTGGTAGCGCTACTGGTGGTCGCTGTCGACGCAAGTGACGAAACTGTGAAAGTTCCCACGGAGGTTCCCGAGGGGAGGCTCGAGGAAGCGGATGAAGATGATGTTGGTGTGCTTACAGATGCGGAAGAGGATGAAAGCGGATTGGAGACTGCGCTTCTCGACATGGAGGTAGACACTGACGATACCTGAGATAACGGCGCTGACGATGTGGGAAAGGATGATGCCGGAGCGGACACTGCGTTTCTGGAAGTGGAGGAAGATGCCGACGACACCTTTGACGAGGACGCAGAGGATGTGGCCTTCGAAGAAGTTGATAATGATACTGGTAGACAGTCGCCAAAGCCAGGTTGGCATCCAGATCCGCAGTAGCCATCTGTGCTGCCGCAATATCCCCATTTGCTACAACAATCCCCATACTTCGAGCCGCGGCATGTCCTGCCTTGAGGCGACGCTCCCTCTTTATTTCCACACCGCGCGTTAGTCGTAACGACAAGGGTGGAAGCCGGAGACGTTGACGACGAGGAGCGCGTCGTTATGGCGGCAGATGGCGATTGAGAAGAACGAGTGACAGACGAGCTCGAACTACGAGACGAGGAAACAGTAGAAGACTGTGATCCTGAACAGGTGCCAAACAGAGTGTTACAGCCAGTGCCGCAGTGTCCTGAAGTTTTTCCACACCACCCGTGTTGACTAACTCTGGTTAGCCAGGCGTTTTGCTGCTAATGTGAAGTAACTGCTTACCTGCAGCAACCGCCATATGTCGAACCTTTGCAGGTCCCACTATTACCACCACATTTGCCGTTCGAAGAGATCTTGGGCGCCGTTACAGTTGTTGATGCTGGCGATGCTGGCGATGCTGGCGATGCGGCATTGCAATCTCCCCAACCGGATTGACAGCCCTTTGTCACATCGCAGTAGTTGGTGGTGCTGCCACAGTAGTTCCACTTCGAACAACAGTTTCCATGTGTGCTGCCCTTGCAAGTGAGCCCAAAAGTAGAACCACAACGAGCCGATTGGCTAAGGCCCTGAGGGGCAGGAGCTGCAATAACAAACTGGAATGAAGCAAAAGCCGTGAAGGCGCAAACGAGTGAAGAACGCATCTCAATAGAGAGCAGTGTGCGACGACGCACGAATGTAACGACAGTGGTAGACCGAGGGAAGTGCAGTCATGAGGCAGGAGAAGGGACGGACTCAGATCATATGGGTATGCTCAGGTACTCATCGTGGCGGCTAACCAGGCTGATCTAAAGCCAGCAAAAAGAAGGCCATTGACATGAGGCGGCCACGGCTATTATAGCTAATTCGGGCATATCTAGATACAGATTGGGGATCACTAAAATCCATGCAAGCGTGCTGAAGCCACGCTCTCTTGTGCTGGCTGTGACGTTACCAAAATGAGGCTGATGTCGGTACCTGGCGTCTGGGTAAGCGAGGCTGGAGGCATTTTACAGCTGGCAGTTCGACAGCCGCAGCGCAGGGTCCCACTGATCGACGCATGCTGTTGTGGGCGGTTTGGGGCAAAATAGGAAAAAGGGGGGGGGATTCTAGACTTGTGGAGATCTAGGCGATCTGCTAGTGGCCACGAGTCCGAATTGAGTATGACGTACACGCGATGGCCGATCAGCGCCTGCAGCCTTGCAATGGACGTCTTCGGTTATGCAGATAGGAGGCTCAAATTCGGATTGTATATGCTTGCGCATTCATGATGACGTCGAGAGAAACATAGAAGTCTCAAGGAAGGTGAACTGCTGAAGGTGATGGGACCTCGGGAGTCCGCGGAACTTCGTACTTCAATTGCAGCGCGGCGCAATCGTGGCGGCCGCTAAACTGGAACTAACCCAATTGGATTAGCGCATCAAGGCTGCAGCCAAGCAACCTCATCCCCACCACTTCCTCCCCTGAAGTCTTTCACACTCAATCAGTGGCGACCACAATCCTCTGGCGCCGGTATATTGAACGGGTACAGATGCAAAAAGTTATTGGATCCCTCGGTAGACTCCTGGGCCCTGCGTAGATCTATTCATGCAGCACCGACAACCTTTAAAAAGTACATTGAAGCACCAATTGAGACACCGCATTCGAGAATCTCTTTGGCAGAACTCCTCGGCGTTGACCTGTAGCACAATTTGAGCCACACCGCTATCCGTTGAGTATAGTCCGTATCGACAACCACGATCACGCAACTTGTATAGGTAGAACGATGGTCATCACTGCACGTATCATCACCACGTCCATCAATCAGCGTGATGTTTGCTACTACTCCGCGCCGACTGCTGATGCCTTGTAAGGATTTGCTATCGTCCCATGCTTCATGCAGCCACCGGTAATCATTCGCGTAACCCTCCCCACAACAAACCTCAGTCAGCCATATAAATGCTATGCGCATCTGCCTCATCGGCACCCACTTCCCGAAAACAATCGGCAAACTCGACCGGAAGCATGAGCGACGCAGAGATGAGCCGAGTGGCTCATGAGAGGCGTTCCAAGACATGTGCTGAATCCTTGTGTTCCAAGCTGTAGCATGTATGGCAACTGTCGGATGTAGGAGACAGGGCAAATGTGAGAAGAAGGTTGTTGTATTGAGAGAGCTACATAGAGCGATTATATACACAACATGATGAGTAAGCCAGTGACTAAGAGTCACGTGGAGATGTAGTCCACATTGTACCATGTGAACTAAGGTGCCAGGCTGACAGCAACTACAACGACGAAACAAAGGTTGAGTACCTGCATAAAGGGTTCAAGATCCTTTCAGATACCACGGATATTTGGATCAAGGGGTCCACCTTCACTACGGCGGTGCTGGAAGAGGTTATGGCTTGCATTCAGAAATCCGCCCTGACTGACCAAAACGCGGTATTATTCATTCTCTCTCAATTACTCGACGACGATAAGTGGTGGGTCCGCGATGAGCAGTACGATGCACAGCTTTGTAATCGTAAGGGCTGCGGGATCACCCCTCTGATTTGGCATTTTCGGGTTGGCATGAATAAGTTGATGAACAAGTTTCGGGCCAGCTTCGATGAAGAGTTAGCTACCATAGTTTCGAAGCTTTGGGCAATCTGACGAAAAGACAACTGACCGAAGGACAAGAAGATGCCCTCATACACTTCGCGGAACGCTTGAAGCAATGGGGTACAGGCCTAACCCGAAAAGGCGCAATGAAGGAACTTTGCAAACGGCCGGCGGACGTAAGTGTAAGTTCAAGTAACCAGATACATGTACTGACTTTTTTCAGAGTACGGACTACATGTCTACTATCCATTGGTGCGCCGAGAAACTTATGATCGACTTCAGCCTAACCACGATGATTGCCGTCAAGGCACGCCAGTTGCCGACAAAGACACGCTGGTCCGCAGTCTGTGCGCGCTACACACCTTGTCAATCATCTGGGAATCAAATCAGTTTGCTCCTCACGAACTACACAAATCCATGAACTTGCAGCTCCATACGTTCAGCGATGCAACTCGGTCTGATATGGGCGACCTGTTGAGAGCTTTGATTGGATTTCCGGATGTGATTTGGGTCATCACCGATGGCAAATTCACGGATGGTGGGTTTTGCAAGATGTCGGCACTGCTTTGGGCACTTAAGTTAGGACCACATGTGTTGCATGCTAGCAGGGTTATCCCTACGCTCTCTCATTCTACACATATATATAGCTTCCTTCGTTCATAGCTATACAATCAACTCAGTCCTTGATTCTCCTTCCATATCACATACGTGAGAGTTTGGCATGAGGACCGTGACCGCCCCTTGTTGGTCATCGAAGTTGCCAACAGCCAGCTTGCCACCGGCTTGTGATCTTCTTCGGGGCTGAGAGCAGGAGCTCCAGGAAACAGGGGCCCAAGGTTGGCCTCGAAGACCGGAGCCATATTTTTTACCGCGGAGGGTCATGCGACAATCGCCTGCGTTTAGCTAAATGAGTTGTGTAGTGCAGGCGCGTATTCCTGTCATCCGGACGGCGCGAAGGAGCAATTGTGTGTCTTTTAGAATAGTTTCATGTGACCCTGATGTTTGCCAGATAGCTTGTTCAATCACACCCCTGATCTCGCGGGCCTATAAAGGGATCTTGGGTGCCTTTTCAGTTCCATCTTTTTCATGCGTTCGGCCATGTATATGCCCAGTATTCCCTGTGAATCTGTATAGGGATACCTCCCCAATAAGTTCTCGTTGCTGTGATTGCTGTCTCAGCCCTGCTGTGAGCACATTCATCTTTATTGCCTCTTGGCAGGCACTAGCGACTCCTTAGCGTGTTCTACGCAGTATATATCGACTACACAGCCTGCGATCTGCGGTCGATACCGAGTCTCTACTTTTAGCTCACTCAACTCAAGGATTTCGACTCGTCAGGTTTCTCAACGCCTCCAGGCATCTACGCACACCCGTAACGTGTCGACGTCCAGGTCATCTACCATCAAAGACGTGAGTTCCTCGATCAACAAGCTTGCTGTGCGGGTCACTGCCAAGCCTGCTCACTTGCGTCGATCTGCCGTCAAGATGGTTGGTCCTACCGGCATCAAGGTTGCTACGTCAACTCGCGTCGAAGACACTCACCGGTCCGCGGTTATGGTCGCTCCTCAAAAGGTGAATTCCGCAATTTATATGCCTGAGCTTGACAACGACGAAGTCGATACGCTATATGGCTTCGAAGAGATTACTGCGGATGACGAGGCTTTTTCTGATAGCGAGTCTCTCGTCGCTGATGACTTCTCCGTCGTTAGCTGTCAGCATCTATACCTACTCTGGAGTAGCGTGTTTCATCACTGCTTATGTAACAGGAGGATATATATTCGCTCTCTTCGATAGTCTCTATCAATCAACCAACTTCTTCCTCAACCCTCCTTCTCACATGTTGACATTAGCGATGGCGAAGACGGTGTTATGGTCGACGAGGACTTGGTTCTCGTGAAGATAACGAAGGACCTGACTATTTCTGAAATCAGTGAGATATATCATCCAGCAGCACTCACGTAGCTAACAACGTATAGGACGAGGACCACACCGCCACGATCGACGCCTGCACCCGTTACCTCGTCTACGGCTGTACCAGCAACCGCGCCTGCTTCGGCGATCTCAATTACGAGGTGTGTTTCGAGATGTCATCGGCGCTTGAGCTACTCAATATCGTAGCCGCTGAGTGGACTTCCGACGGCCGCGCCTTCCAGCAGATGCCCGCCAACACCCTCCGTGCGCTCTGCTCCTTCACCCTCTTCGAACAGAGTGTCATCGACGATCTCCTGGCGAAGATTCTGGGTGATACTTGGGCTGAGTAGACCGATTCTGTGTACACCGATGGCTTCTGGAAGCTTCTACTAGAGCTTTGGGTCCTGTGTCTTGGCCTGCGCGGCCTAGCTGCGGGCTGGCGTCGTGGTGCTACAACTCACGACATCCTTAAGGACGCTGAGAAGGACTTTCTCCATGGCGCTGCTCGCGACTACGATTTCGAGTGCAAGGTCGAGCTCCTCGAAGGACTTGCGGCTAACCTGCGCCGCTGGGGCGTTGGCCTCGAGGCCGCGGATGCTACCGGCAATGAGGAAGACTGAAATTTCGTGTAATTGTTGTATGAGTGCGGAGACTGGGGATTTCGGGATTCCTCGCCTAAAAGGACTTCGTTTTGATATTTGCCCACTCCGCAACCGGCAAAGTACCCTTGGCTGGCCCCATGAGGTCTAGTGTTGCTGTCAAACACAACGAGCTCAACGACTCCGCGCGAGCGGATCCGACATCTTCTCAGTATTGTTAGTACTTGCAAATACAAAGTCTTACCACCCAACTAAACACCATGATTCCTTCATGCTGAGAACGTGATACATATTGAAGCACCTAACCTCACAGTCAGCATGATTGCAGTGCCGGTACTTCAAGCCCATAAACGAGAGTCGTGTGCCCCCTCCATCCCACCGCTTCTTCTCGTTCATTGTAGGTCCACAGTACTTGTGAAAGCACTCAACCATCGTTTTGAAAGAGGCGCCCCTATCTTAGGTTACTGTGAATGCTTCCCATACCTTTCTTGAGACCTGCTGCGAACATTCACCCCCTTAGAAGCGCCAAATCATTAGCATGGTTCTCATACCTCATGCCATAAATTTTCCTTCATCGCCCGCTGTTTCGCACTTTACCGATCTCAACTCACCAAAAAGTGCTTCTAGGGCAACTGCGCATCCAAGGGCTCAACCAATCTCCTTCCGCCTATACACTTCTTTGAGATGTCTCCTTGGACGCAAAACACCGATCGCGTGTTTTCTGAAGCCGCTGCTTCGAGCCCTTTCAACCTTATTCGCGAGCGTCGGACCACCAAGATCATGTCTGAGCCAGCCATGGAAAAGGAAGAAGATGACACGGAGTTCGAATTCATCTCCGAGGACGACTGCAAGATCCCAGAAAATGCATCTCCAACTGCAGACGGCTTCACGCTCGTGGATGAAGACGATTGCGACTTAGAAGACGACTATGCTTTCGTCGTAGACCAGAACTCATTAACTGAGAAGGTCAGTACCACATTCCACTAACCAATACTCACATAGCTAACCAGCCGCAGTCGAAAAAATACTCTGCAGTCATCGCAGCCTGCAGCCGTCACCTAGCCGACCACCCCGCTGATGCAAACCCCTGCACTGGCATCCTCAAGTGCGAGGCATGCTACAACATCGCCAAAGGCCTCGATATCCTCGCAAATCTCTCCGCTAACTGGTCCGTCGACCTGGCAGCGACGTCCGCAAGCATTCAGCACGACCTCAAAACCCTGCCGCGCACTGACCGGCTGCTCCTGCACAACATCCTGACCAAGCTACTCAGCCCAATCTGGTGGGACCAGTTGGAGTCGATCAAGATAGGTAGCTCCTACTACTACTTGTCGCGCGCGCTGTGGGTGACGCGCCTTGGTCCAAACCGCCTGGCCGCTGGGTGGAAGGCCGGGAAGACCACCGAGGCGATGATAAAGGGTGCAGAGAAGAAGTGGCACGCTACTCACATGGATGGAGGGGCATATGAGACCGAAGTGCAGTTGCTCCAAGGGTTGATGCTTGTCCTGTCTGCATGGGGGAGATATGTCGACTCCACTGACAAGTGCGTTGGTGGTGACAAGTAAGAGCTTGGGATGATGGATTCGAGTGGAAGGTGATCGCGGGACCTGACGTTGACTCATCGAGACTGGCAGTCACCAGCATGTTCGGCGCAGCGACTTCTGATCGATCATCAAGGCCTGGTCATGTCAACAGATGAACGAACACGTCTTATGCAAGATGAGCTTCTATCAACACGGTGCTGTTAGTATATTAGCATGAAAATTCACGACTTATCGACCTGACACAACTTGATTCATCTACCGTGCGTGATGCTTGACCTTATGAATCAACGCGGCGTATCTTGTTCTCACAAAGCCACCTCCTTGGTTTGGTCTCGTGTGTTTGTCGTATCCAAGACTTTTAATTGCTGTCAAGTTTGCAGCGCGGTCATCATGTATGAGAGTTTGTTAGCGTTAGGATCATGAGTTCCGATGGGAATGAGCACTTACAATTTCTGAATAGGCCTGCCTATTGTGAGATCAGATCGGGCTAGAATAGACCCAGCAGCAGCAGTAGCAGCAGCAGGAAGAAACATCAAAGGAAAACCCAACAATCCTTTTAACCCGAAAGCGCAATCTTCTCCGCACTGTCTCAATCAACTCATTGCGTACGTTGAATGCCCTTACGCACGCCAAAGTCTCTCCGCAAAGTCGCCACTATTATCCGCTGTTAGCATGCTCAGACGGATTCTGATGGTAAATTTGCAGTTGATGATAATGATAATGATATAATTCACGCATCCCACAGCTCTCATCAAGCCATCAATCTAGCTACTCCCCAACCCTAACAACAACCTTCCCAAAATGCCCACCCCCAAACAAATACCTCAACGCCTCCCCCGCCCCCTCAAACCCAAATACGCGATCAACAACCGGCCTGATGCCTTTGTTCTCATAAAACACCAACATCCTCTCCAACTCATCCCGCGGCCCATTTAATATACCCTTGAGCGTAACATTCCTCTTCAAACACAGGAGATTCGTATTCGTGCGATCCTCAGCGTCGTCTTGCTTCCCGGAAAGGTATCCGATGCATGCGATTAGGCCGCCGAAGCGAACGCACTCAAATGACTTGCGCAGGGTTTGCGCGCCGCCGACTTCGATGACGATGTCTGCGCCCCAGTCGTGTGTGACAGAAAGTACGGCGAAGTCCCAATCGGGTTCTGTGCGGTAGTTGATAGTATGCTTTGCGCCCAACTCTTTCGCTTTTCGCAGTTTCTCGTCGGACGAGCTGGTCACGATGACGTCCGCGCCTGCTGCGGCGGCGATTTGAAGGGCAGAGATGCTCACGCCGCCTGTGCCTTGGCATACGACTGTTTCGTGAGCACCAATGATTTCGCCGTATGGGCGCATACAGTTCAAACTCATCCACGCGGTCATTGCAGCGATGGGTAGACATGCGGCTTCGTCGTCGGTCAGGTAGTCTGGGACTTTGACGAGGCCGTAGGTGGGGAAAACGCGGTATTGCACCAGGACACCGGGAGCCGGGCCACCAAGGCCTTCAGCCAGGTCTGAGGCGTCAATTTGGTTGGTGATGTGGGTTTGCGCGAAGGTACTGATTACGCGGTCGCCTTCTTTGAGGCGAAAAGAGGGCGATTTGAGGATATTGCCCGTGTCAGAGGATGTTGCGCCGACGGCAACGACGACACCGCACATATCGCTACAGGGTACGATTGCGGGGGGCTGTGAGACAGAATCGTGGTGGTTGTAGAGGCCCATGCAGACTGGCACACGTGATCAGCATCATACATTTCGGAGGTTTGGGAATGTGAATTTTGAGAAAGGACCGATATATTCGTACCTTCAGTGTCTCTATAGTTCAAACTTACAGAGCGTACTTCTACCAGTACTTCATCCTCACCCGGCGTCGGACAAGCCATCTCCTCCAACCGTAGCTTATCTAAACCGTCTTGGCCGGTCACCCATCGCCTGATCTTTTGCGGAGGCATCGTCTCTGGAATTGCAAGTACTAATCGTAGTCACCGACTCCGCGCCTTTCGGTATATTCACTATCAGTCCAGTCGCAGTACTCTTTCCCTTTTTCTTCTTCTCAAAAAGCGACGAAATCTCCGTAAGCCAGTCTCGGCGGTCCTGCGAAAACGGCGGCGTCGGCATGGCTTCTATATGCTCTCCACAAGCAGGAGACGTGATACTGCGGCAGAAAATCGCCGAAAAAAATGCACAGTGTGGGGAAAGCGATTAGCAATATATAGCGATGACATGACGATAACAGTGCTCTTGTGGTGTTGGTGGGCGACGTCACTCGCCGGCTACGCCCGATTTCTCAACCGAGGTACTGCTAGCGTGGTGTCGGCTGACGACACCCGACGGAAACCGGAACGCCAAGCACCATAACGTTTGTCGCGAGATGGGTGTCCGCGTGCGGGAGGCACCACGAGTGCGCCCACAGCATAGTGGGTGCGTGATGGCGATGTGGCTGGGTGTGCGTCATACATGACAGGGTGCCAGCAAACGTGTACTGCACGACCTCATTGTTGTCGTCGCCCAGTGTGTACGCATATGTCGTAGCCATGTCAACGCGACCAGCCACCGATCATAAGATACGTGAGGTCCATGCAAGCCTGCTCATCAGGTCCGCCTTTCTACAGGGCTAGGTGTTCAATATCTTCCACCACGGGTAGGATCATGCGAGGCTGGTTCGGGAGACTCACTAGTTGCGAACAACAGTTCGGAAATGGAAAAGACCGATTTAATTCCAAGACTGAGAAATCAAGAACAATCGATAAGCTGCGCCTCCTTCAGATCGCCATCGACAGAAGCGCCATAACGCTAGAATGTGCGCAGCATTTCGAGAGCTGCATACGGTAGAGACCATGTCGGAGATCGCTGTTGGATTTTGGAACGGGAGAGGGGCCGACCCGCATCAAGTAGTCGCATTTTTTGGTCTATGGGAGTCATTATATATTAGCCGCGCGCCATTAGCGGCATCGGTGAAAACTATCTAATCCATGCACCCATTAGTTCTTGTACTCATCAGGCGTCTCAGGCCACGCATCCACGCCATCAAGTATGACCATCGCCATGCCGCCGTTCAGGTGACTTTGGATGTGGCAATGCAGCATGAAAGCACCAGGGTTCACGACATGGTAGCGCACCGCTAGCCAAGTCGGCTTTTGTCCAGAAGCGGGCACAACGAAGCCATCCCTGAACGGCGGGGTAACCAGGTTGAAGTTTTGTGGAATGGCTGCTGCAGCTTCCTTTACTGAAGTCCACTTGAATTCTCCTTCGCCCGAACCAAGGATGAACACTTTGTTGGAATGCTTGTGGATGGGGTGCGGAGGTGCCAAGAGTTCATCGTTGATGAGGATGAGATCGACCCATGTGTTGTTTTTGGTGGTGATGGTAAGGTTGCCGCTTGTAATGTTGGTGTCGGGCTTCTGCCAAAGCAAAGGTAGTTTCTGGTCCATCGTATCTTGATACATCGGTGTCGAGTTGAGGGCCCAGGTGTAGCTATTCTGCGAGGTATGCATATGCAGCAAGTATGTTTGATTTGCGGGAGGTGCCGGCTGAGGGAATTGTGGAGGGAATGATATCATCTTAGCTTGATCAAAAACGGTGATGTTTGATCCAATGGCTTCCCCAATGCGGTTGATTGATGGCTTGGAAGACACGATCTTGGTGTCATTATGGAAAGGCGCGTCCCCGGTCGTATTGTTGGTGAACTGGCGTTCTTGAAGGCCACTATTCTTACGAGCTTTGCGACTGGTGCGGCTACTATAGGAGAGGATAGCAGTTGTGTCGATCACCTGTGTAGCTGCTTTGGAAGTGACGCGAATGCCGTAGTCGCCATTACCTTTATCGAGTTTAACAAAGACCGAGTAGCGATCTCCGTTTGCAACGGTCAATACGTCAACCTTCATAGGCTCAATATAGTGTGCGTCCACAGCATAGACCCACATTGGGTGCTCATCGATGCTGAAAGCGAATGTGTCGATGCCAGCAGTGGAGATGACGTGCATCGAGAACCATTTTTTGTCCCTTGGTGTCTCGATGATCTCTCGCGATCCCTTGGTCGGTGTGCAAATGTCGAAAACTTCGGGAGGTAAAGCAGGAGTGTTGATGTCTTGGCTGCTGCCGAGTGTGACTGTAAAGAACTTTGGTGGCACGCATCTACAACTGTCAGCGAGGGAAGCGATCGGTCGTCTACCATGCTTACCCTTTGTTCGTCAGCAGTAAATTATTATCCTTCAGTAGTGGCATAATAGCTTGGTCGACCGATGCATCGATCTCTTCGCGTGACCAACAAGAGACTGCACCTTTACCGTTCACGAGGAGGGAGTCCATACATATCGCACTTTCGAGTCCGGACGCGATTTGGTCACTCCATGTCGATTCCGAAGTTTTGTGGCGCCAATCCGTGAGTATGAGAGGCCGAGCACTTGCTTCAGCCTCTTCGAGGAGCTCAATGTCGTTCGACGCGATAACATTGAATGGCTTTGGGATCCCAGCCTTGGGCCTTACGATCACGGGACCATATGCGCCGTCATCAATCTGTCCTCGACTGTGGGCGTGGTAAAAATAGCTTCCGTACGAGTCGGCGTGCCATCTATACTTGTAGCTGGCTCCTGAAGCAATAGGACGCTGGCTCAGACCGGGTGTACCGTCGGCCCATGGCGTATTCATTTGGTGAATACCTGTTCAAGTGTCAAGATCATGGTAAAGAGCTTTTCACAGATGGGTCATACCATGAAAATGAATGGTGGTGTCAAATGGCAAGGCGTTGTGCACTTCAACTTCTACCCAGTCGTCTTGTTGTATCTCCAGGAGAGGTCCGGGGTACTTCCCGTTGATGAAGATCATTTCTCGCTCATGACCATCTGGCGCGCCACTTCCCCAGGTCAGGTCAAGTGAAAAGCTCGCCGTTCCAGCATGTGCGAGAGTCGCAGTAGAAAGCCATATTGTAATGAAGGAAAGCATCGTGTGCACCACTAATATACACCAATGAGGACACGCGAAGGTGCAGGAAAAGCGGAAGTTCATGACACGCGCACGAGGGCTTTACATAAATAAACCCGGCCCCGTCCTTTGCTCATTTTTCATCTGCAAATGCCAGTCCTGAACGATGGTACCCCATGACGTTTCAATGTGCGCCATCGGCGGGAGGGCCCAAGCAGGCAGCTACAGATGGATATATCAGTGGTGATACCATGTATGACGAGATGGACTCGCTGCCAAAAGCGGGTAGCCAAGGTACCATCGAGATCACTCGCAGTCCAGAACGTCTCATCCAGTGATATCTGCGTTTCGCGCTGCTCGCTTCGTAAACCAGACGGCCGGTATCGACGAGACTATAATCGCGCACGACTTTTGATTGCAGATCGCGCCAGGGACCGTTGAAGCTTCCACCGACTCGAGGAGTGACAGACGCATGCAAGTAACCTTGGAACTGTAGTATCACGTCACAGGGCTTACATTGAGGCTCAAAATCATGACATGCAGCTAGCAAGTATCAGCCATGAAACAAGGTTGCGTCGCGACGGGTAACCAGGTGAAGTTATGAAAACAGTTGTGGAGTTGGTGGTTGAAGTGGAGACGCTGCATGTGGTGAGAGCAGGCGGGGCAGACAAGGCTTTTTAGCGCGCCAAGGCCAACGGCTCCGGCGATGACCGCCGAGATCTCACACGCTGGCAAACTTCACTCTTCACTCTTCACTCTTCATCATTAGCTTCGCCATCTATCCGTTAGCCATTGCGGATCATGGAGTCACAGCACATGGCTTCAACAATGGACGATCGACCTCTACATACAGGCCGTCTTTATTGCCACAGATTGATGGCTCAGCTGAAGCGCCCCGACGCGCTGATGTGAGTTCTCGCAGTCGAGCTGCCCCGTGGTCTTCCGCATGTCAACAATGCCCGAGGATATTTTGTTTCCATATTTCCGGCTTGCGATGTCAGCCTATAGCGACGTCATGGGCGCACATGCCTACTCTCCCGATCAAGAGGATGTGGTGAATGGTCGACAAAACCTCGCAACGACGATGCGGTAGCAGGAACTCCGAGTTTCTGTTTTGGGCAATACCGAGTCGAATTTCCTCATACACACGCAGCAAACGATTGAAGGGCGTGCAAAGAGTGATTCTCTGTCAGGCGCGTTTGCAGGTGAGAAGGCGTGCGCGGCGTCCATGGAGTTCGCGCAGCTTCGAATTCCTCTTGGAGCTGCGGCGTCTAGCAATCAATAGTATTCACTTCCTCTTTGTTCCATTGTGCGTTTGCTGCCGTTCCCTGAATGCCTTTGTGCTGCAGCGCGACACACATGCACCTCAAAGCCGCCCAAACGTATTTTCACCGTCTCAACATTGTAGATTGTCATCGATAAAGCCTTTCCACGTCATTACACAATCCTTTCAGCGTGCCTGTACTATGCGCGACGCTCCTCTCCATACTTATACTGCACCCACCACCGCAGCAGAGCAATCTTTTCTCCATGCACCCACACACATCTATTCTCCACACCTTCAACCCGACCAGTTTTCAACTACGATTACATCTCGCACGAAAGTCACTAACCCCAGCATAATCGCCATGTCTAAGCGTTCCGCGCCATCGTCTCCGGTTGACGAGTACGTCAATCCCAAGAAGCAGAAGGTCACCGATATCGTCGAAGACGCCGCTCCTGCACCGCTCACGCCCGATACCACGCCTAACGCATCCGAGGCCGGCACGATTGACGCCGCAGCGACAACCGTTGCAACGGAGGCCGATTCGACTACAGTAGAGACCGACACCGCCAAGCCGATGGACGTCGACCCCTCTGCAACAGCAGAGACCGACGCGCCCATGCCGCAGGAGGGTAAGGTGAAGGGTAAGGCGAAGAAGGTCACCTTGAAGAAAGCCGGACCCAAGCAGGTTGCCCCCAAAAAAGAGAAGAAGGAGAAGAAGGATTCTCCAAAGAAGCCTCCCGTTCATGAGGCTTTTGTCGCTTGGAAGCCCGAGGTCACCGTTCCTCCGACCAACCCCTTCTGGGGCATCAAGCCTGAATCCGGTGATGCGCTTCCGCATCCGATCCAGCCCTCTGCACGCGACAGCGATGCTGCGACCAACCCACCCATCTGGGAAGACCGCGGCTACCGGTTCAAGCGTGGCAATCGTCATGTCAAATACTATGGTCCGGTTGCGCCTGACAACGCCGAGAATCTTCCGGATCTGGACCAGGAAAACTTGCTGGTTCTCAATCTTATCGACATGCGGCCCACAAGCAAGCATGATCAGAGCCCGCGTCGGCACCCGACGTTCTATGTGTACGAGCATGGCAAGCCCAAGGACTGGAACGACATGCAGTCCATCAAGGCTCTCAACGATCGCCGGGGCCAAGCCATTGACCGGATCACCATGGACGCGCCATGGACCCGTCTCGAGCGCGAGTACCTCGCTGGTCTTTGCAACGAGTTCCCCAATGCGTCCATTTGGGAATTAACCATGCGCCACAACGACCGTTTCAAGAACAGGGAGTCGACGGCGGATACTGCTCTGGCTGACACTCCATTCTCTACCGGTCGCACAGTCGAGAGCGTACGTCATCAGTATATGACGTACAAGCCTGTTTACGACCGAGGCCAAGCTCCCGAGGGTGTCCGACACCGCAACGACAACTCCGCAGAAGGCAAAGGTCTCCGCGCTTCTATGAAGGTGGAGAACGCTTTCGGCAAGCCCAACAAGGCTTTGGAGAAGGAGTTTGACGAGAAGAGCGGTCCCCACGAGGAAGCCAAAGATGCGGACGGCTCAGATGACGAGGCTGTTGTACCAGTCGAGCAGCAGCCAAAGCTCTCTTCTCAGGACGAGGAGCTTTTTGCCATGGCTGGTGGCTATGACGATGGTGAGATTCGAGCTTCGGCCCCTGCACTCCCTGCGGACAACTTCTTAAGCTTGGACTATGCTGACTCGCCCTTGACAGACATGGAAGATCTGTCACCATCAGCATCGCCATCACCTGCGTCGCCGACGGATGACGAAGAGATGACCGAGATTGCTCCAGAGCCAGAAACAGTTGACGCCACGGCGGTAGAGACTGAGGATTTGCCTCCTCGCGCGTCTTCCGCTGTCAACTTCCCGGAGGTCGACGACGAGGTGTCCATCGAGGAAGAGGCCGTCGCTATCGAGAAGTTGATCGATGACACCGTGAGTGAAATCGTCAATCAGGTTGGTCTATCCACTGACCACCCTGCGCAGACTACAACATCTCAGGCATTCCAGTTCCGGACGGAAGACGAGGCTCTCGACGATGAGCCGTCCACCGGCGTGGAGACTGTCACTGAGTCTGTGGAAATCACCGTCAACGCCCCGGTCCAAGTCACCACCACCGCCACGGCCCGTCCCCCTTCGCTCCACGCCATCCGCCGTATATGCTTGAATGAGGAGTACGACGACGAGGAGGAGCTATGAACGCTCACTTGGTCCCGGTCTCCATTTTCAGCATAGTAGTTTATTGAGCGAGGCAACTGCCGTCTTCGGCTGACCGGTCCGCTCCGCAACCTAGCCGCTACGCGCTGCTAGGCATTGATGTATCGTAGGATAGTATCCCAGGATTGGTTGGCGATCTGTATAGATTTGTCGAATCTCGGTGGGATAGAAGTACAAGTACAAATTGATTTTTATTTATATACAATGTGTGTATCATCTCTATGCTCGTGAAGTGACTCTCTTATATATTTTTTCTGATGTTTCTAGACGGTTCTGGGTTTGTTGACAATCTTTAGATTGGCACACTTGTTGTGCCTTTGCTCAATTGCTGTGTCTTATCATAGTATTCTTAGATAGCAAGATGTATGTTTCATCGTGCGCATTCACAAGTGGGCACAATGGTCCCTTGTGCTTTCACGCCACTGCCTGTTTACTATGATAGGCTCCAGCAGTATCACGTGCACATGTGGCGCACGACTTCCTAGGTAAAAGCTGAAACCTAGTATCTGAAACATTAAAGTCCACAAATTGAAGTCGTGTAGGCAACGAAGATATTTCTAAACCACTCCATTGACAAGCAATATCTACTCAGAAGCTATTTAGACCTCAGAATCTAGCACATGTTGAATCACAATCACTAATTTCAAGTTTGTATCTTCTCGATGGGTAGAGCTTAGCTACAACCACGGCTTTGCCGCCAGGAACTCGATCACTCCCAGACCTCAAGCTGCCGATACAGCTCCCCTCTATTCGAAACACTAATCCGCTCTAGCGACGTTAAATTTTCGCCTAGCCCCTCGTTCCTGACCCACACTCCACATGTATGTAACGTTATCGCGCCCTGTGCATTTATGATCAACCTTATATTCAATATCGTAGCCAGTGCGTATTTGTGTATTTCAGAGCGCCCCACGCGATAAAAGTCGATAGATGGCGTCGTTCCGCAGTGGAACAGGTTGATGTGAGGATTCTTGACAGGACGTAGTGCGAAGTAGATGATGGCTGTAATTTGGCAGGCGCTGATCCAACGCTTGTAGTAGAGATGTCCGCAGTGGCACGGATCAGAAGAGCAGTAATGGAAGTTGACGAACACCTGATCGTTGGTAGGGTACCCTGGACTTGTGATCGGAGGAATCGTCCATGCAGCGCGATGTCCTACATAATCTATGTTGAGAACCTCTAGCACCGGAGAAAGTTTGAGGCTTGCGATCCTCTGGAGACTTTCGTTGCGTAGCTGATGCAAAGAAGTAGCAGGGGGTTTCTGTAGTCCGCTACAACGCCGAATTCCTTACGTTTTGGGTCGCTGCTCTGGAGAGTTCGGCATTGTGCTGCGTGATCGTGTGATGAAGTCTGAAATTTCTTTGTCTATTGATGTACAAAATGGGGTAGTATAGAAGAACAATAATGTAGAAGCGAAGAAAGTTTTCCAAGTGCCGCTGATGTTGGAAGCATCAACCATAGTTGTCGTTCATTGGTGCTAGGGTGCAATACCACCCAAAAGTCGAAACGCCCACCCAGCTCCGTCCATCCATCTTTGTGGATCCCAAAAATGACTCAAGTGCACAAAAATGTAAACAGGGTAAAGACACCCCCCGCAGCACCATTGACTGCGCCTGTACCAATTGTCAGCTCGTAAAAAAGATAAATCCATCCCTCGAAATGTACGTACCAGCAACGGCACCAAGCGCTGTGAGAGCAGCTTCACAAGCACCACTTGCGCCCTTGACCTCAGCCTTCACTTTTACACCCATCGAAGGCGGCGTTCCTGACGCTGACTCGGCAGTTTGATAGTTAATGCCCCAAAACTTCGGAACCTCGCAGTTGATGAACTTTGTCTTCTTGCGCGGGCAGTATGCCATAGCCGACACACCAGGGCATGTATCGGTGTGCGTTCCAGGCGTGCACTTCGCGACAGAGAGTACAGATGCTCTGAGAGTGTCAATGAGTCCGTTACGGATCCAGGTGGGATATACACCGGAAGGGCCCATGGTAATCGCCAGGGCCGTTACGGACGAGGCGGTCGTGAGGGTCGAGTCCATTGTAATGTCATTGGTCTCACACATGCCTGTCGTGTGGCAGACGCCCACCAATTGAGCGAACATGTCCTCGATTTTGAGGCCGCCGATGTTAATGATTTCACTCGAGACTGTGGAAAAGTTCAGCGACGGACATTGGTAGGATAATCAGAAACGTACAAGTGAGCCTAATGTTACCCTTGGGGTCCCATACAGCCTCACCACGTCTAAGTAGCGGCGAGGCGAGGATGGGATCTGGGATGGCAGAGGCGGCGGCAGATGCCAAGAGAGTGCTGAAGATGATGCTGGAGAAATGCATTTCGGACTGAATGATTTGGCTGGATGCGAGAGATAGGGTATCTGTATGATAAAAGTCGAAGTGGAAGGCTGTGATGATGATATTGAAGACGAATCACCATGTCTTTATGCATCCAGGCAACGGCAATCTCGTGCAGCTCTTCTGCGCTGAGCCACCAACTACTTTCTCAGGCATCCAGCGACCATCTACGTCAACTCCAGATTTACTGATTGGATCATCCCATCAGGCAACAAACACTGCTTGTCCGAGAGCAAAGTTGCAACTCAAGGACACGCGAGGCTGCGTTTCACACACTGACCAAAGATGTTTGGTGTTGGTGGAAGGACACGGCTACAATCCTATCAATAGAAGAAATCGGCCCGGGTCAAAACCGCAGTACACACGAGAGTATTAATTCCCGGCTACCTACTTTCCTATTCCCAATGTCGTCACCAAGGTGGCGGGCCACAAGGAGGCAATTCGGGTTGGTACCTGGGTACGGTATAGCTCTTGATTGGCCGTCGCTCAATTCTCCTATTCTCGTGTTATGTGCAATTCGGGCACCAATGCGGCTCCTTGCTCCTGTCGTGGTTGATATATTAAAACTCGATTTCGAAACATGCAACCCCTGCAGCTCATTCTGTGCAGGGCTGACCACATGCGCACGAGCCATCTCCAGCTCATTACCCTGGCAATTGATACGAATCGCTTGTCTGATGACTGGGGCAACCATTGGACTTGATGTGGGAAGTCCTGGTAGCCAAGACGGTTAGGTCCGAAAGGCGGCTTGACGCTGCTTCTTCGGGAAGGAAGGTGCGTTGTTCCTGAAACGGCATGTTGGTGCAATTTATGTCGGGTAGTACAAAAGATTGTTTCGCAGCGAAGCTTGGACGTTGTTGTATGCGAAGGTGAGTCTTGTGTGTTGAAAGGGATGATCTGCATTTTGACTGTCGGCAATCCCGATGGTTTTCCTGGGTGCCGGCGCCAGTCAACCACGCATCACCTGCGCCACGAAGACTACACGGTCGGATGGGTGTGCGCGCTGCCCGTCGAGCTGGCGGCGGCGCAGGAGATGCTTGACGAAGAGCACTCCGACCTCGAGCGCGACCCCGCCGACAACGACGAGAACCTGTACGCGCTAGGCTCCATTAGCGGCCACAACATCGCCATAGTGTGTCTGCCCGCCGGCCGGATCGGCAACAACCCAGCGGCATCGGTAGCAACACAGATGCGAGCGACAGTCAAGAAGATCCGGTTCGGGCTAGTAGTGGGCATCGGCGGCGGCGTGCCAAGCACTGAGGCAGATGTGCGGTTAGGGGATGTGGTGGTCAGCCAGTCGAAGGGAAAGCACGGCGGAGTGGTGCAGTACGACTCGGGCAAGGCCACGGCGAGCGGGTTCGAGCGGACAGGAGCGCTCAACTCGCCACCACAGGTACTGCTGGCAGTAGTCGCAAGAGTGCGGGCTAACGAGCTGCGGGGCAGAAGCAAGCTGTGTGAGCACATCACTAAAATCCAGCTATCCAGCCATCCAGTAATCGCAATCGCACCTAACTTCGATACCGAAGCAGTTATGTAAGGATAGCATCAGTGTCTCCATCTGAATATTGTGCACTGTCCGCATGCTCTCTCCATCTACGTGGCCGAGTTCCCATCTCCTAAGGCTGTGAACTCTTACGTGCTCTTTTGCCCAAGCGGTGCGTATCGTTATCAGGACCGTAATCGTCGACGCTATTCGCCCATCGGAGGATTTTGTGGCTCTTGGGCAAGCTTAATTGCGTGGTTTTCCCCTTATATTCGACTGCATCCTGGAGACGAGAGAGCACGTCGTCTTCCCGGATGGAGAGGAGTTTTGCTGTGCTCTCAAGTCGTTGAACTTGTCCCAGAGACGTTGTATCTCAGTATCGTTCTCCTCGGGCTGATGCCCTGCATGATTTCTTAGTATTGGTAAATACATAAGGAGAGGAATCTTACTGGCTTCAGCTGAAGCCACCTACTTATGCTCGTTACTTGCCTAGGTAGGTCGGCGTGTCGACCTGACGGAAGGTCGAAAGGCATTTTCGAGCTTTCTGTGAACTGAGGTGCCTAAACATTGCGAATCGAGTAGTCGCAACAATGCGATGCCCGTGAGGTGATTTGTGATGATGGACTGACAAGACCGCAAATCAATCAGCCACGGCCAAACTCATGGTGGCGTCGATCTACAAACCCACTAGTGAAAGGTCCGTGCGCGCCAGAAAGTCCATCCGCTCTGCATCTCCAAAGACGCGAAGACCACCAAAGAGTCATCAAAATTGCTACAAGGTATCCTCTCGCTCACTCTGAGAATACTTCAAGGCTTCGTTGCGTGCATCGCTGTCTGTACTCGAACCTGATTACGGCCGGAAGACATCAGCATAGGAAGATTGGAATGGCAACCTTAGAGGACCTCGGGAGCCTCGTGGCTGCAGAGAAGTGTCTCCCGTTCCCCACGACATCCCGACTCTCCGTCGCAAATCAGACTGCCATCTCTTCGCATTTCTTCCTCGTCTTCGCTTCTCGAATTTTGGGGTCTAAAGACGACGTGAGGTCGCCAACTTTAGGCCCCACTAGCAGGCTTTGCTGGCCGTTGATTCGAGCGAACGAAATCCTCCGCCTCCCGTAAACTTCCTACCCCAAGACTCCTTCTCCACCTTTAGAACGTCATTTGCGAAGAGTGGTTTTTTGCCTTCCTTTTCCAGGAACCATTACCCATCTCAGACTACCCGACTGGACGGATCGTGGTACGCGACAAGGGTGTCGCTGTGAGGGCAGTATGATGCGCCGTTCGTCTGCACATGGCACACAAGATCTGCCCAGGCGCGAAAGACAGGTCCACATCATAGACGCATGGCGGTATGCGACCTGGGCATATAAGACTGGGTGATTCCCAACGAATACCGAGTTTTATATCTGCACCAGGTCGCCTTCTAGCCATCATGTCCTCCACCAAAGCCGGCCTCACGGCTCTCGCCTTGGGGCTCACATCTCTCTTCATCCCGGTCTTTGCCGCCCCTTCACCATCCTATAACTCTGCCAAACCTGTCAAGGACCCACATTCTAGGGACTACTGGCCTGCGCCTCGAAAGATCACCGGTCAGGACTTGAACGGTGCGCTTGGTGGTGTCCACATTCACGACCCAAGTATTGTGCTCGGGCCAGATGGCCACTACTACTCATTCTCCTCTCATGGGTTGGCCACAACGTCCCGCGCTTCGAAGAAGAATAGCCTGGAAGGGTATTGGGAGGTCGTTGGCCAGGTGCTGGAGCCGCCGGGCAGCATTGACGATCCAGCTCGGGCAAACCGTCTTTGGTGAGAAGCAGCAACCTAGCAAACACCCTAAGTAATCACGTGCTAACACTATAGTGCAGGGCCCCGGATGTTCACAAAGTCGGTGATACCTATTACTGCTACTACACCGTCTCCGACTTCGGTGTCTCAGAGTCCTTCATTGGGCTTGCAACCTCAAAGACCCTACAAAATGGGTCCTGGACTGACCACGGCATGGTCGTGTCTTCCAACAGCACCGACGCTTCCTTCCCGCTGAGCAAGACCAACACCATCGATGCGGCCTTCATCCAAGACGCCAAGACTGGCAAGAACTATCTCTCCTACGGCTCCTGGTGGGCCAACATCTGGCAGTTCGAGTTGACCAAGGACCTCAAGTCGGTCAAGATCCCTACTGCCCGCCAGCTGAGCTACACCTATGATCCGGTACTGCCGACGAAAGAACAAGCGTACGCCAACATGTCCCTTTCTTGGGGCGGTGCATCCGCCGAGGAGGCCCCATATATCAACTACAACAAAGAGCAAGGGTTCTACTACCTCTGGTACTCAGCGGGCTTATGCTGCGGCTACAACCCTGCTGCGCTGCCCCCGCCTGGAGCTGAATACACCATCTTCGTCGGTCGCTCAAAGTCGCCCCGCGGACCTTTCATGGACCGCAATGGGAAAGATCTCGCCGAGGGTGGCGGAAGCATGGTCTACGGTAGCCACGGTAACACCTACGCACCCGGAGGACAGGCGGTGATTTCCGACTACCGTGGAAGCGATGTGCTGTACTACCATTACGTTAACACGACGTTCGACCCACTGTACCGAGACAACTTCAAGTTTCTGGGATGGAATCCAATCAAGTATGTCAAGGGCTGGCCGGTGTTGCAGAAGTGATTGGAGGAAGGACACAGACTCCAAGCAGACTATGCATCAGAAGAAACAAATGGGCATAATATGAGTAACCGAATCTAGTAGTCTTCATACAACCGTGTCTACCGAACAGATGTATCCAAGCTGTAGTGGCGAGAGCGTTGTGGTTGCAGGGGGGACTAGCTCCATCTCGTTTTCTTTCACCTTTTTCCTCGTTTCGACAATATGAAGGCCGCCACGCACTCAGTCTAGCACATACGACCACAGGATCTTAAAATCAGCGCTTCCCGTTCGCTCAGCGGTACTTATGCAAGATACCGGCGGATTCGTAGTTAGGCGGGTGAACACTAGCGAATCCCCGCTGTTGTATGTTTTTTATTGGAACAAGGTCCCTCTGGTAGTATGACTACCATAGATAACCGAGTAGGAGAGGGACAAGGCGGGGTGGCTGCAACGTATTGTATTGACTATCGTGTTGTGTGTGTGTACAGCTCGTCCAAACAGTAATGAGGACGCTACAGTGGGGCCGTTCCTCCACGTACGGCAAGTACCGCTCGGCTACCTTCCACCAACCTGGACTGAACCCACATATTCTCAACAGAAAGTATATTTCCTATCCCGCGAGGCTTTACGTTTGTCTCGGTGTGTGTTGCGAAGAGCTCGGTTGTTGTCGTATTTTACAGATATTCTCCGCATGTGTTTTAAACTTTTAATATCCGCAGTATGAGCGTAGCTTATCTTTCAAGCTTAGGCTTACTTCCTGTTCTCTACGGACGGCTGTGGTTAGAGAGTTAGATATATATGTAGATTATATTCTGTGAATATTATACGTGTGTCGGATGTGAGAGACAGTGCAGGAAAGAGGGAGAAGGTTGTTGTATTGAGAGAGCTACATAGAGCGATTATATACACAACACGATGAGTAATCCAGTGACTAAGAGTCACGTGGAGATGCAGTCCACAGTGTACCATGTGAACTGAGGTGCCAGGCTGACACACCCCCTGAGGTATCCATGTTGGATGGAAACCTCACAAAATAGCAAAAGTGTAAACAGAGCAAAATGCGTGCAGCATAGCGCAGCTAGCCCAACTGACCAAGGGGTACAGGATGAGGAGAGTTCTTGACAATAAGATAATGGATGTCCTTCAAGCCAAGCTGGCGTATAAAGTTCTCATGCTTCTGTCGAGGAAGCAGCTTTGTGAAGCCATCAGCAGGCATTTCAGCAGTAGGCTTCCATTCAATAGCGATCCTTCCAGAATCTACTTCCTGGCGGAGCCACATTTGATGTATATCCACATGGCGAAGCTTGGTTTGAATGCGATCAGCGTCGCCTTGAACAAGGTGTACAGTCTGAGCATTGTCACACCAGAGAGCCTTCTTGGTGTGAAGTGTGAAGCCTATATTGCGGCAGAAGCGGTCCCAGTATTGCGATTCAACGCCAGCAGCTGAGAGAGCATACAACTCTGCCTCAGTGGTAGAGCGAGTGACTGACCGAAGCACAGTGGCCTTCCAGTCAATGGGCATGCTATAGAGCATGAAGACATATCCAGCAGATGATCGACGAGTCTCAACGTCGTCTCCAAATGATGCGTCAGCAGCACCAAAGAAGGTGGGTGTTGTTGAGTCAATTTTAGTTGCATAGGCCTGAGTAGGCTCACCCCCTCGAGCGCTGATGGCAAGGTACCGTGTACCATACAGATACTGCCACACGTGCTTGATCTCAGAGAGGTGGGTTGGTCCTGGATTAGTCAAGAACCTTGCAAGAACTGAGTGAGCATGTGCAACATCAGGTCTAGTCATGACTTCGATATAGGCTAGGTTGCCTACTAGGCGCTGGTACGTCTTGGTGTTTGAAGGTTCTGAAATGCCTTCAAAGGGTAACATCCTTGAGGTGGATGAGAGTGGAGTGGATGGGTATTTTTCATTAGGGCGGATAAGGTTGTACTCAGAGCAGACTTTGTTAATGAAAGCGTCTTGAACAAGGTAGAGCTGGCGGCTAGCAAGAATACGCTCAACTCTGATACCAAGGAACCATTTAACATTGCCCATCTGACGGAGGTTGTAGAGCTTGATAAGCTGTTGTTCAAGCTTCTAGAAATCCTCCTGATAGTCAGGGTGGTAAAGCATGATAATGTCATCCACGTAAAAGAAGAGGATGACTCTGTTGTTCATCCAAAGGCATGGAAAGCCTTGGACAGGGTGTAGTCCAAGCTGTTGCAGTGAAGCTTGGAAGTGTAGAGCCCACAGGCGTGGAGCCTCTTTCAGGCCATAGAGAGCGCGTAACAGTTGAAGCGTCTGGCCTTACTTGTTCTGGAAACCATCTGGCGTTCTCACATAGAGAGTGCGATCCAGGAGAGCGTTTAGGAAAGCGTTTGGCACGTCGTATTGCATAGCCTTGAGGTTGAAGGCACAGGCAAGAGCCATAAGAGCTCAGAAGAGGCGTCCAGCTAGAGTGGCTGCGTACGTGTCGCCATACTGTGTTTGCAGGTCTCCACGGACTACAAGGCGGGCCTTGTATTTGAGCAGATATCCATCCTCATTGAATTTGTAGGTAAACACCCACATCAAAGGCACAGCATCTGCAGTGCTTTCAGCTGTGATATCAGCTAAGGCAAAGGTGTTCTTCTCCCAGCAGCTGTCAAACTCAGTTATTGCAGCAGCCTCAAACTGCTTGCCATGCATGTGATGCTTGAGTTCTTTCCAGTGACGTGGTGGAGGAGGGAGATCATCGCGATGAATGCGAGTAGGATCACGCTTGATCCTAGGTTGTGAGGCAAGAGAGGTAGCCTCATGAGATTGCTGAATCATAGCAGCAAAGGCATAGTACTCAGTCAATGGGCTAGCCTCAATGCAGTGCGCCTGGCGGCGTCTTTTGCTAGTGACAATGTTGTCCTGTGAGAGATCTGGATTTCGTCGCTGAGGAGCGTTGTTCTGCTGTCGATCTGGGACATATAGCGCATGTGTGTCCAGGTCACGTGTAGTGACTCTGGTCGTATCTGAGTCCTCATCAGAGTTCCACCCCCCAGGTGTCATGTGCTGTGAAGCAGCAGAGGACTCCTAGAATAGCTGTTGCTCAGCCGGGTCAGGAGAATCATGAGGATCGGGTGTACCGCGAGGCTCAGGTGTACCGCGAGCGGTAGTTGTAGGAGAAGGCAGTTGCTGTATCTGCTTTTGCAACGGAGGAGGAGTAATAGTCTGTCGCTGCTGCAATGGCTGGGTAACTACGATAGTGTCACTATCATATTCCTCCTCAGGAATGTGTGCATTCTCAATGATATGTGGTGCCATAGGCTGTGTAGATAGCTTGTCCTTATAAAGCTCATCAATGAAGCGTACATCACGTACGCGGATGACGCGATTTGTGGCTGGTAGCCATACTCGATATATGTTTGAGGCATCATATCCAAGAAGGAATCCTTCAAAGGTGCGGTCTTCAAGCTTATCTCCTCTAGGTAGGTGCTTGTTGAGCACAAATCCACAGCTTCCAATAATGTGGAGTTGAGAGAGGTCTGGGCAAATGCCAGTGACCATCTCATGTGGTGTACGCCACTCAATAGATCTTGTAGGCATGATGTTGAGTAGCCTAGCTGCTGTGCAGACTAGCTCATTGGCTAAGGTCTTGGGTAGACCAGCATGGATTCGAAGAACCCTAGCAACAGTGACAATGCTGGCTCCGGCTCGCTCAGCACCCCCCAGCTGTGCAGGAGTGTCTGGAGATCTTATCTCAACCTTGATGCCAGCTGTTGTAAGGACTTCCTGAGCAGAAGAGCCCAAATTGGCTTCAGCTCGTCCATATCCAACGTCTCCATCCATGAAGACTATAGCTACCTGGTAGCCATATACCCGCTCAATCTTGTTGATGAGGCGGGTGACTGTAGGAACGACAGTAGCCTTATGTCGATCCTTAAGAGTACAGATCTCATGGAGCTTTGTGTACTCGCATACTGCATGCAGTGCCCAGACATCGCCATTGTAGCATGCCTCACCATGCTTCTGGAGTTGAATGATGTCGACAATGATGCGGTAGAATGGGCGCTGAGCCTTGTCGGCTCGAGGACGTCGACTGATGTCTTCCTTCATCTTGCCCTGGATGCAAGAGATGCAGGAATCTGACCACTGTTCTCCCTTGCCATTGGTGCCTACTGTGAGGCCAGTAGTCGAGTCTTTGAGATGCTCAATAGCTTGGTAGCTTGGATGACCAAGCAGCTGATGAGCTCTCATTGCAGTGACAACTTGAGATGGCTTTGCTTGGATAGATCTTGCAGCCATAGCCTGTAAAGGCTCTGCAGCATCTAGAAACCAGTGGCCGCCAACTCGTTCAAGGTCTGAGAAGACCTGAGACTCATCTTCCTTGAACAGTTTGTTTGTCTTTGAGTTGAAGTGAATTTTCTTGCAACAGCTAAGACTGAAGATGTTGGCAACAAATCCTGGGATGTATGCCACCTTCTTGAGCGTGATTGAGGCTGTGTCATTGCCCCTTCTCACGTCAAGAGTTACCTCTCCCCAGGCGTGTACTTGATGCGAGTTACAGCCTGCTTGCACAGTGTCCTGGGAAGAAGGAAGCTTTGTCTGCTTCTAGTTGGGTCCAATTTTGTTGCAAATGTGGACGTTTGAACTAGGGTCCATTACCCATCGGTTCTGTAGAGTCTGATCCTGCAATGAAGATGCAGCGTTAGACTGCAAGGGTGGCATGAAATAGGCTGCATTTGACGCGTATCCGTCGGAGCTGCAGTCCGAACTTGCGTCAGCAGCTTGGTGGGTCTGATGTGATGCGGGGTTCTTGCGTTTAGCTAGCTCAGCCTTAGCTTTCTCTACATCAAATGTCCACCAGATGCCTGCATCCTTGTAGGCCTTCTTCACTCTCTTGAGAGTGTCCTTGTTCTGAAAAGCCTCAATAAGCTGAGACAAAGCCTTTGAATTAGGCTTGAAGTTCTTGAACCTGCCTTCAGCCTCAGGATTAAGAGTGAAGCACTGGAGGACTGAATGGTGGAGCCCACAGATGCACGTTGACCGGTCCTTCTTCGGATGATCTCTCGGCTTGGGCTCTGTGATCGACAGGGAGGACTGGGATGTGAAACTCCCTAGTGTCTTAGTCGTGTTTTGGGCAGTAGGTGCCGTTCGGCGGTAACGGCTGATCAGGTCCTGGAGAGATGGTGTTGGAAGCAGATTGCTTGCTTCTCCCTGCTCCATTGCAAGGAATTGTGCTTGCGCCCATGCTTCATCTCCAGAGTCTCTTACAGCCTGGATAAAACGCCATTGCGCTCGGGTTTCTGTCATCTCTGGCATGCTCTCTTGAGCACATTGAGATGTGATTTGTGAGTATTCATCTAGCCAGGCTTGAACGCCCTGGTTCTTTGGCTTCTTCTGAATATTGCCGTAACGGGTGGCTAGCTCTAGCCTGCGTTGTTGGTCTGTGACCTTGAAGTGGTTTCGGAGCGTCGTAAGCTGGCTCCGCGGATCGTCATGCTCCGCCCTGTTGATCAGGTGGACATGAGTGGTTGCAACAGTGCGTAAGATCTCAAGATTGACCTCACCAATTGCCTTCAGAATTAATTCCTGACGTCTTGACTTGATCTCCCAGATCTTCCATGCATCTGCAGAACTGTCATCAGACGGCTCTGCAACAGGTAGTGGAGTTGCCATAGTAGAGTCAGGGTCGCAGTACTGCCATACGCCCTTGATGGTAGCGTATCGTCGTTTGGCAGCATACCAAGGTGTCCAGTCAGCTGGACCTTGGAGGACAGTGGTTGTAGTGGTGGCCATAATGGCGAAAGAGCTGCCTTGTAAGTCGGCAGAGAAGATGAGGTAGGACCTCAAAGATTGTGAGAGCTGGTCTCAAACGTGTCGTATACAACGACGAGATGCGTGCAGCAACGCAACAGCAGGCGTGCAGCAGCGCGACAGATGATCCAAGGCGTAACCTTGGTAGATGAGAAAGGATCTCAAAGAATTGCGTGATGCAACGACAGCAGGCGTGCAACAGCGCAAAAACGATCGCAGGGACAACGTGTACAACGTGTATGACGATCAAAAGTACTAGAGGCGTGGCCTTAGTAAAGGAGAAATAATCTCCAAGAGTTGCGACGACAGCAGGCGTGCAGCAACGTGAGAACGATTGTAGGGACGACGTGTACAACGTGTATGACGATCAAGGAGTGAACAATCTTATTTGAGTATTGCAGCGTGGTGCGGGGATACCGGGCTCATAACTGTCGGATGTGAGAGACAGTGCAGGAAAGAGGGAGAAGGTTGTTGTATTGAGAGAGCTACATAGAGCGATTATATACACAACACGATGAGTAATCCAGTGACTAAGAGTCACGTGGAGATGCAGTCCACAGTGTACCATGTGAACTGAGGTGCCAGGCTGACAACGTGCATGTTAGTCTACGTTGCTACTAAGATAATGGAAATGTAGATGCCTAGGTGTTGTATCAAGCTAGACAAGACATAACATTCTAAGTATACACACCGTAATGTCTCTACCTAGGTATCTAATACTACATCTGACACTAAATCTGAAATCTATTAAGAACGACTAGTTTAAGAAGCGCGACATTCTGGTTCCCATCTAGCTCGACCGTAGGCTTAGAGCTGTTAAGTATTAAATTACGAAGATTAGTGCGAATCGTGCACGTGGTGTCAGCAACAGGGTGCACAAGATGGGCGCTTGTGCTAAAAATTGCCCGTTATTATCGAGAGCGGTGTTTGCGAAGGGATCGTTCAATCTTCTAAGACGTCTATCTGCTGGAAGCACGACGGTCGCACTTTTCCCGCTAAATTCGTTCTGAATAGCGATACTAATAAGGCCACTCAGAGCGGCTGAAGTTGTGGCAGTTAGATAAGTGCAGATTTCAGCTAGCTTGAAGAGGGATTTCATGCTGAAGGAGAAGTAGAGTGAATAACTGTTGTATAGGAAGGATTTAATTGAAGTAACAGGGTGATTATACTTCCTATTATATACTTGGTAGCTGGACTTGGGCGTACATTAAGTTGTATATTTTTAGCTGTACAGTTATAAATAGCAACATATCGCCTTTTTGACTCCAGAATAGCAACACGCATATAGGTCCTTTGGAGCACACAGAAGGATCCCTGACAGGTGGTGCGACGAAATTGGGTAAGCTTGTCGTTGCGAAAAAAGCTCGAGGTTGCGCTAGTTTAGTCACTGTATGTGTTTTGTTAACATTAGCGGAATGTTGGTCGAGTGCTCAAGGTTCCTGGTGCGTTAGGATTGCCTAGCCTGCAACTTTGAAGCTCTTTTACAAAGTCGGCGATATATGTATTGTTTGGGCTATGATGCTAACAACGCCAGGACTCATTGAAAGATCAGATGTCCTGAAACCGCCCGATACTAGGGGCGAAAGATAGGTAACGTCCCTCACTGAGTCACGGAAAACACCCTGTGCCGGAAAAAATGCGCGGAACTTTGCCTTTGAGCAAACACAACTAACTTCTTGTATATATCAGAATACTCTGTGTACATACAGCTATATTGTACAGTAGGCACTTACGAACGTTTAGAACTAGCCTGCACTGATAAATTACGTTTGCATCATCCCGCCCGCGCCTGATCCGAAGAGAGTCTTCTGCTGAAACACTACAGTGATTGTGCGCTACAGCACTTACAATTAGCTTTCAAGATCTGAAAATCGAGCAGGAGGTCTTAGCTAATCTTCAGAACCTATTCGCTATGTCACAAAGCTATATCAGCCTTGTACCGGTATGCTTAGAGATGGAGGCAGCGGGCCTGATGAACAGCTTTCCCTGCCTTGTGGTCCGCGGCATCTGTGACTACGCCGACTCGCACAAGAACAAGCGATGGCAGCTGTACGCGGCAGCTACGGCGGCAGCGTACGCTAAGGGGCTGTTGGACATGATTCCTGCGATAGATATCAAAAGTATTGCGCAATCTGCAGAACAGTCTTCACCCCAGCAGCCTGCAAACATAACGAACATGACATTTGGCAACAACACAAATGGAATTCAAGGCCGAGACTTCCACGGCAATGTACAGGTCGGACAACATTGAGGTGTAGGGTGGTAGCAGTTAGCGATGTAGCGATAGAAATATGTTTCAAGGATACATCTGTATATTACCTAATTAAGACTCACGAACCAGCTGCAAGTCGAACGAGAAGCTACGACGAGGCTGGTGGGGCGAGCGGGCGCACGTGTGCTTGGTACCAGCCGCAGACCTCGCGAGTGATTGCTCAAAGCCGCCGGGCTGGAGGCCACCAGGCTAAGCCCAGCAGGCGCAGCGCCCCTCGCGCTGCAGACACCATCACTGTAGACACACTATTGCTGATGCTCTGCTGCAGCGGTGCCATGGCCTCTACAACATCTAACATAACGTTTGGCAACAACATCAACGGATTTCAGGCCCGAGACAACTACGGCTCTGTTCACATTGGTACGTTGCGGGGCCGCTTACGGGCCATTAAGCTCTCAACAGAGACCGGATGCTAAGCAGACACCTCAAGCAGGACTTGAGAACACCCTCGGTCGTCTACCGAACGCCAAAGACGCGCTCTTTAACTCGTTTGCAAAGCAGCACGAGCCCCTCTGCCTCGCCGACACGCGCGTCGATCTCCTCCGCGAGATACACAGCTGGGCAGATGGGCAAGGCGAGCAGTGCATCTTCTGGCTGAGCGGCCTAGCGGGCATGGGCAAGTCAACTATCGCGCGGACGGTCGCGCGCAGCTACTACGACAAGCAGCGTCTAGCGGCCAGCTTCTTCTTCTCGCGCGGCGGCGGAGACGTTGGCCATGCGGGCAAATTTGTGACGAGCATCGCACTGCAGCTTGCGTGCAATGTGCCAGCATTAAAGCAGCGCATAATCAACGCGGTTGTAGAGCGCGACGACATTGTTAGCCAGTCACTACGCGACCAGTGGCACCACCTTGTCCTTGGCCCGTTGTCGAAGCTTAGTGACAATGACTGCCCAGCCTCGCTCGTCCTGGTTGTAGATGCGCTCGACGAGTGCGACAGCGACAGCAACATCTGCATCATCGTGCAGCTGCTAGCCGAGGCTCGATCGCCGACGAGGGCCCGGCTGCGGGTGCTGCTAACAAGCAGGCCGGAGGTGCCGATCCGACACGGGTTCTACAAGATACCAGATTCGAAGCACCAGGACGTTGTGCTGCACAACATATCGCGGTCTATTGTCGACCATGACATAGCCCTTTTTCTACAATACAACCTCCAGCTCATTGCACGGCAATACTGTCTAGATGCTGGCTGGCCAGGTGCAGAGATTGTCACACAGCTCGCTCAGAGTGCAAGCGGTCTGTTCATCTGGGCAGCAACTGCCTGCCGCTTTATCTGTGAAGGGCTATTTGCGGATGAGAGGCTTCGCATACTTCTTGCCGGCAGTGCTTCTAGTAATCCAGTCGGGCCAGAAGAACAGCTCACCAAGATGTATCTCACGGTATTGCAGAACTCGATTTGTCACGGATACAATGCGCAAGAGATGACCGAGTATTATAGAAAACTACGACTTATCTTAGGAAGCATTGTAGCATTGACCTCGCCACTGCCCTTAGGATCTGTGAGTGCGCTGCTACGTGTACCAAAGCACAAAGTAGACCGGATGATAAGGGATCTCCATGCTATTCTAGATATCCCAAATGATCTGAGCCGGCCGCTCCGCCTACACCATCCGTCGTTCCGCGATTTCCTGCTCGACAAAGACCGATGCGGCGATTCCAATTTCTGGGTAGACGAGAAGCAGGCGCACACAGCGTTAGCACAGAATTGCATAATGCTGATGTCAAGCTCTCTCAGAAAAGACATATGTGGGATAGGCGTTCCTGGTGCGCTTGCGGCTGAAGAGCCGACGCGACTAGAGCAATGTCTCCCTGAAGAGCTGCAGTATGCATGCCTCTACTGGATATACCATCTTGCAAAGAGTGGTGCCAAGCTTTGTGATAATAACGAAGTGCACAACTTTCTTAAAAAGCACTGCCTCCATTGGATTGAGGCGCTAGGCTGGATAGGCAAGGTCTCTGAAGGCATACACGCTATCAGCTCTCTTGAGTCGATTACTCTAGTAAGCCGCTTCTGCAATGTATGAAAGCTATCATTGACCATCATATAGACAAGCGACTGTCCCGTCCTGTACGCGTTTGTCCATGATATGAAGCGGTTTGCGCTGTACGGCCGGTCACCGATTGAGCTGGCTCCATTGCAGGTGTATGGCAGCGCGCTGGTATTTGCACCATTGAAGAGTTTAGTAAAGAGGCAGTTTGCAGAGCAGTTATTTCATTGGGTTGAGAGGCTGCCTCGGGTAGACAACGACTGGAGCGCGTGCCTGCAGACGCTCGAGGGCCATGGCGACTCAGTCATGTCTGTGGCCTTCTCGCACGACTCGATCCGGCTGGCGTCAGCGTCTTACGACAGGACCGTCAAGATCTGGGATGCCAACAGCGGCGCGTGCCTGCAGACGCTTGAGGGCCATGGCGACTCAGTCAGGTCCGTGGCCTTCTCGCAC
>MU006219.1:102365-175846 GCA_010093685.1 Ophiobolus disseminans
GGCGGCGCAGTCAGGTCCGTGGCCTTCTCACACGACTCGACCCGGCTGGCGTCGGCGTCTTGGGACAGGACCGTCAAGATCTGGGACGCCAGCAGTGGCGCGTGCCTGCAGACGCTTGAGGGCCATGGCGGCTCAGTCATGTCCGTGGCCTTCTCGCACGACTCGACCCGGCTGGTGTCGGCGTCTGATGACAGGACCGTCAAGATCTGGGACGCCAGCAGCGGCGCGTGCCTGCAGACGCTCAAGGGCCATGGCGGCGCAGTCGAGTCCGTGGCCTTCTCACACGACTCAACCCGGCTGGCGTCGGCGTCTTACGACAGGACCGTCAAGATCTGGGACGCCAACAGCGGCGCGTGCCTGCAGACGCTCGAGGGCCATAGCAGCGCATTCAACCTGGTAGGCTTTGAAACCCAGCAACCTCTTCAACAAGGTATCGCCATTAGCTCAGATGAAACCTGGATCACTTACAAAGCTCAAAACCGGTTGTGGCTTCCATCAGAGTATCGGCCAGCATGCTCAGCTGTGTCAGGCAGATGTATTGGTATAGGGACAGGGTCTGGAAAGGTGTTGACATACTGCCTGAGTGAATAAGTGTTGTGTTGAATTCTCTCTCTCTTACTTCTTCTCTTTATTTTAATAAATCGGCACTCATAGAGGGACGGAGATGTACCTGTATATATATGTGAGTTCTTTGCCACATCGAAACTTCGAGAAGCGAAATTTGGTTTCCTACTTCAATAGATCATAATAGACATGACGTAATCTTCTAGAAGCCTCCTTTCGTGCAAGATCACGAGTGTTAAAGATATGTTTGAAGCTTGTACTAAGACAAATCCTTAAGAACCCGTCAAAGTTCAGAGAGAGATAATATACTGTTGGGCACGTGATCAGAGCGTGCATGACCTAGTAATGCTCCGACTCGAGGTGGGTGCATGTGGCTTGACAGCCAGAGGCTTGGCTTACCGAAAGATTTATCAGTAAATTACACTAGCCAGAAATAGTTATCGCTTCGGTTGAAAGTACCGACTAGGGTGCTAACTTTAAATAAATCTGCAACTCACAGCTGTGATGGGCTAGACCCATACAGGACCCACTAGTGGGTTTGAGAGCGGCGCAGTCACGTCTCACATGTCTTCATGCTGCATAAATATTGACTACGCATGTTGAACACCGTTGATTCAACTTGTGCCTGCCTTTTGGCAGGGGTTGGTGCATGTAGTTGTGCCTATTTCCTTTTTAAGGTTCAACCCCTTACAAGACAAGACCTTTTGTAACTAGTTTAGAGAATTCAGGGTTTGGTAGTGGTGCTGTAGTAGAGAGTTATTATTTTGCTACAAGAGAAGGCCCTGAGCTGTAAGAGGTTAGACCTCCGCTGTCCTCAGTTGTAAGAGGTATTAGAACCTAATGATAGATGAGAATCATGAGATGAATTGATGATGATGTGTTGCATTGTCCTGTTCTCTGGTCCAGTGCAGAGTTTGACCGAGTGTCAGATCTAGTATTAGTGTGCCAAGGCGCTGTGCCGGCCCCTTATGTTTCATTTAGTGTTGGTAGCCTCACAGCACCCCTGATATCTGACAACAGCTAGGCTGTCAGGACGCAGGTCTGCACCCGCTGCGCCATGCAGCCAAAAAGGTATGTATGATCAATGAACATTGATCATGGTGTGCAGAACAGTATATATCGTACAGGCCGCAGCCGACGCACGAGGCTTTGCCTCACGTGCGCGCGTGCGCCTTACATAGGCTTTGGCATAACTAGGCTGGTAAATGGGTATAGGTTGGGTTGGGGTTGGGTTCAGTCACGTGATGACCCAACTCTGACCTAACCCCAACCCATATTTTTTGCGCTAGTATGGGTATAGGTTAGGTTGTGGTCGCACTAACCTGCGGTTAGGGTTAGGTCGCACGGACTGGGTCACAGTTGGGTTATGTATTAGTCTACTTTTTAGGGTTAGAGCTCTTAAGATAAGGACAAGGATAGGGACAAGGATAGGGATGAACACGGGGACTCAACACCCTTGCGTCGGCAGCTTCTAGTTCAAAAACAGATTAGGCTAACACTATTTGATAAACGACTCAAGACAAATAAGCGATTAAGTAGATGTAGTGCACGTGTATAAATATTAATTGTTTTAGAGTTTTGTCATGTTCATATAATGTTGTAGGCTAAGGTGTGATAAAAAGATGTGATAACCTAGTGCACAAACCCTACACTAAATTCAACGGCACTCAACCTGTAACGGCGCAGGCAAGATCAAAGATATCCAAATGCGGTGTGAATTAACTCAGAGGCATATAGGAGTGCGTAGAGACTCAGAAACCTTAGATTGTCTAACAACGCCTATAGGCCTTGTACGAAAGGGTATCAAAAAACTACTAAGCTATCTACAAACATGCACCCTTCCTCGTAGGATCTAGAGGATCCGGAGGATCCGGAGTCGGGCCGGATGCGAAGCGGGGTTGAAGCGGACCCGATACAGGGACAATGTGGAGGCAAGTAGAGGCAAAGCCTAATGCAACCTCGTTACACAACCCAGATGGGTACCCCTAACCCAACCCCAGCCCATCGTCCGTGCGACCCTACCCCAACCTATACCCAGCCTAAAATAACCCTACCTAACCTCTACCCATAGCCCGTGCGACCCAACCCTAGCCTCAACCCAAAATCCGTGCGACCCCTACCCAACCTATACCCAGCGGTGGGTACCCCGAACCCATTTACCAGCCTAGGCATAACTATTAGATAAACACTAGAATGACTAGGGGCTTGCATAATATACAAATATCAATCATTGCTAATTAATCCTGCTATGATTAGGAGTATTTGCTATAGAGTTTGTGACTTTAGTTGATTATTTGCACTAAGCTAATTATTTGCATTGAGGTGGTTGGCCCGTGCTTCGCAGCCGGTGGGCCCGAGTAGAGCTTTGGACCGTTCGGCGCTGCTGCCAGAAAAGAAGCTTCTTAATAGAAGACATCGCTGGATGCGCCCATTCGCGTCAGCAGTATGGTGTACGAGGCAGACTCAACAAGGCTGAGCTGGGACAAGCGGGGTATGGATGCAGATAAATAGCGCTAGTCGCCAAATCACGTGCACCTTGGCACCCGCATTCGAAGTAATTGCGCTTTCATCGAAAGACATGTATATAACAAAGCACGAGAGTTCGTGTATATACAGGAATCCCAACAAAAAATGTACCTATAAGAAACTTCAAGGCGCTTTCGTTTCGTTGTCCTGGCGCGATTCGAGCCTCGTACATGTCTCCAGCTGTGCGTGAAATGTGATCTGGACGGCGACATTGAGCGATTTGAGTAGAAGCGGAGAGAGGGTTGGTGCGTTGTTCGCGCCCGCCTCGCCGTATAGTTGTATTAACAGCGTTTGCTAGAACCTCGTTAATAAATGTGGTTTGTCGCGGTGTTGGTGGAGCAGGCGGTTTGATTTGAACGCAGTATGGGGTTTGAGAAGTGCTCCTTGGTGCAGGGTGTATTCGATGCCGCTACACCAGCTCGACCACCTTTTCTTCCGTCTCTTTGTATTTCTCAAGCAACTCCTCGTACGCTCGCAACTTGGGATGATCCTGGACCTCAGACTTCGAGTCCGGATATGCGACATGGGAGAACATGCCGATTCTCTCGAAGCTCGGAGGCCTGTTCGTGGACAGCACGATGACCAAGCCTTCTAGCAGCCCACCATCCCCCGACAAGAAGATGTCGCGCAACACGAGTAGCCAAATGTTCGTGCCAGCAGTTCTGGATGCCGCAGTGGACCAATCATCGATCTCGACTTCGATTGAACTGCGTGAGCGTAACCCTATATGCGCAAAGGCGCGATCGAATCCCTCGTTAGTTTCTATGCGCACGGCGACTGGAATGAGCCGGCACCGTAGTGTGATGGAAGCGCTCTTGATCTGGCCAGAAGGTTCTGCATCAACCAAACAGTCTAGGATCTCAGCCTTGTCTGTGTCGCTAACATAGGCCCAATGGTAGTTTGTTGAGAGAGGTATGTTTAGGCTCGCCCAGCTCCAAGACGGAGCTCGCCACGTAGTTGGTCTGGACGATCGGTCCCGGTCGATTTCATATTTTTCGGCCTGCCAGCAGAGATCCTCTAGCAGATTTCCCCTCCAGAGCCCGGCGACGAATCGATCGTTGGTCACCATCTCGATATTTTGCGCTATGCCGGATAATGCCACGAGGCAGTCGGCTTCTTTTGTCATGAGATACTGGGTGTAAACGCCCAAAAATGATTTCCAGCGGTCATAGTCAAACTGACAGGTCGGGGTGAGCAATGCCGGGGTCACTTGCTCGGCATTTGGGGCCTGGCGCGCTGGCGATAAGCCCATGACCATTCCAAAGACGTGCGTTTTCAGAGAACTAATAGATGGCAAGAATTGGTGGAACCCCCCTTTGTACGGGATACCGTTGGAGCTTGCTTCGTTGGCAAAACGCTCGAAACACTCCCAAAACAAGACTTCTCGGGAAAAGTGCATGACTCTAGACGATAAATACCGCTCCTGTGCGACCCATGCACGTTGGTTGAGCGGTGCATGGTCGATTGCATTATAATTAGTCCACCTGAAGCTGGCCCAATACAAGCCAGGTGGGGGTAGATGGGTTGACGACAGGCTGCGTGACTCTGTGATTTTAATTTTGATTGGCTCGAGTGCATGAGGCTCCCGGTCGATAAAGAGACCCGTGTTGCAGTCTTTGGCAGAGGTGGCTGCGATACAACATGTCGCGTTGCCGTATATATCACTCATTTGGCCAGCTTCTGTATGCCAGTCATCGAGATTGTCTTGGAAAATACATCTAGTATGTTCAGAATGGGGTTCTTGAGACGAGGTAATGGCTTACAATGAGTCAATCCAAAGGTAACGAAAGTTGAGTCTTCTTGTCACCAAGATTGCGTCGTGGAACGTTTGCGGAAGACTGACGACGGGGATTCCCCGTTCTAGCTGTGCAACTGTCTTATTAGTCAATGTAAATGGCTGCGACTGTCCCCAACAGTGCGACAAAGTGAGATATGGCTGAGGAGCGTCGATGGTATTAGCTACGCGTAAGCAGACTTCAGCATCTCCCCTGCAACCAACATCAATGACCCTTGAAGGAAAGAAGTGGCTGCTCGGAGCCCAGCGCGGACAGGTTGTGTGCGTCGTTCGGCAGACGTCATACTGAGATGCAAAGAAGGCCAGGGCATCTTCTCCGCCCGAATTTCCGCGGATGGGCTTCCCACAGGGGCCGGACTTTGCTGGATGCTTTTGTCAATCAAGGTAGGTAACAAGATATGAACGTAGTACCAGCGGCATCCTCCAAGACCAATATTTGATTAGGAAAATAGTCGTCACAATCGATGTGGAATTCAAACACCCAGCTCTCTACTACGGGTTGTTCGATAGGTTTATCTCTTGCCCAGGAGGTTGAGCCTAGGGTAGCATATGCGCCGAACAGGCTGGTGCAGATTGCGCAACCTAGCGTGAGCGCACTCTTTAGGGAATCTGCGCTGCTGTGATGTTTGTAAGGCGGCGAGCCGTCGAAGTTGGCTGCTTCTCTCGCCCCATCAAGAAATGCCTGGCAGGCATGACAAAGAATCTGTTCAGACATAGTTGGACCTTGTTGTTCGGGAAGATGCTACCCTGAACTTGAAAATGAGCGATGAAAAGAACCGTGAAGTATCGGTGGCTTCCGCTTGTTGTGGGTTGCAAGGTGTGGTGTAAGCGATATGGAGCCTTGGAGCAGCGGAAAACAAGAGAGATGAGGCTCCACCCCCTGACAGCGGAAAGCAGGGTCCACGCTAGCTTCCGTGTAACGGCAGGCGCAACTCAGCACCAGCAAGCACCGCCCTGTGCGCCTGCCAGCACCACGTAACCCCCCCAATCTCACCTCCCACTATGTCCTCGCCCTCCTCGTCGCCCGCAATGCAGCGGACAGCATGAACTCGCTGCGCTTCAACCGCAGCTCCAAGTCGGTCTTCCGCAAGCCCCTCGACTTCCTCACCAACATTGCCCAGCCCGACGCGCGCAAGAAATCTGACCGCGACTACCACCGCCGCAAGCACAGCGCCAGCTCGCTCGATGACACGGACCACTCCGACGTGGAACAGTACGCACAAATGGAGGGCCGCCGAAGTCACTCGACGCAGAACTCGCAGTCGGAGTTGCAGCCCCCGGTCCCGTTGATTGACATTGGCAGTCGCAGCACGAGCCCGTATCCGCGCAGCCGCAGCGCCGTGCAGAGCGAGGACGAAGATGATGAATATGAGACGGCGAGCAGCATCCGGCCGCTGGTGGGGCATGGCAGGGGCGGAAAGGCTGTGAGGGGCATCACGAGCCAGGGCGGCCTGGGGCACTTTTTATTCGCGACGTGGGCGGGCTGGCAGGTCTGGGTGGGCTTTTTGGTGTTTTGGGTGGGCGGGTGCCAGTTTGGGCTGTTGCTGATGAACCGCTTCATCATGCTGACGGGGATATACAAGTGAGTATGGAGAAATGGAGGTGTGGCAGGTGCTAATAGCGGCAGATTCCCATTCCCGCTCACAGGCACATTTGTCCAGCTCGTCCTCACCCACATGCTCCTCATTGGCTTCTCGAGCCTCACGCGCGCACTCGACCGCCCGTTGCGCTGGCTGGGCCTCGGTCCAGCGGTTGCGCCGTCGTTCCCAATTGTACCACGAGGTGCGCACAGAGGGGGGAACAAGAAGAACAAGCTGCTCTCAATCGCGCGCTGGCTGTCGAATGGCTCAGGCGGCATAGCAGGCGGCGGGCTATTCGAGTTCGACTGGCAGGTCGCGAAACAAGTCCTTCCACTGACTACCGTCTTCATCGTCAAAGTGGTGCTCAGCAACTTCTCCTTCGCGTGAGTCTCGAAGCACAACGCCACATGCTCATACTAATAGAGATCAGCTACGCCCCCCTCCCCACCTACCAGCTCGCCCGTATCGGCATCACCCCCATCTCCATCCTCTTCACCTGCATCCTCAGCAAAGAAAACATCTCGGGCTCCACCCTCTCCGCCGCCCTCGTCGCAACGCTAAACCTGCTCTTCGCAACCATCCGCTCAAACGTGCGCGTCACCTGGGAGTCCATCGTCGCCGGCGTCTTGTCGAGTATCTTCGTCGCGCTCTACCCCATTCTCCTGCTGCGCACGTACCGCGGCATACTCGCTGGCCTCGTACCGCAGGGCGACGCCCTCACGGCTGGATACCCGAGCAGTGATGATGTCGTTGGGAATCGCGAAGAAACTCGCGCGTATTACCGCACGCTGCATTATACATCCCTCCTCTCACTCATACTCCTCACGCCCATCGTCCTCCTTTTCGGCGACGTACGCCATATATGGCATAACATTCCCTTTCTGGACGTGCCGTTTTTCTGGTCCATGATGTTGTTTGGGGGCATGGGTTCGTGGGCGGTTTTCTCGTCTACGTTGCTGCTTGTGAAGGCTACGAGTCCGTTAACTACGACGTTTGTATCGGTGCCTAGGACGGCGTTTCAGTTGGCCATGATTAATCTGTTCAAGATCCCGGCGCCGAGTTGGGTTGGCGTGGTGCTTTGTTGGATTAGTAGTGTTTGGTACTTGGTGGGGAGGAGGGAGGAGGGGAGGGTTGGGGTGAGGAGGGGGTTGGAGGGGCGGTGAGGGTTTGAGATGGGGGGTTGGTGGGGAAGGGAATGAAGATGTTGGGCGGATATGTAGATTTGTGGAAGGTTGTGTGGGTGTGGAATGTGTTAGCCAGGAGAAAGTCAGATACACGTGGAGAAAGCGTTTTAGACGGATTTCAAATCGCGAAAATCTCGAGGCTGTTGGCTGTACTTCACATCACCGATTCCATATTTGAGAACGTGTCCACATATCGTGTATATAACCCCCCTCAACCCTCCACCTTCCTCTCTTCTCTACAACACTCACTCTCCTCTCCCATCTCCAAAAGATGCTTGACTATGCATATGCTGTGTCCACCAATTGCCACCCAAACCTACCGATGTCTTCTGTCCTTGGTCTTTCCGGCTTGCCCGCTCCGTCAAAATATTGGATCGAAAGGCTCGAATCGGACCGTTGACGTCCTCCCTTCCGCAGTCCTGGAAGCCGAGAATCAGTCCCCAGTTCATTATACGTGAGCGTCTTGTTTTTCGAAAATTCACGTCGAACCGACGATGTGGTGTTTCTGCCTGTGGAAGAGCTGAGAAGTTTGCAAATACCGCCACGTATCTGACATGTGTGTGCGCCCTGGTTTTGACCAGCAAGAATCTGAAGTCTTTGGTCTGCATGGTGTGAGATGTTGGGAGGGTTCGAAAATGCGCATAGGAAGACTTCATGTCCTGTTGTCTCGAAACTCAATCCTGGACAGATCATGGCATCTCTCTTCCTCTTCCTCTGCGCCGTCGCAAATCCTCCGCTTACCTCCTCATGGCGTGGAGCTGGTGCTGGTGTGTTTGAATTCATCCTGTCGACCACGACGTGTCCTGCGCGACTTTGGCGCGCTTTTAATGAAGATATGGACATACTTCATAATGGCGTCTTCTGGACTTGGACTCGAAAACCTGTAAAGCTGTTTGATGTCCTCTCTCTCTTCTTCCTCGTCTAAAGTCGCAGTGCTAGCAAATGATGGGGGAGTTTGAGAAAGTCGGAAAGGGGGGTGTATGGTGTGGTGTTGGGTTGTATCGAGAAGAAATCGCAGGTACGATGGATGAGTTCGACTCGGTCGGTTTCTGGTTCAAAAGTCGCCGCAATTGCTAGATATGAGGGAGTCCGAGAAATGCAAAAAGACAGATCTAAATGGTGTTGTGTTTTCTGTCTCGAACCCAGCCCAGGACTACGACATGTCCTCCTTCTCTCTTCCGTTTCGAAACATTATAGCAAAACAAGCTATGAGAGACCTCGAGAAATCACAAACCGAAGCCTTCGGTTGCATGCTTCTAGGTCTCCAAACCCACCCCAGACCTAACTCCTATGTGGGAATAGAGGAGAGATGAAGAAGAAGGTTGATTGTTCTATAGAGTAGACAAGCAAGATTATATACAAGAGTACGCGTAAGCATATGATGTGGAAAGAGTGGCTGTGGAAGCCATGGAAGGTACTGGAATGTACCGTGCTCATGTAAGCTCATGTATCGGACCGATAGGGGATCACAATGTACCAATGAGGTAGAGCTGCTAGGTCTGACATCCTACATGTCTCCATCCTCCCATCCAAATTCGTACCAATCGTTGTCGATGGAGGAGGTTGGGGCACCCTGACGAGAGATTTCCATGGTAGTGGGTTGTGTGTCGGGTCCTGAGGAAGTGCGATGAGGGTGTGGATGGGTTCGGTCCTTGCGTTTGCGCTGATACCTAAAAGTAGAAGTGGGGGTGGTGCAGGTACCTAGGTAGTATCAATCTCCCCCTCACCCAAGACTTTCTTCTTTACTCACTCTACGCACGGTCCTGTGTTTCGCGAAAAGATACAACGTATCATCCTATTGGCGTCTCAATCTCGTACGGATAGAGCATATGGCCGCGGCTCTTCGTCTTCTCTGGTATTGGAGTGCATGTTGTTCGTTCAAAAGAGCTGCGGAAAGGGCCTCATGCTCTCTTCTCGCCTGCGCGCTAGCAGGTCTAAGTTACGAAAGAGCAGAGGTTCTTCCGTATGTTCGTTTCGAGAAGTGAGAAGCAGCGAAGACTAGAATCAGTACCAAGGGCAAGAATGGTGTCGAGTGGGGAAACAGAAAACAATCAGCGCCAGGATTCATGCCGGGCCGTCTGTCTCCCAGAATCGAGGCGATGGTAGATGTATAAACTTGACGAGGCTCGACCTCCTTTATTCCTCCACTCGACACCCAGGATCTTGCGTTTCGCTCAACACAAAAATAGAACACTGCATGAGTGTCTCAAACTGGATAGCAACGAGCACATGACATCATCTTGACCCGTGGCATAGATTATATGTGGGAGAACCTATGCTTTTTCTTCTGCTCCGGCGTTCAGAGAGGTCTAAGTAATGAACAACCAAGAATACATGGGTATGTGTATGTTCGTTTCGAGAACTGCCCAGGTGAAGAAGCTGCGGAGATCAAAAACTTTCCAAAGGGCAGATATGGTGCGTGCATCAGAAGGGCTCAAGAGGTAGAGTCTAGAACTACATGTTCTTCTCTCCAATCACCGAAGTTTACGAGTTAGGAGGTATAAAGCCTTCATCAGGTTTCGACTTCCTGTGTTTCTGCATCACACTCCGCATTCCTAGCTTTTCCAAAACGGACCATATGGAGGGACTATGTTGTCCAAAACTCGTCATGAACGTCGTATGTCTCTCCTCCCGCTTCTCCCGTGGGCGTTCAAACAAAAACATTTTCCACCCATGTCCTGCGCTTTCCTCCGTCCTCGACAAATCGTCGCCCTCTGCGATTGATGTTTTTTGTCCGCCTTGCTGCCGTTTACCAAAGGGACAAGAGGACTAAAAGTTGGCTGGAAGCCTTGAGCGGAATGATGCATGGCGCACAAACACCTCAGGTCACCGAACAATGTCGCTCTTTCGCCCGAGCTGGTGGGGTATATAAACCTCTACGGGGCGCGATTTCCTGTTCTTCCACAGCACACTCCGCCTTACGGGTTCTCCAAACCAACACTGAATGGGGATATGGTGTCCAAAGTATTTCTGGTTGTTCCCATGTTCTTTCGCTCCTCCTCTCGCACCGACGTTTTAAACGACGCCGCGTTCAGGCGATGTCCTCGCTTTACTCAGTTCTCAAGAAACGGAACTCGGCGTGATACATGGTGCTGGCTATGCTCGCTGCTGTTCTTGCATCTATGCCAAGACACTGCCTAGGTAATCCAAAGCTCTCTAAGGCAGGATGCATGGTTTGCAAAAGTCCAACAGACAGGGATTATGTCGTGCCTTCGCCCGGGCTGCGAGGATGGTGTCCAAAGTCCCACTCAGCCTAGTATATGGCCTCTGCACTTTCTCCTGTCTTCGTCGCGGACCTCAACGTATTCAGAACCTGCTTCAGAAGTGCATGATAAGGAATGCATGTGCACAAAACAAGAAGAGACGTGCGTATGTCCTGCCTCCGCCAGGGGTGGAATACTGTGACGGTTTATGAGGAACGTGTGTCACGTGTGCTGCGCGCGGTGGTCTGGCGCTGCTTCCTCCCTTATTGAGCACCTCTTACCTCAAGAGTATAGTAGATACGTCATGTAAACAGACCCTGCTGCTGGCCCGTTTTATGGGCAGCACGAGCAGCACAGAACAGCAGAACAATACACTTCAATTATTGCATTCTCACACCGCAACAAATACCTATATAAACTTCTCCCGAAGTCTGCGTTCTCTCCTTTTTCTCTACACACAAAGCTTGTGAGCTTCCCGAAAATGCGGGTTCGGAAGAGTGGGATGGCATCAAAAACGGATCTGAGACTGATCCATGGTCTCTGCCTTTTCCTGTGACCATGTTGCAAATTTCGACGTATTGAGAAAGCTTAGGTGGTTCACTGGAGGCTCAGCGATGAGACTCGCATGGTGTAGAAAAGAAGAAGAGACTGTGCGTATGTCGTTCCTCGGCTGGAAAGTTGGCGGGGTATATAGATATCTCCCGACCTCTCCTGACCTCTACATTATTTCTTCTTCATCGCACGGCGGACTTGGACACTACAAGAAAAACCCAAACGAGGCAGGTATGGTGTCCAAAAAGACTTTCAGGCTCTTCTATGGTTTTGGCCTTTTCCTGCGTCCTCGACACTGCTTTCAGAATAAAGGTGCCCACGACTCATGGAACTTCTGCTCGCGTGCAGTACTTCAATGTTCAATCTTAGATCCGTACGTCGCACGTCCTCGCCTCTTCAACTGGAATATGACATAGAACTAGGACGTTAGCGGAAAGCGAAAGATACCATGCGAATGGGGCCCTTCTGCCCCGTCCTCACCACCGACTTCGAAAGAGGTGAGAATCCAGGCCATGACTTCTCCGTGCGCTTCCAGAACCTCTATTTTGTATCCTGCTCGGGTGTTCCTTCTGATGTCTTCGCTCCTCCAATCGAAAACAGTCTTATGAGAAATGCATGGCGGAAAGTTCGAGAAATCTGTCTGGTTGAGGGTTGCCTCCTCCTTCGTCTTTGAAAAGTGGCAGCTACCCGCTCCATGGATTTTCCGCCCGCGTCCTGCACCCTACCTTGAATCAATCCTTCTAAAATGTTTTCTGTGTCCCCTATCCACCGATTGGACGATGCGCCAATAACACAGTATGACTCAAATCTGACCTGTCCCAACTCTATGAGCCCTTGCCTACTCCTCTGTCCTCACCAACTTCGAAAATTGACCGCATTCCTGTCATGGCATCTCTGCTCGCGTCCAGAAATCCGATGTTGATATCTACCAGGATAAGTATCCCGAAACCTCACCATCTATGGAACAACTTCTCTTCAGTCCTCATGGCCGACTTCAAAAACACGAAGCGTTCAAACCATGGTTGTCCGCTTGCTTTCGGCACTCTACTCTACCTCATGTTCAAATCATCTAACATTCTTCATGTGTCCCCTCTCCTCCGCTTAGAAGGCATTCACCTCTCGGCTATGACTACAAAACTACAATACCACACGGATGTGATCTTCTGCTCCTCTGAATTCGAAACTATGGAAAGTCGTGTCTTCGAGCCTGCCTTCCAAATTAGAAGCGTGTATATAATGTCTTCCCATCCCTCGCCGCTCTCATCTGCATTCATCAATGCGCATGCGCTGTTGGATTTGCCGAAAACGACAAAACTAGATCCCGATTTGCGAGCCCTAGAAGCAATAATACAAGTTCACATGGTACTCGGAGCCTGCTGTCTCTCTATGCAACCAGTGTCGCAAAAGTTCTGGACGGAGGTGGATGTTTGTATCGGGGTCCCTTGAGACTCAAAACACTTTTGCTCCCCATCTATGTCCTTGAATCCAGAGCAAGATAGAAAAGCCCGCCGGGCGGCAACACCTTTGGCATCCATCACCGCGCATGCGCTGTCCTTACTTCTCAACAACATGGTAACATCAACTTATGTGCCCGCTTCAAATCACCATACCTCAAAACACTATGGCGCTGGAGGCTTGTTGTTCTTCACCTCGACACTTGTCGCAAAAGTCATTGTAATCGACTCAATGTCTTCTCCAGTGCTTTCCGACCTCGGGAGCCTCAAAAACACCGTCGGTTTCACAGCTCAATGCTTGGTCACAAGGCAGGATATAAGACCCGCCAGACAGCAACACCTTTTGCATTCATCAACTCGCATGCAGTGTCGCGTTTCACAAAGTACAGTCTATTCGACTGATGTCCTAGTCGAAGCTACTACTCTGACTACCCATGGTGACCAGGGCCTGTCGTGACTCACCTCGATCTGTCTCGCAATAGTTCTGGACAATGATGGCATGTCTTCTCCAGCTCCCCCACACTCGAAATAGTCCAGATGTCCATTTATGGTGTCTGTACTCTCGAAGAATTAACAAAGGAGATGGATGACCTTCGCCGCGAAGTCCTGGGACTTGTAAAGCGCCATGGCTCCGTGATATTATATTAGATCCCAAGAGTATATAAGGACTTTGCCGTTCCACACTTCCTACTCCACAACCACTCACTCTTCCATTACTTCTTATCGGAAGATTGGGAAGAGTGGCTAGATGTGAGGAAAGCAACCAGGACTCATACCATGTTGTCCGGACGTCCCTTGTCCCCTATTTCCACGCGATGTCAGTGACCGAAAACTTTACATCTCATGCCGTACACTACATAATCAAAGAGGATGATTGGCAATACATGTGCGTTCTTCGTTGGATATGGCTGGCATCATGAGTTGTGTAAGAACCAAAAAAAGGCAGCGGAAGTCCAGCATGGTGTGTCGGGTGTTTGATCATCATTGTGCTGCAAGTTCACCCAAATTCATCTAATAGTCCTCGAGCTCTATCGCTCTAGGACGGAATGAACGAAAAATATGGCTACGTCCTGCATGGTCCCAGGGAGCCATTTGTTGCACATGTGATAAGGCACGGCTGGAAGTTCAGTATGTCCTTTCGCCGGAGGCTAAAATAGCCCCTATCAAGATGCTGAATAAAAGATACATTGCCGAGAAAGGAAGTCTTGATGCGTCAAGTTGAGTCGAAAGCCAATGGTGCCTTCGCTGAGACTCAAATCAGGACCGTCGTTGAAAATAGTGTGTGTACCTCAAGAAATGCTTTTAGAGCACGGAGGCATCTCAGAATGTTTTTAGTGTCTCATGATGGTAATGGAGGCGAGGAAGGTAAGAGAAACTCGAACTTGAACTCGAGACTTCTAAATCAAGTTGAACGTGCATAGTTGCTGAATCGCTTGCACGTCGAGCAAGACGCGTTCAATTCTGTGAAATATGTGAGAGTGGTCAAGAGCCGGGGTTGGTACGGTACGTGAGTCTGGGGGAGTATGAATTTCCTGAGGTCGGTACGGATCGCTGCAAACATCAATTACTCGGGCGCACAAGTAAAGAAGTGAAGAATCGGGCAGTAGTGAATCGATGGGTGTCTTGAGGTGCCAGGTGGGGCGCTCGGCTAGAATTACACTTGCTGCCTACCCCGCTATGCACGTGCCTTGTCTTTCACATCTCTCTTCGTATCTGTCCAAATGTGCGGCGACCTCCCAACGACTTCACTTCCCTTATCTTCATATGTATCGAGGCTGCAGCTGCACTCATTGTTGGAGAGTGTTTCCTGACGCAATCCCCTTCCACGTGCGACTACACCACCTCGACAAGATCTTTCGTGGAATCGAATCGGCTTTCCCTATCACACTGGATGACGGAAGCTTAAAAATTTGCTTTCCCAGATTTGCAACAGCTAGCCGACGCTGCTTTGGGAACCGGCAATCAATCTCTCTAATTACAGGAGTGACAGGTGATCACCATTAAAACACCATCATGACATCCTTCCCAGAAAGCGTCCTGCCCCAGTTCGACAGCACCGAACTTGTTCTACAACATCCAACTCATGACGAGTGCGTCACGATCTGGAACAGCACCTCCGCCGCATGGCTCGACTCCCTCACACCCTCCCTCTACCTGGAAGAGTCGTTATTACTCACCACCGTCCCTTTAGCGAAGAATGCGGGCATGACTTCCTGGATACTCGTTCAAAAGAACCTGGCACTGAGCGAGCGTCGGATTCTTTGTTCATGCGAAAGCTTCCGGAAGCACTCTCTCACCAGCGACGCGGATGGAAACATCACCGACAATATCGTGCATGGCATTGCTAGTGTCTTCTGCGCACCTGCGTACCGCCGCCGAGGTTATGCGGGCCGTATGATGCATGAGCTGGCTCGAGAACTCTACAGGTGGCAGACCGACGAACTCCCATGTGTGGGATCGACACTTTACTCTGACATTGGGAAGGTGTTCTATGAGAAGCTGGGATGGCAGGCGAACGTCACGAACTCCCACCTCGAGTTCAAGCCCAAAGCTGGCATATGGCCGGCGCTCGCCCGAGTCATATTAGAGGACGACGTCGAGGGTCTTTGCAAACGCGACGAAGCCATCATCCGCTCCCAGATGGCAGTGCCTACCGAAGAACTGAAGACTCGCTTCACGATCATTCCGGACATGGACCATATGGGTTGGCACATTGCCAAAGAACATTTTGCCGCACAGCACCTTTTCGGTAAAACGCCTAGTGCCAAAGGCGCCATTGCAGGCTCACTGGGTAGCCAAATTTGGGCAACGTGGGTACGCCGCTACTATGGTGGTCCGGAAGACGACGTGCAGCCAACGAACAACGCACTGTACATCCTTCGACTGGTCGTGGAGCTTGATGAAACCGCAACGAGGCTGCCTCAGGACGCTAAGAAGAGACCACACGAACATGTTTACCAGGAACAGGTCGAACTCTTGAAGTCTGTCTTGCAAGCTGCACAAGTTGAGGCTGTTGAGTGGAAGCTCGACGTAGTCAAGCTGTGGGATCCAACGCCACTGGTATTAGAATTATTGGCTGAAACCGGACTGTACTATACGGTCACCGAGCGGCAAGAAGACAGTATCGCCAGCTTGTTATGGTACGATAGTGAGGGTAGAATTGCCAAGAACCAACCACTCTGGGTAAACAACGAGCACTATGCGTGGCAGTAAATGGCACGAGGACTACGAAAGATAAGCGAGGGTGCTTTCTGCAGAAATCAAGTGCTGCGCGGAGAGTCAATTTGATGAGGATGGAAAGTCAGCCGTAGATATCCGTACGCCCCCTGAGATATCAGAGCCTCTTATATGTGCGTCACAACAAGGGCCATCATGCTCTCCCAACATTGTAGAGCTCCAATACGACAATGAGTGTGAATTAGGTGGAATTACATCTCGCTAATCGCCACAAACTGTAAATGTACAGGATCATGTTTTAGGCTTAGAACTGGACATCGCGAGTCATGTGTACTTGGCTCTTAGATGAGTAGCGTTATTGCCGCAGACAAGTTCATCGGCGTCCCTTGGGCCAGCCATCTCGCCACCGGTAACGCCGCCTCGAGATATTTCTTCACGGTGATCCTGTTGACTCGCGATGTATCGTTCTGCGCCTTTTCCCTAGTTCTGGAAGCGGAACACAAGAGATGCATCCGTCGCCCTCTTAGACGCACTCGCATATACAACCTAAACGCCTCGACAACATGTACGCCGAACTTCGAATCAACTCGAGTATTATGTCGCATGCATTTCCACGGGGAACCTAGAGTACGCATGATGCGAAAACGACCAGTTATGATTTGCCAATGTACATTGATACTCGATCTCGGTCCCAGCCCCAAAATCTTTCTCAAGACGAAAGATGTGTTACTCTTACGTCAACGCACTCTGACTCATCTCACAACACTAAAGCATTATTCCGAGCGTGTAACAAGGCTGCACAGGCTTCAGAAAGCCTTGTCTTCTCACCTTTGACACAAACCAGACAGGATGAAAACTTTCGGCCTTGTCCTTCGGGGTTCGCAAAGTCGTCCCCACCTTAATCGTGCGTGCTTGTCCAGTGCAGATTGTAATTATTTCGTTCTTTTCTCTGATCCTCTACTCAGGTCTTCCTGGCTGTTCGCAAACCACTGGAACCAAACCTATCACGATCAATGAAAACTTAGACGCTTTTCATGTATAGCGCCTTCTAAGGTTACGACCTTTTCCTAGTAGTGAAGACATTGTGTGCTAATATGCTATCAGTCGTCCCATTCCTACACAAAGGGCTTATTTGGCAGTGGCTCACCAACCTAGGACTGACATCGTTGCACCTCTAAAACAAGAAAGTGACCTCTGTGAATATGGAGCTAGGAGGGTCTCAGTAGCTTCAAGCACCCTCGATTTTACGGGACCACATGGTGAAAACACGAAGGCTGAAGCTCACATGTGTACCTTTACAGTGGTTCTTCGATGAAGCATTCACTTCAGAACATGGTGTGTGAACATCACTTGTGACTTGGGTTGCCTGTTGGTATATAACGCTCCTGCATTTTTACCCTGGCTCACCACAACTCTCATAGAATGTCTCAACCAAAGGCTTTCATGGCCTCTGCGCCGCAGCCCGCTATGCATTTTTGGAATTTCACGCCTCATACAGCCGCCGCATCTGATGGCTACTTCAAACAGTATACGACCACCATTCCACGTGAAGCAATATGCATCACAAGTGGGCTGCACACCAAGTGATAGAGTTCTTGGGAGAGGAGGGGCTGAAAGATCAAGTTCCAGAGCGCCCTCAGCATTTGGAGGAGCCCAAGCGCAAAGAGGAGGATTTGCAAGTCATCGACGTAAACAAGAAGAAAAGCACGAGTGTTTATCTTCTCGACTGTGCCATCTTAATAATAGTCTTGAAGTACGCACTGCAAATCTGAAGTACGCACCCTGCAAGCCAAATTGGGAAGTGTTTCAACAGAACGGCGGAGGATAGTATAGGCTGAATATCTACAGTGTAATTGAACGAAACACATATCCTCTAATAGTCTTTTGTGAATCACATAGTGCATGCGTTCCGAGTTCTGCTGCTGTGGTAGTCACCCCAATTCAATAACATTAACTCAAGATATCTGTTGAAACAAAAAGTGAACACTCTGCGTTGGTTGGGTATATATACCTTCTCAACAATATCTCATACTATCCCTCTGCTTCGCTGGCCAAATTGCTCCTCTCAACTTCAACTCCCTCATTGAACTCGAAACACTAGACTAAGATCGTCGGTGGAACTGACGAATTCACGATCTAAGGAGTAGGGGACTTTAAGATCGTGAGTCCGTTAGTTCCATGTTGAGATTCCACGAGTTCAGAGATATTAGATAGCTTTGAACACAGCTGAGGCTTTGTCAGCTGCTATGTTACAAGAGGCAATCAGTGAACCGGGCATCATCTCCGCAACTGAATACGCCTCAGTCCTGACGGTGTGAGATAGTGAAACAGCCCAAGGTACATCTTCCAGGTGATTCTCGTGATTGTGTCTAAACAAAGTCTTCCACTGAAAATAGCAAACTTTGTGACTGCACTTGCCCCTTGGTATATAATCTGCTTCCTCTGCATTCCACTAGACTTCAACCCAGTCTTTTTGCAGTTAGGCGATTCATTAAATAGTGCACACGTTCTAGGTTTTGCTACTATCAGAACTACTCTAGTTTTATAAAATCAATGCATTACGTCTTATTGTCGGTATACACACGTGTTAGTTCAATGATGATAATCGTGATGTAAATTGATGATTGATTGATCGCTGTCCTCTGTGTTCCGTGTTCTCGGGTTGTGGTTTTTCACAAGGAGGGGCACCTGCATATGGGTACCAACTCCTGATATGAGGCCCTGGGCTTGCTGCCAATATTACCTCACATCTGACAGGTATCTTGCAAATCATGCTGATATAGAAGAGGAGAATATTCAAGTTGTAGATCTCCTCTTGTTTCGTAACTCTGACTCAAGTCTCAGACCAACATTTAACACCAGCATTCAATACCAGAGCAAGTGCCATTATCATTTCATTCGTGGTATTAATCCATTCGATACTATAACATGTCTCCCATTCTTACATCATCAAGCAAGAATCCGGATCGCGCCAATATTGCCAGGCAAGCTGTAAGGGACCAGGCTAAAGACAGCAGAAAGGCTAGGTTTAACCGTGATGAATTCGATGGAGTCTATCTAGAGCCAGAGAGCAGGCTGACTTTATAGCAGACTGCTAGCTTCTGGAAGTTTCTACATACATCAGCATTTGTCAGCTGTCAGAAGAACATATCTTGTTCTAGCTAGTTCCAGGACATTCCATGACGTTCCATGATGTTCCAATGAACTGAAGTGTATCCACTGAGGACAGCAGAGGTCTAACCTCTTACACGTCAAGATAGCGGCGTCCGCTGGAACAGCGTCTATCTTATACTCCTCCGCTGCTACAAGCTCCGCGAACACATTTACCGCTTATCTGCTAGCTCTGAGGCCACGACGCTTCCCTTAACGACCTTAATTACGGCTCACTCAAAGACACAATCACGGAAGAGGAGTAGGATAATGTTAAGGATCTTGTCGACTTCCTCTAAGCTCTATACAAGATGACAAAGCGGCTGGAGGGCAATAACAGCGGCAATAGCTTTAGCTTACTTTAGCAGACGTTACCTAACTTGCAAGCTCTCTAGGTGCACTTTGAGGAGGCTGGAGAGCGTCCTCACAGTGAGTACATAGCCTCCGCGATTGCTCTTGGCGCTAAAAAACTTAACACCTACTTTACAAAGCTTGTACATGAGCCTAACGTCAGCTACTACACTATTGCCACTATGCTAAACCTAGCGCTCCGCTTTAACTAGGTGCAAACACAGTAGAAGCGGTACTCTCCATAGGTTGTTAAAGCCTAGAAGTCCTTCAAGAAGGTGTTTGATGACTATGCAAAGCAGGATGCCTTAGCTGACGACAACGAGCTCTAAGAGCCACCTCCATCGCGGCGCAAGCTCCTAGCCAACAACCTCTACGCCCGCGCTACTGCCGTTGATACCCATCACTTCACTAGCAACAAGAACAAGCGGCAGCGACGCGTTGGCTAGGTGGATGAGTACTTTGAAGCTCTCTACAGCGACCTCAACACCACAAACGAGCAAGATCTCCCGCTCTTGGAGTACCTATACGAGTGGTGGCAGCGCGTTGAGTGCGCCCGGTACCTCATTCTGTTCAAGATGGCTACCGACTACCTCGCTGTCCCATCTACCAGCTGCGACGCCAAGCATGCCTTCTCCTCCGCCAGGAGAACCATCACTGATGACTGCAATGGGCTTAGCGGCAGCACAACAGTGAGTGACATGTATGGGGCCCCAATCCAGGTGGGCTAAACCCATGGAGGCCCGTGGGCCCCATGGGGGTTGAGTACCTAACCTATATAGGTAGCACTAGTACTATGTAGGCTAGATCTATAACGTGGTCATGGTTTGGGGGGCCGGCCAAACCAAAAAAAGATTAGTGTAACCCTAACCCTAACCCTTGGCAGCGACGATCACGGCAGGGGTGGGGGAGCCCTGGATGGGGGGCTTGGGTGGCCCATCCATGTCACTCACTGCAGCACAATTGAGGCACTACAACTGCAGAAGAATTGGATCTGGAGAGACGTTGTGAAGAGCTCAAGCACGCGGCTAGCAAAACAGGTGGTGAGCCTCACTAAAACAAGCAGTTTTTGTTCGCTGGATTCCACACTGAACGGCTCCTTCAACGCCTCCATGAGCTCCTAAAACGTCACCCCAGGCAAATAGTTGGCCCGTGCCACCCCGGGCAGTACTACGGCAGTACCTACGGCAGTACCTAAGGCTACGGCAGTCTCCCATACGCAAACCTTCACCACCGTAAGTAGCGTAGTCTGTTTTGGGCCGTAACGTAGCTGACAAGCCCACTAGTAGCCGTAGTACTGACTGTTGGAAGCGCTGACTGATAGACGCAAAGGTGCGGAGAAGTGCCGTGGCCTCGACTTGGTTTTGTTAGCCTTTAACCGCCCCATAAAAGTTGAAGTTACTGTCTCCCAAATTCTGTAGCATGCTTGAGGGGACAAGCGTTACTAGACGGCGTTGCGGCGTTACTACAGATTAAGTGCAGCCGATTTGTTGTGGTTGAGTCATCGTATCGTACTGTGCGATGAGATAAGTGAGGAGAAAAGTAGTACAAATAGTAACGGGCAAGGCGAACCAATGGTAGGGTGATGGGGTGAATGCTGCCCAAAGATGTTGTGCATGCAATTTGCTTCGAGGGAAGAGTGAACAACTTTGCTAGCATTGTACGCGAGCAGAAAATCTCGTCAACGACCGAAGTGAAATGGTTGGAGTGAAGCGATTGCACCGGAACGATTTGGGTATTCGACCTTCACCTCACCCAAGATATAATCTGTCAGCCTGGCACCTTAGTTCACATGGTACACTGTGGACTGCATCTCCACGTGACTCTTAGTCACTGGCTTACTCATCATGTTGTGTATATAATCGCTCTATGTAGCTCTCTCAATACAACAACCTTCTTCTCACTTTTGCCCTGTCTCCTACATTCGACATAATCCATCAATTATGCGCAGAACATCCCATCAAAGATTCGAGAACAACACTTGTGATGGAACGTGTCGGATGTAGGAGACAGGGCAAAAGTGAGAAGAAGGTTGTTGTATTGAGAGAGCTACATAGAGCGATTATATACACAACATGATGAGTAAGCCAGTGACTAAGAGTCACGTGGAGATGCAGTCCACAGTGTACCATGTGAACTGAGGTGCCAGGCTGACAGAACGACTACAGCGGAGTGATTCAACTGGACCAGTTTGAGAATTGGACATTCTGTGGGAATAGAGCAGAGATGAAGAAGAAGGTTGATTGTTCTATAGAGTAGACAAGCAAGATTATATACAAGAGTACGCGTAAGCATATGATGTGGAAAGAGTGGCTGTGAAAGCCATAGAAGGTACTGGAATGTACCGTGCTCATGTAAGCTCATGTATCGGACCGATAGGGGATCACAATGTACCAATGAAGTTGAGCTGCCAGGTCTGACACATTCACTTGACCCGAGACAAGCACGCATAGCATCTCAACACCGGCCCGAACGAAAATTTTGCTGTGAAACGATCGAAATGGTACGACCCGAATACGACGAACCAAGTAAAACAATTGAAACATTCGACATTCACCTATCCCAAATTCCGCACACACAAACCACATCAACAACCAAAGTGAAACGTTCATAGTATTCAACGTTCACATGATCCTGAAGTGACGCGCAGCATTCCAATGAAACTTCCATACTTCCATCACCAGAGCCTGGAGTGACGCGCAGTACCCATGGGAGAAAAGTGTGGCGTCCCTTCGTATAAAGCTGGTGAGTCCTTGGATGGCGTGCTGCTGCTGCTGGGTCTATTCCAGCCCTCAATCTATTATGACCAGCTTCTGGCGGCTAGATGCAACAGATGGACTATGTGAGAATGGGTATGGCTGTTCATCGACTCGAGGACGTCTCGAGAGCAAGCACCGCCGAGGATAACCAGGACAGCTTATGAGAAATGTAACGAGCCGCGCCGATACATCTAACCAATCTCGTCATCGAGTGTTCATCTTGCACAGTCCTCATAAACCTTCCGTTCACTCGACCCACAAGCTCACACTCCCAACCCCAAACTAAAACTCCGCCTCATCCACATTCCTAATCCAGCCACCCATCCACCTCACCGTATCCACATGCGACCTCACCCCAACGCGCTCATTTACCGTATGGATTTGTCCCAACCCATCCTGCTCCCTATCCCAACCCGGCCCATACCGAAAAATATGCTCGCTCAAACCCCAATAGTACCTCGTATCCGTATTCCCAGTCATAATGCCCGCACTAACCAGCAACTCTTTACCATACAAGGCGCGCGTAGTTCCAGCCAGTATACTAAACGGCGTAGTCCCGTGCACAGCCGTTGGCGTTACGGGCGCGGGCTCGAGAAGGGTATCGCGGTGTGAAAGGGTGATGCTCGATGGGGATTCCGTGCCGTTGAAAGCGTGGAGCGTGAGGTTGTATTTGCGCGCGACGTCCGCGGCGAGGGCGGAGATGTGTGCTCTTATGACAGCGGAGCTGGACCCGACGTTTATGCGGTGGTTGACGGTGATTTGTGTGCGTTCGGGGAGGGCGTTGTTCTTCACGCCGCCGTGGATGATGTCGACTGCTACGGAGCTTGTGAAGAGGTATTTTACGCCGGGGCCGGCTTTGGCGGCTTCGAGGGCGAGGTGGTCTGTTTTGGAGTTCTTGGAGCATGTGCTGCGAGATGCGTGCTTGTTGAGAAGGTGTTTGAGCTTTGGTGGGAAGTGAGGTGCGTGTTCGGCGCCGCATTCGAGAAGGCCTAGGTACGGGTTTTCGTCGTACAGGTATGGCTCGTATGGGTTCGCTTCGATTACGGTGATGAGTTCGCTGGCCACGCCAATGCCGTTGTGGAGTGGTGGAATGCTTGAATGTCCGCCAGGCATTCTGACCACAATATCAACATCAACGTAACCTTTCTCCGCCACACCAGGGAGCGCAAAGTTCATGCCCCAACTCTCCACATTGACGGCTCCCTCATCGACAATCGCTGCAATCGCACCATGGCCGTACCGCTGTAGCAAGAACTCCGCCAAAGACTGCGCGCCCTCCCTTCCAGAAATCTCCTCGTCAAACCCAAACGACAAAATCAGCGTCCGCTTTGGCTTAAAATCCGCCTCAATCAACGCCTCAACAGCCGACAAGATGCCAATAAGCTGATTCTTACAGTCGCTCGCGCCCCTCCCCCACACAAACTTCCCATCAAAATGCCCCGAAAACGGCGGATACGTCCAGCTCTCCACCGTAGAGTCCGGCACGGGCACAACATCCTGATGCGCCATAAGTAAATTAGGTTTCAACTTCTTATCCGTACCATGCCACGTGTACAACAAGCCATGCTCATTCACCTTCTCGAGCTGCAGACTCGCATGAACAAGCGGAAACGTCTTCTCGAGGTACTGCGAAAACTGGAAGAAGATATCCCAGCGCGCATCATCGCCTATTTTGCCCATGTCATCGAAACTTTCGGTCGGAATTTGCACGGCGCCAGCGAGGCGCTGGACGGCAAGAGCTTGGAAGGCATTGGACTCGAGGTATATTTCCATATCATGCAGCTCTTTCGACGTCCGCGACGGCAGCAGCGGCGCAACTTGCGGACATCGCGCCGCTGATGGCGTGATTGGGGTTAAATCGATGATCCATTGTGGTGCTGATAGCACGATGATGTAATGGCGGAGGAGGAACCAGAAAGCCAGGAGGAAGAGTCCAAGGCCGACGAGAGGCGATTGTCGAATACCTCTGTGCAATCTTGGTATTGGTACAGGTGTCTGTTTACCCCAATTCTTGGCCATCTTGACGGTGGTGTTGAGGTGAGATGCAGGGCGGGTGTTGCGCGGGGATAAGTCGTCATCAAGGGCTAGGCTGAATTAGGAAGCTGTATTTTGAGCATCGCAGAAATCTCAAACAAACAGAATAATTATTTGCATATGCAAGAATATTCTCATGTTGAAACAATGCTCGACTGGATACAAATTGCAGCGTGTTGGGAATCAAGCTACCGCACGTATATAGAGTGAAAGTACCTGATTACGTGATCAGGTGGCTCGTGCGCTAGAGGTACTTCTTTGAAGTCTCGCGCCTTGCCAATCAATCAATCATGAATCAATCTCTCACCTCAACCGTTGCAACGACTGTTACTTGATTCAACCCCATCTTTGCCGTATCAACACAGCGAATCAGAACAGTTCAAACCACAACAATGCCTCATCCTCACACGACCACGCAATCCTCACATCAAACCATCCCTCACAAATCGACAGGATATTCCTCTGATTTCCCCAACACAATACCTTCTTGAGCGGCCAGCTCAATGATTCGAGCTATCAATGCGTCGTCCTCAGACTGTGTTCCTGCGCCTTGAGTGTCTAACGTGACGTCTTCTTGACCACCGTGTCCCGCAATCGGCTCCGCGCCGCTACCTCGAGCCGTGAATGTGGCGCCTCCCTCGGTGGAGCTGGTATATGATATGACAGAATCCGTTTCGCCTGAAGTAATCAGCGCCTGTGTCTCATTTTCGAAGTCGCGGTACTTACCGTCGCTGATGAAGTGACGAGTACCTGGATGCTGGGGTGCATTTGCGTCGGCGGTGGGTGGCGTCGGATCGTCCTCCTGGGCGTCAGGATCTAGCGCTCTCACTTCAGGATCCGATACCAGGAGTTCGTCGCTCGTAGTGGTCTCTTCGCTGATGGATCGGTCGTCCTGTTTGGATTTGGTCGACGATTCCCAAGACATGACTTCCGGAATCGGCTTAGTCTGTATCCACTCCCAGAAGACGGCCGGGAAGTCGTACTACGTCGCAATCCGGTGGATGTTCGAATCAGACTTGAGTTGAAGCTTCTGGTACTCCGTGTCGCTGGAGTTATGTGCCTCGAAGTGGGCTTGTGTGCACCGGAGGGATGCGAAGATGTTTATGAGACCGGATAGAGTGATGGGATCTGAGGAAGGCTGGATATAGTTGTAGAGATATATGGCGTAGAGTGGAGGCAGGCCGACCTCTCGGTCGTTCGTGGGTCGTTCGGTAGCCATGATAATGAATGTTTGAATGAAATGGCGTGGAGGTGGAGGCTGTCCTCGAAGTGGCAACGGAACGGTGATTGGATCGCCCGTTTTGATTTGACAGGCGCTTTCGACAAAAGAGAGGTGCATGCTTTGTGACTGCCACAATCAATGCAGACACACTTCAACTTCAAAAGCATAGTACCTGCCTCATCCAACCACCCGACGTCTCCACATCACTATCCCTGTCAGTCCTCCTATTCTCACATCCCGCATGCACAAACTTTGGCCAGGTATTCGTCAAAACCAGATACTTAATCGCACGCTCCGCCGCATCCATAATCAGCTCATCAAATGCGGTGGGAATCACGAATTCCGCGAGGACGTTATCCATACGTTGTTCGCGCATGCGCGACACAGCGCGGAGATTTGCGCGGCCAAGGGCATCGAGACTGATTGCCGATTTAGTCTTGGGCATGAGTTCCGGGTTGATGGATGACTCTCGTGTTTCTTCGGGAGGTACGTTGTCGAAGGGCGTGGCGCTGTCAGATGTGAAAGATGTGATGGAGCCTTGTCTGCTGCGGTGGAGTAGAACGGCGGCCTCTTGAAAGACCTGATGCAAGCGCTTGGCCTCCGTAGAAGAGAGATTGACAGGGAATTCGGAGAGGTCGAGAGATATGAACTGTGTGTAGATGTGAACTGCGGAGATGAATTGGGCACGGCGGTGTTGCGCGACTGAGATCTTCGGTGAGAGCCAGGATCGGCGCCAGTCTACGATATAGGTGAGGAAGCTGACGTTCTCACCGGAGAAATCCTTGAGGGCGGCGAACTCGAGTAGTGGGACTGGGTTTGTTCTAAGTGCATTTTCCAGAGCAGACATTGTGAGCATTGCATTCTTTTGGCTCTCGAATGATGATTTGTGGTGCATGGTGATATCATTGCCGGACTTCAGTGTCGTAGTGCTCGAATATGCACTAGGGCTCTTGATGGACGTATCTTCGCTATTGAGGTCGCTGATGGTCTGGCGTGCTTCCCACTTGGCAATAGCTTCGAGCGTTTCCTCCCGGAGTCTCGTGCTCCTGACGACTCCAGCAATCGGGAAACCGATAGCGCACAGCTCCATCGAGAAGATGCAAACAGAGTACCAAACGGGAGGTGGGAAGATCGCGTTGATAGGCGCAAACTGCGGAGCATACAACCCTACAAGCCATAACGGGGATGCTGGAAGCCTGGAAATGTAAGTTTGGGAAGGCCCTCACGCTCAAATTCTGACGTACCCTGCAAAACAACAGCACACCGTCTGCAGACGCCAACCATGCACATCGCGAATGCCACGGGACTTCCATAGCATGTATGGCGCATATATCCAAGCCCAGAACAGCTGCCATATGATTGACAACCACCATTCCCATCCTTTTGAGCATTCCATTGCGGCTTGCATTCCGGTGCCTTCAATTGTGTAGTCGAATATCCCATATCCAGGGTGGAATTTCCTCGAGCCGAAGAATACGAATACAGTCAGGAGCAACTATCGGCGTGAGTTCAAAACCCTTGGATCCAGTGGGCAGACTTACCTGGACGATCATGCCCAAGCCTATCGAGACCAGAGTCCGATCGATGTTGTCAGCACGGCCCAATCCCGCAAACACTCTCCTCCAAGGGCTACTAGCGATAGCTTCAGCTGTCTCCTCATCAATAGACGTAAGAGATCCTGAACGCGCAAAGTGCTTCTGCCGGCTGGCCAAGTAAAGGAACTGGCTATTCGAGGCGTGAAACAATGCGATGCCAAAAGGAAGGTAGATGCTCATGACCCAGAAGTTGGCGGCGCAGGGAACGTAGGGACCGATGGAATACGAGAGCATGGAGACGGCGCCATATATATGCAGCGAAGTGAGACCAGCGAGGAGCAGCGGGACACGGCGCATTCGGAGGGAGGGTAGTTGGCGATGAGTCCAGAGATAGTTCATGCTAGCAGCGAAAGCGAGATTCCAGACGATAAACAAGCTCATGTAGGTCCATCCTATCCCATCTAATATTATGCGTGCCATCCTGGGAGAGTAGGTCGTGGAAGTGTGACGGCTGCGATGCGGATCAACGATGCATTGCAGATAACGCCGAGTGGCGAGAGACCTTATATCGACTTCTGCACAAGATGTCGATATTGGGTAGACATCGGCGACCTGCTCTTGTTGGATAACTATTCAGGGGGACATTGTAGATCCCTGTCATGTTGGTGTGTGGATCTCCTCGTCGCCAATCTACTCATGCACGCAAGATCTTAACCTTACCCATGTACGGGAAAATGGTGCCTGCCCGATGGTCCTTCGGATCTCCAAGCTTCCTGCCACTAGCCGCAAGCTTAGCGACTCAACCGAGCTAGCGCGGTTGAAGATTAGATACTCCTTAGGCTAGTCTTGAAGCGGGTGGGTGATCGTGATCTTGGAAGACGACGGCTCTTCCCGTCGACTATTTGTATTGTCGATCCCATCCTGAGATCTGAAGACCCCTTTGGCTCATCAAAGCTACTATTTCGATATCACATCAGTGACGATCCGTAACGTTACTTTGAAGCCAGCAAGACTGCGCCGAAGTAACCCGTGAGGAATATCTGGTACCTCTACTGGTAGACCAAATCATGGATGGTTCCCTTGGTTTAAAAGCGGCGTTGTGATCGATGACTTTTGTAGTGAATATGGTCAGATTTGACCAGCCATCGGTACGTCGTGATTGTTATGAGTTCGGTGGAGAAATGGAAACCTTCGTCGAGCTGCCACACGCACGCGAAACTAATCGTTGGTCATCCTGCATTAGTTCTGGGAGCTGCAATGCTTGGGCCCCATCCTTAGTGAGGCTGTCGAGCACGACGATGCGAAACACCGAGATGGACGCTAGTGTGATTGTTCCGGCTGCTTCGATCATCAACCAGAATGACAGTAAAATATAATTCAAGTCGGTCGGTCCGGCGGTATACAAAATCACTAATCGTGTTATCGCAAAAGCAACAGCGAGGATAGACAGGCTCTTGAAAGCCGCATTGACGGCGGCATGTAGGATCGGGAGATTTGCCATCCGGATGACGGAGAGAGAGACCGCCACAACTATGGCGTCTGGTCAGCTGGAAAGACTTTCATCAGAATGTGGTATTACAAACTCGAGACGTCCAATATGATGTCGATGACAGTGAGTGCCGTTTCCCAAGCTATCGTGTTATGGGCGTGGATGTAGTGACATTGTGCTGTAAACATCAGTATGGTCACTCAATGGATTATGGAACAACCTCACATGAAGTAGGGCAGAGTGCAATCGGTACTGCCAAAGTGAACGTCAAGCCAGTGCCGCATATGCCAACGACGACCCAGTACAAACGGGTGAGATGTACCGAGACATACGCAAATGGTAGCTTGTGGAATCGCAGCTGGGCAAGAAATGAAGCCTTCACACAGTAAATACTTATCCAGAGTAACTCGATGGCGGAGATGAGTTGAGCGTCTTTGCTAGAGTTGCCCTTCGATCGATCTACGAAGGAGCCGTTGGACTCGATTGTGTAGAGCGCTTCGAGACCTGTATGCAGTAAAGCAGTACCAGCGAAGAGAGATGGCAAAGCTGCCATGAGAAAGTAGTCGCTTTCCAAGAGCCTGCCTTTCTTCCACATGCGTACGCGGAGGCGCGAGGCTAGACAGAGAGTTGTAACAGCGCTCAAAGTCCAGATCACAATCTGTGTAGTGTTGGCGGTGTCGTGATTATTGCATCAGCGCATTTGCTGACCTTGAAGGTGTTCTTGCTCAAAGTGCAGTGACCGAGTCTAGTGCGTAAGTGCGAAGCCATTCTGGATGCCGGACTGCCTTTCCAGCCTTAGAGTACGATAATGAAGGATGGTGCTCATTCTATGCCAGTGCTCGAAGTGAAGTGAGACATTTGTGACGGGATGAAGTTCTTAGCAAGAGCGGCGCGTTGAGTGGGAGGAAAATGGTGGGATGACAGACGCACTCTCAGCCGAGTCAGCCTCAAGGGCGTCCGTGCAGCTGACGGTGACCAGCTTCCCGGAAATGCGATCTTGCATCCGCCTGGCTGGCCTTTTCAAAGATTCAACGTCGGAAGGGTGAAGTATGGAGTGACGACATAAGCCGAAAGTTCGTGTTGGTGGATTGTGGATGTGTAGAGGCAGGTGCATCACACAGCGCCAGAGACAGATCTAGGCTCAATTGGGCCACCTCGGTACCGGTACTCGAATAACTCACAACACGTGTCTGAGTATCTGTGCGCTTCGGTCCATCGCGACGACATGCTCACCAAACACATACATAGACCTGCATCAGGGATCCAGATCAAGCTTTGGAGGTCCTCGGGCTCGCTAAGTAGTAAGTGCCGAGGAGTGGGGCAGCGTAGATAGCGGCGTTTAAGATGCCGTCAAGATGCAGCATGGGCAAGATTTAGTTCATGAAGCCGTCATGATGCTCTTAAAGTCCGATAATTCCGAGCTCGAAAATGAGTTCTACATCTAATAAATACCTTCAACGAACTCAACTATTTACAAACCACATCGCACCCACCATGTCTTACGCATACAACAAGACTCTCGTCGTCGGCGCTACATCAGGAATCGGCTGGGCGCTGGCAGAGAAGATCGTCCAGGATGGCAAGAAAGTCATCATCGTTGGACGCCGCAAGGAGAAGCTCGATGAGTTTGAGAAGAAGTACGGCAGCGACAAGGTCGCCTCCATCGTCTTCGACATCAGCAAACTCGAAGAGATACCCAAGTTTGTGCAGGACGTGACAAGCAAGCATTCGGATCTCGACTCCGTCTTCCTCAACGCCGGCATACAGCGAGGCTTTGACTTCTCCAAGCCCGAAACCGTGGATCTAGGCCTGCTAGAGATGGAGTTTAGGACGAACTACCTCAGCTATATGCACTTAACACATGCATTCACGCCATTCCTGCAGAAGCGGGAGAAGCAAACCAGCTTCATCTACACGACCTCCGGGCTCGCACTACTGCCACTCCCACGTTGTCCAAACTACTGCGCCTCCAAAGCCGCGCTGCACCACATGATTCTGGTGCTCCGCGAGCAACTCGAGGCCGGGCCGGGCAACATCAAAGTCATCGAGATCTTCCCGCCCGCGGTGCAGACGGAGCTGCACGATGAGAAGCACCAGCCGGATATCAAGGATGGCGGCAGCATTGGCATGCCGCTGGAGGAGTTTACGGATGAGGCGTGGAAGGGCTTGACTGAGGGCAAGGAGCAGATTCCGGTGGGCTTTGTTGCGAAGGCTTTTGATGCGTTTGAGAATAAGAGGCAGGAGATGTTCCACGGGATTATGATGAACATGAAGTAGATAAAGTAGCAAGCTTCATTATAAGTGAGGCGTCCTTGTAAGAAAGAAAGATGCGACACAAGAATGCAGGTGAGTCTCAGCGTACGCAAGAATGGCGACAAAGTATGGTAGCCAATAATGCACAGCCTCAAAGCGTGACAGTTGCGGCACAGCCGTTCCGATAGCGCGCAGGCGCCATCCACTCCCGAAGCCCGCGCTCAGACAAGCACCTCCACCGAAACTGCGAACACCTCACCTCACTTCCCACCACAACAACCACCGCCCTCTGAAGCCCGTACTGTACGTGTCTCGTGTCGCACACGTGATCTCAACATTCACTCACTGTTCAGCCTAGTAAATACCTCACCATGACGGACAGCTTCAGAAATGCCATGGTGAACAGGTCCCTCGGGGACATCAAGAACGTGCGCCTCTCCTATACCCCCCTGCAAACCTCACTAAATCCGCGCAGAATCTACAATTCCTCGTCGAAGCCGGCACCATCACGGCGTCGCAATTTGACACGATCAACTCGCAGCTGCCCGTGTCCGCCGAGAACAGCGCGCGCGCCCTGCCCGCCGTCCCGACCCAGGGCCTGTCGCACATGAGCCTCAACAACCAGCCCACACCCGCCGCCTCGCCCGCGCCCGAGAAGAAGGCAGCAAACATTGGCTACTACGCCGACACTCACGCAAATGCACCGCCCCCAGCATACCCCTCTGCGCCCGCAACCCCTGCAGGCCCCGTCATCCTCGCCCACGCCTCCGCCCTCTACCAGTACAACGCACAAGACGCCGGCGACCTCGCGCTGCTGCCCAACGACAAGGTAGTCGTGACTGAGTACATGAACACGGAGTGGTGGAAGGGAAAGAACGAGCGCACCGGCATGGAGGGCATCTTCCCGGCGAGTTACGTGCGCAAGGAGGAAAAGACCGTCATGCCCATGATGGCGCCCTCGGCACCCGCCCCAAGCAATTACGGCAACATGCCGCTCGACGTGTCCAACAGCGCGCAAACGCCCCACGCGCCGGGCAAGGCCGAGCAGCAGGGCAAGAAGTTTGGCAAGAAGCTGGGCAACGCGGCCATCTTCGGTGCAGGTGCGACTATTGGTGGCAAGATTGTCAATGGCATCTTTTAGTGACTTTTCACAGGTGCGACAATCGGAGGGAATATCGTCAACAGCATCTTCTAGTAGGGAGGTGTTGGTAGGATGTGGATGGGGTATGGCTTGGCGTTTCGGATCGTTGGTTTTCGAAGATGAGTTGCGGTCTTTGTTTCTTGTCCGAGCGTATTTTTTACTGCCGCTTCTTTTCCTGAATGTCACGGTCTTCATGGAACTACCTGTTCTCTGAACGCTGATCCATCCTCGCACGTGATTGCCAAAAGCTTGTCGAGGTCGTTCCTTCCACTTCCAACCCATCCCTGCCAAGTCCACTACCCCAACAGACATCGACTCGTCACACAGCAGCGCTGACAGTATGTTCCGTCATGACATGCAAACAGCTTCACACACTCGACGCAATCAACCCCGTTTGACCCGCCACTTCAAATCTCCCAACGCTCCTCCACACCCTCTTCAAAGATGCACATCCTCGCCAACTTAAAACCTCACGCGTCACGCACTCTCCCTGCACCGCATCGTCGCCCACATGCTCCTCCTCGGACATCCACGACTCCGAAGATGCAAGCCCAAAGCCCACCATCCACCAGCTTCAGAAACCAATTCTCAGATTCCGCCGCCCGCCCCGCCCGCGTCCTCGACAGCCCCGCCGTAAACCGCCGCTTCTACGCGCCCGACGAAAGCCTCTCGGGGCGCTTCCGCTCCGCCCCCAGAAAGGAAAAAGACACGGCAAAGTATGCGAGATACAGGAATCGCACGGTGTGGGCACAGGCACTTGTGCTATTTAATGTCGTGGGCATACCCATGTCGCAGGGCGTGTACCTTGAGGAGAGGTATAACTCAAAAGATGGGAAGATGGGATTATTCGCTCTGAGTGTTGGGCCCGCGGTGCAGATTCTGTGTATTCTGGCGGTGCCGATGATGGTGAGGTGGGTGTATGAGCGACGCGGTCAACGGAGTGGGTGGCGTATCGCGTTCCTCGTCGCTACACTGCTAGTTGTGTGTGCGCACCTTCTGTTACACTGGCTGGGCGGATACATCCCAAGCTTGATACTCCTGGGCCCCGTGGCGGGAATTGCCTTGGGAACGCTGGCGGGGATAAGTACCCTGGTTCTCAGCAGCCATTACCGGTCCGACGTCCCGCTTGTATCCACACAAAGCGGATTCATGGGTTTCCTGGGTGCGGTGATATATACCGTCCTTGGGGTACTAGCGTACGCACACATCACGACTGCCGCGCTCGTCGCAGCCACGCTACTCGCAGCGTGTGGCTTGATGCGCCGCGTTGACAATCCACACCAGACCCTTCCAACTCCACCCTTCAAAGCTAAAGTCAAGATTTTAATCCCCTTCACCCTCGGCTACACAATCATTCTCACCACTATCTTCCTCCTCCCCCTCTATTCTCCCCTCCTCATCCACACACACACCCCACTCCTCGTCTCCCTCGCTACAGCCGCCATATCCGCCTGCCTCGCCGCCCAAACCCCATCTCGCCTCGGCATCGTCAACACATTCATCGCAGCCTCAATATTTGCCGGCGCAGTCGCTATTCTCCCGATCTTCACGCCGCTGCCCCAGCTCGCAGTCCTCTGTGGCGTGGCGTATGGAATCGGGCTTGGCGCTATAGTGGCGCTGGAATCGAAAGTCGCAGCTGGCTTTTGTGGACGGTGGGGTATGGTGGTTGGGGGTGTGGGTGCGCTGGTTGGGATCGTGGGTGCTGCGCTGGTGATGGAGGGGTTGGAGATGGGGAGTAGGGTTGTGGGAGGTTGTGCGGCGGGGGGGTTGGTGTTGGGTGGGATATGCGTTGGTGTGGCGAGGGGGATGAATTGCCCAAAGGTGTGGGTTGTTGTTTGAGGAGGAAGTTCGTGGATTTTATTACGCGGGTTTTGGGATGCTTGAAAACTATAGGGCTGCCATCAAAGCCCATCTTCTTTGGGAGGGTTTAGATTTTTCTGCGCGGCTCGGTCGGCGCTTTAGTTTGGAGGGTATTCTACTACTTATTTCCGCTTCTGAGATGGATTTAGTGTTAATTATTATCTATCTCGCCCATCCCGCATCTCCTCCAAAAATCCATCCCCTTTCCATTCCTTCTCTCCTTCCTCTTCCACATCCCGTCCCTCCAAACCCATCCACATACACATACGCACACATACACAATACATCCCCTTCTCCAATCCCTCCCAACCTCGTCCAATCCCTACTTCTCTCCTCAACTCTGTTAAATCCCACCTATTGCCCTTTCTAGGCTGATACGCTCCCCATCCTTTCCCCTCCCCCTGCCTTCCCCAAATAATTCGTACTTCCATACCTCAGGGTATCTCACATCACACCAACGCACAAACCAAAGCGCACACACCAAAGCGCACACCCATGGCTCTGTTTGTTTGCACTTTTTTTATATCGGTGGAACAACAGAGAAGGGGAAAAGAGAAGACATCGCAAGGCCTGATTTAACTTTTAGTGTGCGTGAGGTGAATGGCAGTGTGTTTTAGTTTAAAAGAATTGGAAATGCTGTCGCAATGCAGGTTGTTGGGGAAGAGAGGAGAAATGAGGGACGGAGGGGCAGAGGCATGTCGTGTCGTGAATATCGATTTCGATCTCAATTCGCGAGAGTTGAGTGCGGCATATGTCAGCCTGGCACCTTTGTGCACTGAGTACACTGTGAATGCTCTACTCACGTGACCCTTCATTTCTGCTTACTCAGCTCATTTGTGTATATAATCGCTCGCTGTAGCTCCCTCAATACAAAAACCTTCTTCCTCCTTTTTGCCCTGTCTCTAACCTCCGACAATCCTTTATATTCTAATTCCACCCCATGGCCAAACCCGAGACCATTGACCTTGATCGGCTGAACTTCCGAAATCACAACTTCATAGATTGTTCGATCTTGATATTCGGACTCAGGACGCCATCGACATGTGATACTTCTCATTATAATTTGCAGCGGAGAGGAACAGACCACCGGTTGATCCCATTGTGGTTTTTGTCCTTATAGCCAGAGTTTTCCTCGCTTTTGTGTACCGTAAATCTGCAGTAGATGTGTAAGGAATAGAAGCGGAGGAGAGGAGGGGAGGAGGATTTATACACCACTATAATTCCAAGGCAGAACGCGAGACCATGAGGCCCGAGCCTGGGCACTTGCACTTGCAAAACCTCAGACTCATGGACAGCGCAAGCTTGAATTTTGGGCTCAGGGCGCCATTGGCATCTCAGATCCCCCAATTTGTTTTGTCGTAGGGAGCACCAGACCATCGGCTTTTCACACAGAGGTTGTACTCCTCATACAGAGTCCTCATCTAAGTTTTTGTTTGCTGTTTTTCGAATGCAGGTGCGTGGAAACAAGAAGCGCGGGAAGAAGGGAGTATTTATACCCACTTCCAATCCAAGCTCCGCGGCAGAGCGGGTGTCCATTGATTCTAATGCTCGTGGCTTCCAAGGTTTGACTCCTCACATGCACACCGTTTTCAGCTTCTTCCAAGCATAATGCATTCTGTTCGGCAGCCTCCAGGCCCTGCCCGTGAGAACAGGCACGTGCTGCCAAAGAGCCTACCTGTTTGGGCTTAGCCCGTTTCCAACTCCATCAACTCAGTCGAGTTTCCCATAGAAATCCATCACCAATTCCACCCACTTCAATGCGCCTACTCTTGTGCCTCTCATCACATTCTGCAGTAGGAGTGTAGAGATCAAAAGCGATAAGAGAAGAAAGAAGTGTGTATACCTCAGAACAGCTGAACAAGAGATCATGGTCCTTGGCGGCTTGAGTTTCTACCCTTTTTAAGACCGATCCCATGGGTTTCGAAACACACCGAGGCTTTTCAGGAATCAACATGACAGCGAAGCTCATATCTTTCAAACACATCTGAGGGCATCGGGGGGGCATGCCTGGGAAGATGTTGGTTTTCGATAGTAAAGTGTGTAAGTCCAGCAACGGAGCTGGCCAGCATGCCACAAAGTCGAAGAACTTTTGGTGTTTAGAAAATAAGGTGCAGAAGTGTTGGAGCGAAGAGAACGCCATGAGTACCACGAACAAGGTATTTGGATGGTGGAAATCCAAAGCCAGTCGCAAAGACAAGAGAACATAAAGACGGCCTGATGAGGGTTTTGTGCACAACGCACACTCAAGCAAGCAAGTATACAGTAACACATGAGTCTGTGAACTGACGGTTTTGCGTCCTGTTATGACTGAAGCGCAGTTGTGATTTCTGGAGCAACAACGCCCGACAAACTAGTAAAGTGGGAAGGGAAGGGAGAGAAGGTCATTCCAAGCGGAGCAGGCGTATTTCGTGCACAATGACCAGCCAGCCAGGCAGAAAGCACATGAACCTGTGGGTGAAGAGCTTTTGTGCAGTCATGACTCGAGCAATGTTGTGATTTATGGAGCCAGGATAGGCTGCAGGTGGAGAAGAGTGGAAAGAGAGGGAGAGGGAGAGGGAAAGGGCATGCGAAGCGGAAGATGCAGTTTCGCGTAAGACACATGATCATATTGGGAGAGGGTTTTCGTGCAGTCATAGCCTTCCTGCAATTGAATCTTTGGAGCGACAACATCTCGGGTAAACCAGCAAGGCAGAGGGGGAAGAAAGTCATCGAGTAGCTTTGGTGAATTTTAAAACAACGGGCCACTGAGGCGGGAGACATATTCACATTGATGAAAGGCACAAGTTGTGGCATTATGTTGTATGTATTGGAAGGCGCGTGAGAGCCTATATGAGGCTCTCAGAGGCTGCCAAGGCACTGACTACGCGCGATCACGTGAGAGGTATCAGTGGATCATCGGCTCTGTCCAACACACATTATTACTGAAATTTCGTGCAGTCATAGCCTTCCTGCAATTGTATCTTCAGAGCCACAACGCCTAGTAACCCAGCAAACCAGCAAGGCAGAGAGAGAAGAAGATCATTGAATACCTCTGGTGATTTCTTTGGACGATGAAGCACGGAGGCAGAGCACATGGCCCTACAGTACCTAGGTAGTCACAAGTAGATTTCAAACAGCCATGACTTTGATGATGATGGTTTTGTGGAGCCACAGAACCGTGCAAGCCAGCAAGGCAGACAGGAGGAGGTACCGGATTTCAATAGCAGCCAACAAAGCACGTCGACGTGCATAAACAAGAGTGAGTTTTGTTTGGAGAAGAGGAGAAACAGATCGGCCATGGAAAGTTGCCAATGATCGTTTTCAGTGCCATGATCCAGTTGCTAGTAGTGTTCAACAAGGTCCTTCCGAGGCGCAGGACATGGCATGAGCGCGTGTTTGGTTTCCAGAGGTCCATGCGAAAAGTGGTGGGTGACTTTGGTGGACGACAGAGCGGGACGAAATGGTACTGCCGACTCAAACTTTTTTTCAGAGGAGAGGAGAGAGAGATCGGACATGGTGAGTTCCCAACATTATTTCTAGAAGCATGTGTAAGTGCAGATACGTGTTTGGAAAGTGCGAGACAAGTGTCGTGGCGTAGTGGCATTGGAGTCTCGGAATCTCATGACATCGGTGCGTGTCAGTTTGCAGACTTGGTGCCGGACGACAGAGGCAGAGAACATGATTAGGCAGGCCATGAATTTGTTTAGAGGAGAGGAGAAAGAACTCAAACATTGAATTCGTCAACGACGCTTTTGGAAACACAAGCCTATTGTGGGGGTTTTTCTGAGACCTCGATTCCAAGGTGCAGGACATGACGCAGGCGCATATGAGTTCCAAAAGCCCATACCATCGGTAGTTGTCAATTTTGGTGCCGGACGCCAGAGCACAAAGACATGAACCACCGAAGACATGATTCTGGAGAACACGCGAGAAAAAAGAGCTCAGCCATGCATCTCATCTGCAACGCTTTGTAAAGCACATAGCCTGGAGCTCTATATTTTTGACAAGTCGACCTCCGAGCGCAGAACGCAACACTTTATATCGTTTCCCGAGCGCACGACGCCATAAAAATGCGTCTGGAAGGGTTTGCCCGTCAAACGCGATTGCGGTGGATGTTCTTTTCTGGAAGCACATGGAGCTCGAGCATTGCATTGTTGGCTTCGGTCTGCGGGTGCAGGACATGTATAAGGCGTAGTTGGACTTCGAACGGCGCATAATGGTAGTACGAATGCCATTTTCGTGCAATACAGCAGGGCGTGGAGACATACATGAGTAAGATCTTACTTTTTGGACGAGGGGAAGAAGCCATCAGTGGACTGCATCAGTCTTTTTTGACAGTTTGGTCAAGTGAGTGGCAGATGGTAAGAGAGAAGAAGACGGCGGAAGGAAAGCTAATTTATACTTCTCATCAGCGTTCGTCTCGATCTACTTTACTCCATCGGCTGACTAAGTCCTACGTGAACAAAAATCCTCCTCCTACTATGGTACACATCCGTGGTATCAATTTTAACGAGCCCTCGAAGCCGAAAGTCTCTAGCAAATCCCAAACGCCATCGCTATGCATATCAAAACCACTTCCCTACTTGCGCATGCCCGAAAAGTCCTTGAGGATATGGGCCATATGTGTATTCGTCTGCTTTCCGCCCTGTCGTGGCGCGCGCTTCTTCTTTTGCTTGGGCCCGCCGTTGTTGATCTGGCGGGGCGCGGTGGCAGCGTGCAGGCCGATGTTCATGAGCGTGGTGCGCAGCTCGTCGGGGTTAGCGGGAATGGCGATCTTGTGCCACTCGTTGAGGAACTCCGGGTCCATGGTCAATACGAGCGACGGATCGTTGTCCCAGACAGTCTTCGCCACGCCGTCCTTTGCGCGCTTGACGAGCACCTCCTTCTTGTCCTCCATGGCCTTGATGTCGTCGGCCACGCTCGCCCAGCCGTCCTTGAGGTCCTTGATAGACAAGCCCTGGGCCGACTTCTGGTTCTGCAGGTAGCCCTTGAGCTGTGCGGGGTTGCGGATGTCGAGCTTGGGCTTGTAGCGATACTTGTCGTTTGTGGCGTCCCAGGCGATGCGGTTGCCGGCGCTGTCCGACTGGTAGAGGACGCGCAGCTGGGGTCGCTGCGCGTTCTGGGGCTCGACGCCGAGGTAGTTCATGATCTCGTCGAAGGTCATCCATTTCTTCGTCTCGCGCAGGTAGTCGATGGTGTAGGTGAGGCGCGTGTACACGTGCTCGCCCGTGCCGGCGTCCTGGGGCTGCGAGTAGACGACGGCGGCACCCTCGGCGGGGCGCTTGCGCTTTGCGCCGCTGGCGGACGTGTTTGAGGGGGTCGGCGAGGGCGCGTTGACGCGGGCGGCCGAGTTGGCCTTGAGGAAGGACATGGCGGAGATAGGAGTTGCGGGAGGTGCGGAGTTGTGGTGGTTGTGGTGGTTGTGTTGTGGGTGTAGTGTCGCGGAAGTGCAGCTTCTAGCTAAAGAGTCGCACGGCGGTGAATGTTGTCGGATGGAGGCAGCGCAGTGAAAGAGAGTCAGGGTGGGTCCAAGCTATGATGCGGCGGCCTTGGCGCGTGAGGCTAGTGCGATCACGTCCCTTCCCTAACAAAGTAAACGACTCGCGACTGCTGCTTCTACATCTCCCCACGCCTTCATTGTCTCAACTCTCCTTTGTCCTTTCTTTCTGCATCTGACATCCACGACCGTCAACGATGCAGCCAACCACACAGCAATCCTATTAATTCACAACCATGGCGGCCGCGATTGACGTCGGCTACTTGGCCGCGTCGTATTCCGTCCCAGAATCAAGCATACAGTCGTTACTTTCAGAACCCACCGCCGAGCTGGTGCAGTCGCTGCTCACCCAGATCGAGTCCAAGGCGCGCGAATTCGAGGACCTACAGTCGGAGAAGCTCAAGGTCGATGTCGAGCTCGACAATGCCGTCCAGAGCGCAGAGCAGCGCGCGCGCACGCTAAAGGCCGCCGCAGAGAAGGCGCAGAAGGAGGCGGCCGAGCTGCAGCAGAAGCTTGCCCAGGAGGGTGAGTGCTGGACATGACGTTGTAACCGATTTTCACACTGACATGCGCAGAAACCGCGCGGCAGCAGGTCGAGGCCGAGCTGCACGCCCTCCAGACGAGCACCGCGACATCGTCCACCCAGGTCCAGACCCTCGAACTGCGCATCCGCACCCTCGAGGCCCAGAACCGCGATGCGCTCGCGACCTATGACACCAAAACCACCGCCTACGACCGCCTCGCCAAGGAGCTGTCCGAGCAGCACCAGAAGTTCGTCGACCAGCGCAAAGCCCTGTCCGCGCTCGAGGAGAAGAACCAGACGCTCGAGGGCGCCGCCAGCAACTTCAAGTTCCGCGAGACCAACCTGCAGCAGGAGATGGAGCTCCTCCGCAAGAACACCGACTGGTACGAGGCCGAGCTCAAGACGCGCAGCGCCGACAACACAAAGTTCCGTAAGGAGAAGAACGCCCAGGTGGCCGACCTCCAGCGTGCAAACGCCGACGCCTCCGACACCATCGACTCCCTCCAGCGCACCGAGGCCCTGCTGCGAAAGCACGTGGAAGAGCTAAAGGCCAAGGCCGACGAGGATCGCCTGCTCATCCAGCAGCTCGAGGACGACGCCGCCACCAACGAGTCCAACTTTCGCAGCGAGCTCGACAATGCGAAGCGCCTGGCCGCAATCCAGACCAAGACGGCCGCCATCACCAAGAACCGGCTTGACGAGCTGACGAGCGAATACGCCAACATTCAAGAGAGCGCCGCCGAGGAGGTCGGGCAGTTGCAGGCAGACGTCGAGCTGGAGCGCAACAAGGCCGCTGAGGCAGAGGAGCGCGCGGCCAACCTCGAGTCGATTGTCGAAAACCTGGAGCGCGAGGCCACTCAGCTCAGGAGCGCTGGACACCTCCCCGGAACACCACGACGTGGCGCCAACGGAAGCGTTTATGGCAGTCTTAGTCGCGCAGGCTCCCCCGCAGGCGGCATGACCAACACCAAGATCTTTGCCGAGAATAGCTCCCTCAGAGACCAACTGCGCGATTCCCGGAACGAAAACGAGCAGAAGGCCGCCCTAATGCAGAACATGATCGAGGAGCTGGAGCAGCTCGAGCCTGCCATTGAGGAACTCCGACGCAGCAACGAGTCTCTTACCGCCCAGATTGGCGAGATTTCGAGTGACCTCGAAGATGCCATCGCGGAAAAGGACGCCGCTCGGAAAGAGGAGCGCAAGGCTCGTGGTGATCTGGAGGGTGCTCAGCGAGAATGCATGCAGCTTCGCCAAAACGTCCAGGACCTCACTGTGCAACTCCGATCTCTCCTGTGGCGACAACAAGCCGCAGAACAGGGTCTGGCGTCGCTCACAGCAGAGCAGCAGCAGTTCATCATCAACACCGAGAACAACCAACTACCAGAAGGTCATTCTTACGGCGATACCGCAACGGACATGCTCATCTCCCAGCATCTTGTCCTGTACAAGAACATCACAGAGGTCCAGGGTCAAAACGCAAACTTACTTAGGACGATTCACCAAGTCGCTCAACAGCACGAGGGCGAGGAAGCACGCAACAACAAGGTGCAGCAAGAGAAGGACCAGGCAGAACTCAGCAAGTTGCGCACGCGAGTCCAGGAATACGAGGATCAGCTCAAGTCGCTCAACACCCGTGCCCACAGCTACAAGAAGGAGCGCGACATGTATCGACAGGTAGCCACCAGCCGAGGCATCGTGCCGCAAGACGCCGAGACCGCATCAGCCTTTGGCCAGTCATTCAACAGCCAAGCACCTTTCACTCCGATGAAGAATGCCGGAGCCTCGCAATTCAATGATCAAACCCCACAGGCGAGCCACATCCCTGGAGTCGACAAGCTTGTCAAGGATCTCCAGAACCAGGTCGATATCCTCAAAGAGGAGAGCGCCACCGATCGCGCTACCTTGAAGTCTCAGGTTGAAGGTCTCACCAAGGACAACAACCAGCTGCAGAGCGAGCGACTCCGTCTTGACAGCCAAGTCAGGCGGGAGCAGGAGCGCTACGCCCGTCTCGAGGGTTCGATCAAGATGATGGAAACGGAGAAGGACACCCTGCAGGAGCGTTACCACACCATCCAGGCAACCTTGGCCAAGCAAGATCACAAGGTTGTCAAGGCGGAACAGGAGGCCGTAGACGCTCTTGCTAGAGTCGAGGGCCTTGAACACGAGCTCTCGAACCTCAAGGCCTCCCAATCCATGTGGAAGACTATCGAGGCACGCCTGACGGAGCGGAATCAGGAGCTCATCGATGAGCGTGACCGTCTGAGCAAGTTGGTAACGGAGGTTCACAAGCTGCGCAACGAGCAAGAGTTAGCTACTGCTGAAAACCGCCGTCGTCTCCAAGACCGAGTGGATGCCCTTGAGAACGAGCTTCAAAGCGCGCAACGCAAGCTCGACGATGAAGTCTCAGAGCACAAGAAGGCAACCATGCAGCGCGACTACGAGCGGACGGAGTCGCAACGGAGGATCGATGACCTTGTCAAAGCCAAGAACGAAGCTGACGTACGATGCGCCTCTGCAGAAGCAGCTCGCCAACAACTCGACCAACGTGTCAACGAATTGCAGTCTCAACTCCATACTGCCGAGGAGCGTGTGCAGTCTTTACGACCCATTCCGACTCCGCGAGCTAATGGTGCTGCCGCCGCCGACGACGAAGAAGTCCCCACTCGTGAGGAAGAGCTGGTCGCGCAAGTGTCAGACCTCGAGCGCAAGCTTATTCGCAAGCAGGAGGATCTTGATGCTGCCAGAGCGCAGATCGAGGGTTTCCAGAACATTGCACAAGAGGCGGAAGAAGCTCTCAACAAAGCCATCGAGACACGTGACGATCTTCAAGCCGAGTTGGAGAACGTACAGCAAGAGAAGGACACAGTCATTGCTGACCTGCAACGCAGAGTAGATGCGATCTCGGCCGAGTTCACTACCACCAACGACGAACTTGTCGAGCTGAGAGGCCAGCATGAACAGGACACTCTGCGTCTGACACAAGAGAAGGAGACTCTTGAAGCAGAAATCGCCAACCTCAAGACCGATGTCGAGGATTACAAGGGCGAGGCTGAGCGACAGACAGAGTACGTCAAGTCGCAGGCTGATATTGCTACACGCGCGCGACAGGACTACGAACACGAGCTTGCCAAGCACGGCGAGACGATGAGCACCCTCCGCACGCTCCGGGACGAGTACAATGACATCAAGTCGGAGATTTCGCATTTCAAGGCTCAAGCCGAAGCTGCTCGCACCGCTCTCGAGCAGAACGAGGAGCATTGGAAGTCCACCCAAAGCCAGTACGAGAGCCAGATTGCCGAGGCCAAGCGTACCTACGACGACATGAAGCGACACAACAAGACGCTCTTGCAACAGTTCGACAACTACAAAGCCCAAATAAATGATCTGAAGACTAACCGGGCTACCATGGCCACGGGCGTTGCTAATGGCGAGGACCCGAACTCGAGCAAGCTGGACGAGATCAACACTTTCTTGAAGTCCGAGAAGGACGCTCTGGAGATTCAGCTCGCCATGAGGGACCAGGAAGCGAAGCGTCTAGATTCAAAACTTACGCACACGCAAAATCAACTCGACCAGATGCGCGAGAAGCTCCACGTTGAACAGTCAAAGAAGCAAACCTCGGGCGCTGCGACAGATCTCAACAAGCTGCAGAAGCAGATCGAGGACTATAACCTGATCCGTGAGAGTAACACAACTTTGCGAAACGACACCGCACGCCTTGAAGCTAAGCTGGCCGAGAAGGTGAAGGAGGTCGAAAACCTGTACAACGAGATGGGGCCCCTCAAGACTCGCATCGAAGAACTTGAAGGCGAGCTCGAGCTTTCGCAGGGCTATTACGAGCAGGAGCAGAAACAGCGCATGGCCATTGAGGAGCGCTACAACAAGTTCCTGCACCGGTCCGAGCAGATTGATCCGAGAGATGTGGAGGCCCTCAAGAAGTCGGTCGAGGAAGCCCAAACTGAGCGCGATCAATTGGCTGAACAGGTCGCTGGGCTTAATGAGCAAATCACTAGCCTGCAAACCCAGGTCAACACTCATGGTGGAGACGTTGATGTCGCAGTAACAACTGCTGTCGCAGCCGCGACCGAGGCTGCGGAGAAGAAGGCCAAGGACGAAGCCAGGCAAAAGTTCAACGCTAGGCATAAAGAGCTGATGGCTGCCCAGAAAGAACGGGATAAGGCCGTGATCGATAGTGTGACAGCTGAACGCGACGAGCTACAAAACACCATGACGACCTTACAACAGGAACTTGAAACGGCACGCCAGCAGACGGCAAATGCACAGGCGGAAGCTACCGCGGCTCAGCAGAGTCTCACGGCATTGCAACTTCAGTTCAACGAAGCCCAATCTCAATTGTCGACGGCTCAGCAACAAGCACGTGCCGCTGAGACCGCCCGCGGCGAAGCTGTTGCTCGGGCTAGCAACGCAGCCAACGCGAGCTCAGACGTTACCATGGCTGAGGAGGGTCAGATCAACGAGGCTACGTCCGAAGATTCGAATCAACAAGTGGCGGACTTGCAGAAGAAGATTGAAGAGCTCAAGGCGCAACTGGCCGAAGCTCAGAACCGAGCCTTTAGTGCTGAGAACGATTATTCGAGTCTCAAAGTGAAGGAGTCTTTCATGCGCGACCAGGTCACCAAGCTTGAGAAGGATGCTGTAAGTTGCTTTGATGAGGATATTTCCGATACTTTACTAACGCACCCCAAGGCCGATAAGAGCAACCGAATCGTCGAGCTTCAAGAGCAGCTCACAGCCGCCCAGAACCAACCCTCACAATCAACATCGGAGGCGCCCGTCGCTGCATCGTCGCCAGATGCTGCGCTAACGGCAGAAATCCAGAAGCTGAAAGAGGAGCTTTCCGAAGCACACAATGCTCTTGCAGATGTCAGGAATACTGCTGCTAGCCAACCACCAGCCACTGGTACTCAACAAAACACTCAAGAATCAGATGCACAGACCGCTGCCATCAAGGCTGATATCGAGCAACGTGAGGCTAAGTTGAAGGAGCTCGAAAAGTCACTCACGCAGCGCGAAGCTACCGTAACAAAGAGGGAGGCTGGTACAGATGCCGTTAAGAAGAAGGCAAATGACATGATTAAGACCCGGGCGGCAGACCATGCTGCGGAGATCAGCCGGCTCAAATCCGAGCACGAGGCTGAGCTCGAACGTGCAAAGCAAGCTGCATCGGCTGCGAGTGTCTCGGAAACTCCGGCTAACAAAGAGCTACCAAAGACCACAACAGCCTCCACCGCTGACTCAGGTACTGTCGAAGGTTTGCCAGTCGAGACTGCTTCAGATGAGCAAATCAGATTTTTCATCCGCGACAATCCGATCGCCAAAAATGTCGTCCAGGCTAATATCCGGAGGCATGTTGGCCCGGTCAACGAAGAGAACACGAAGCTCAAGGTTGAGGTACAGAACTTGAAGGTGGAGAACGAGACATTGAAGGCGCAAAAGCCAAGTGAGACGAATGTCAAGATTGAGGATGACAGTCAGCAAAGCTCCACGCCAGATCTACAGGCTGCGCTGGCGAAGGCCCAAGCAGAAGTGCAGCGAGAACGGGACATGTGTGCACAAAAGCTCAAAGTTAAGGACAGCATGGTTGCGCCTATTCGAGCTAAGTGGATGGCCATCCAAGGTATCGCCAAAGCAACACCTACACGGGAGGTCGGAAATGCTGTGGAGGAAGCGAACAAGGCAAAGCCGCCGCCTGCTGCTCCAGCACAACAACCAAGCCAACCACCGCCCGCTCCGATAGCACAACAACCTGTACAAGCACCATCAGTAGCACAGCCTCAGGCTCCGTCAGCGTCTGTGGCAGGCCAGCCTTCCGCTGCTCAAGTACCGGACCAGCTGCAACGACAGCAATCGACATCTTTTGCGAACAACGCCGCTCAGGCGAGCGGCATGAATGCGCCAGGTACACAAGGCCCGCGACCCATGTTTGGTCAACCCGGGAATTTGTTCCTGCAGGGTAATCAGAGCAGTGTCCCAAGCCCATTCTCACAAGTCGCTCAACCTGGTGGCGGCAACTCATTTGTGCAAGGCGGTCAAAACAACTCAGCCAACCCCTTCATCCAGGCAGCCCAGCAAGGTCGAGGCCACGCACCGCCGAGCTTTGGCATACCAGCCCAGCAGCGTCCGCCCCAACAACAGCCCCAGCAACACCTAACCGGCGGCCGCGGTCGAGGCGACGGCATGGGTACCGGCCCCGGCGCCCTCCAAACCCTTATCGGCAACCAATCCAGCATCCCCCGCGGCGGCGCAAGTAACATCCCCGTCCCCGGCGGCGGACGCGGACGCGGTGGAAATGCTCCACAAGTCCAACAACCACAACAGCAACCCTCTCAACTCCCGAATATTAACACGCAAAACCACAACGCGTCGCAGATTGGCCGTGGCGGTAATCGTGGCGGGAGAGGCGGAGGCGGACGTGGCGGCATGGCTAGCCCGAGAGGGAATTTGAATCCTGGTGCGGTGCAGTTTCAACCTAATACGCAGGGTATGGGGCGCGGGCAGAAAAGGGGGGCGGAGGATGAGGGTGATGGCGGGAATAGGGGCGGGAAGAGACCGCGTGGGAGGGGCGGACAGGGTGGGGGTGGGGAGTAGATGGGAGTAGGAAGGGGTTTTTTTTGTGTGAAGGAAAACGGATGGACGGATGAGATGAGATGAGATGGGATGGGATGGAAGGGATGCGTATGTGTGTTATATTAGTCTAGGCATTTTCTGCAGGCGTTACATCGATTCGAATTTGTCTCGTTGATTCAATGATCCCGTTCGAACATGTGACTTTGAAGTGCTTATCTACGCCACTATCTCCATCCAAGACCGCAGTTCTTGTCTTGGTGATATACAAGGCTGTCTATCCTCAGCGTATTCACGACAGCGCATTTAAATCTTAATACTTTATCATCGTTGTCTGGCGTGAAGCGTCTGCGCTGCGTTTCTGCGTAGTTGAAGCTAGAGGCTCTGCTTGAAGGATGCGGCTTTGCAGGGAATGCTTGATGAGAGAGGATGGAATGGAATTAGAATAGAAAAGAATAGAAAAGAAGGCGCGAAATGTATGGAAATGGGGTGGGAATTTTATGCATAACAACGGAGTGTGGGACTTTTGGCTTCGAGGGGTTGTGAGAATAGGCGAGTATATATAGAGAGCGCATTAGATGTGTGCATAATCTTAACCTTAGATGCACTTTTTCCTATCGACTAGACGGGTTTTATGGGAGACCCGACGGCATGCGAGTCTTCGCGCACACTGCTGAGATATCTATGGATACAAAGTGAGGTACCGAGTCGCACGCGGTTTGGTGGATGAGGCGACGGCGTTAGAGTAAGACTACTAGATAAGTAGGATGAATTTTGGAAAGGATTCGCCTTGGAGAGAATACTTTACTTCTTACGTAGGAGAGTGGATAGCGAGATGTGCAAAGGCTGCGTATCTCCCCTCAGGCTTGATGTGCTCCTACTTGGGCGTCTCTTTTATATGGCACCGCGCTATTTCCTTAGCTGGGTTCATCGGGTGATGGGGATTAGAGAGATGCAAGTTGTACTTTTAATTGTCCTTGTGTTCGAGACCATGGTAGCGTAGTATACGATGTCTCACGCGCCTTGTCTTTCCCTCAAACGAGAAGCCTCATATTGTCGCTTGAAAGTCACCTCTTCATTTCAGACCACTGCTCTCCAGGCTTCATTTAACAGTTGAGCATCATCCACCTCGGACTCCACAGTGTCAAGCATCTTCTCACGCTCGGTATCGCGCATAGTCTTCGTATGGTCGAGTGCAGCTTTACATTGCTTCGTTCCGACCCTCGAATGCTTTCGTCGTAGTCGCGGGCAACGTAGGCTGTAGAGGCTTCGTATTCTACGACCCGCTTCGAAGGCTTTGCGCTCCCGCCGGTGGCGCTTCCATGCTCGATGACCCCTTGCAGGCGGACGACTTCACGTTCATGCTGCGCGGATTCGTCGATACAGATCTACAGCCACTCGCGCAGCATCGCCCGCGCTTTCTGCTCCATTACCGCACCTTGCATCGAAACTTCGATGCGAGACTTTGCTTCTTAAAGCTTGGGGTCCATGTATGTTACGGAGTATCTTCTCGTTCTTCCGCAGGTTCTCTCGAATTTCCCTGGGGGTTGGGGAGGGACGCGGAGATACGTAATGCGGTATCCTGTCTAGCTTCGCGGTACCTACCGAGCTAACCGGCGTGGCGAGCCACCCCACCACGACAACAACTAAACTTCAACACGCGATAACTCCACCAATATAAGCTCAATTGAGGCTGCGCTTGCAGCTATAGAATCGCTGAAGCCTGGAGAGAAGTTTAGCTATCGCCAAATTGCAGCAAAGTATCACTGTAATTGTACAACGCTTGCGCAGAGGCATTAAGGCGTCCAAGCCTCATGCCGCACCAAAGCAGAAAACCAGCAAGCGCTCCACCCCCAGCAAGAGAAGGAGCTCCTACGCTATATAGAGCGCCTTACAAGGCAAGGCTTACCTCCCTCACGGCCTATGATACGACGCTTTGCTTCAGATATCACGAAAAAAGAGCTAGGAACAGGCTGGGTTAATCGCTTTGTCCAGCGCTACAACGTCCATCTCATCTCACGCTGGGTGACTGGGATTGATTGCGCGCGCCACCAGGCTGACTCTATATCAAAGTATAGCCTCTACTTCGAGCTTCTACGCAGTAAGCTCAGCCAATACAATCTTGAGCCTCATAATATATACAATATGGATAAGAAGGGCTGTATGCTAGGAATACTTACTCGCTCAAAGCAGGTGTTCAGCAGGAGGCTATATGAGGAGGGGAAGATCAAGGCTCACATCCAGGATGGCAATCGAGAGTGGATAACCCTGCTGGCCTGCATATGCGCTGATGGATCAGCCCTTGCACCTGCCCTAATATATCAATCAGCCTCAGGCTCAATACAGGATACCTGGCTACAAGCTCTGAGACCTGAGGATCAAGTATATATATCCTCCTCACCTTCTGGCTGGACGAACAACGATATAGGGCTATCCTGGCTCAAACAAGTGTTTGATCGATCTACAAAGGAGAAGGCAGGGCAGAGCTATCGATTACTCATCCTTGATGGCCATAGATCTCATCTCACAATGGATTTTATTGAGTACTGCAATCAGAATAGAATCCTCCTTGCAGTGTACCCACCTCATTCAACTCATACCCTCCAGCCGCTTGACATCGTCATGTTCAAGCCATTCTCAACAGCCTACTCAAACCAGGTCGCTGCGTTCATGGAGAGGTGCCAAGGGCTCACATCTATAAGTAAGAGGGACTTCTATCCTATGTTTATGGCTGCCTGGGAGGCCTCATTCAAGAAAGAGACTATACTTAAGGCTTTTGAAGCGACTAGCCTCTCACCTCTCAACCCAGAGGTGATACTCAAACGATTCAATCAGCCAGCTCAATCCGGCCAATCAAGTGATAGCGACTCCTCAGACTTGAGCGCCTCAGACTGGCGGAAAACTGAGCGCCTTCTACGCCAGGTAGTATGTGACAGAAGTGATCCACGAGCTCAAAAGCTCAGCCAAGCCTTCCATTCTATCTCAGTTCAGAAAAGCCTCCTCACACACAAGGCTCAAGGCCTTATGCAAGCTCTTGTTAATAAGAGGCAGCGTAGAAAGCGAGGCAAGGCTCTGCCTCTAGAGGTAGAGGAGGACTATCATGGTGGAGCTAAATTCTAGTCCCTAAGGAAGGTAAATGAGGCACGTGATCGCCTGCTTCAACAAGGGCTTGAACAAGAGCAACTACAACACTAGAGAGCTGAGGCAGCTTGCCTACGTGAAGTGAAGAAGCAGGAGAAGCTTCAGGCAGCTCAACAGAAGCGTGCAGCAAGGGCAGCAGCTTAAATAATAAGGCAGGAGGAGAAGGCTCATAAGGCTGCTGATCGAGCCTTACAACAGGCAGCTTGTAGGACTCAACAACAACTCTAGCAAGCTCAAAAAACTGCCCAAAGAGGCAAGAGGAGAGACCTCAAGGCAGCTACTAAGGCAGGCTCAAAAAAGAGAGCAGCTGCGCAGCCTCAGAGTGGTGATGATGCCTCAGGTGCTGCAGCAGGCCCACCACCATCTCAATCACGACACGGCCAAGCAATTAAGCTCCCAGCAAAAGATAGATAGCTATATATATCAATCAAGGCCTCTAGAAATTAACACTAGAAAATGTTGCGATAGTAGCGATTGTACGTGGCTTAATAGCCTCAAGTTTGGTGTTGGTGTTGGTGTTCAAAGTGGCTCGCCACGCCGGTTAGCTCGGTACAGTCCCTCGTCAAAAGTTTGTTCCGCGAAGCGAATTCTCACCAAAACACCCACATTTCACAGTCAATTATCTCAACAACTACTTATTTAAATCACCTCAGATTAATACTATAGACGTATCTATATGTCGCGACACTACATACAAGAGCGTTAGTAATTTAAATAATAGTTATTCAAGTGAGAGAGGTATAAAGTGAGGCAAGTTTGATTTTCCTTCAATTTGTATGAGAAATCGGCAAAATCAGGTCTAAAAACGCCGACTTTGACTTCACACCTGCGCCATAGAGCACCTTGTGGTTATTATTACACGAGACGAATGTCAATAGAAGTTTCCCTAATCTGGTGTATTGGATTTGAATCTGAGCAAATTCGAATTTGTGGTTACTGACTTAGTATTATCTCAAAGATCAGACGTTTTTGGTGAGGCTTGGTGTGGAAATCAGCGCGCGGAAGAAACTTTTGAACTAGTACTGTAGGTATGCATGGCTGCGTGTAGGATTCAACATAGCGTATTGCTGCTGTCTGGCGTGGAGGTTGGGTATGTGTGTATTTTTTTTAGTCTTGCTACGCTGCGCTAGAGGTAGAGGTCGGTGACGCGTAAACAGCGAAGATAGAATGGACCACCCTGTCTACCTTTGCAGTGCTTTTTGGCTGTGTTTTGGATTGAGGATAGCGCGTTGTTGTTGTCTTGCGTGAAGCTTAGGCATGTGTGGATATCTGTACGTGTTTATACTTGGTATTACTACTTAGTATTATTAGCATTTCCTAGTAGATCTTCTAGCCTACGCGTTAGAGTGGGGGAGTAGGGAGATCGAGAGTAACACGTAAACCTAGACCCTAAAACACTACTCTGTCTACCTTCGCAGTACTTTTAGCTGTGTGTTTGATTAGGGATAGCGCGTTGTCGTTGTCTGGTTTAAAGCTTCCGCGTTGAAGGTGGAGGTGGAGGTGACGCGTAAACACGTGCACGATCGGCCGCTAAACACGCAGGTCCCGCACGAGCCGCGGATGTCGCTAGCTTCCACCCCGCAACCTTGGAACACGGGCGTGCTGGCTTCTGGGCTGAACCTTGGAAGCTTGCTGACCTCCAAACACCCGTATTGGAGCTTCACATCACGACCACCCTTGTTGTTTGCCCCTCATGGCGCGCCCTTGAGCCTCCCCTACTACTTTTATTCTTATCTATCCACACATCCTGGCGCCGGTCTGGGTATTTGCACTTGAGCTGAGAGGATGGCGCGCTCAAGCAGCGCAGGCGCGAGCGTGACGCTTGGAGGCATGTCGATGAAGAGTATTAGTCTTGTTACTGTGAGTACTGGAAGGGAGGGTGGAGGAAGGGGGTGGAAGATGGGTAGGAGAGGGGGGAAGGAGGGGATGACAAGGGGGTTTAAAGAAGGAACATGGCTGATTTGTGGAGTTTAGTTGACGGTGCAGAATTCGGCGTTGATATTGGTATGCGCGTTCCCACCCACCACGACAAAACAAACACGGAAGATGGCCCATCTGACGACAGTAGATCATGCACTACTCGCGGATAATGCCCCTCGTAGACGGCCAGCGCTATCACACCAGCACGAGTGTGTTCTTGAACGAAGTTATAAAACTTGGTATAAGTTTGGCCATGGTGCGTATGCGTCTCGGAAAGACAGTGGGAATAGAAGCTGACCGCATCCTGCAGGCCCTCCACGAACTATCCCAAACCCACCCCTCCACCTCCATATCCACGCTCCTCTCAACCCTCAACTCCTCCATCCTCAGCAAATCCAGCGCACCCCTCGCCATCCCCGCCGTCCTCTACACAATACAAAACACACTGCAATACGTAGCCGTTAGCAACCTCGACGCGGCGACGTTCCAGGTCACATACCAGCTCAAGATCCTGACGACCGCCATGTTCAGCGTCGCGATGCTGGGCCGCAAGATTTCGGCCAGGAAGTGGGTGGCGCTCGTGCTGCTGGGCGTGGGCGTGGCGATTATACAAGTGCCGCAGTACACATCTTCTACATCAACGGAGGGGGTGGGGGGAAACTGGGCCAAGACATTCGAAGACTTCAAAAGACTAGGAAGCGTAACTGCACACAAATTACGCTCACCCCGCAGCGAACCAAACACCCATACCGGAATGAACTCGCACATCGGCCTCCTCGCCGTGCTAACATCCTGCATCCTATCCGGACTCGCGGGCGTAACATTCGAGAAGATTTTGAAATCCTCATCCTCCACCCCATCCGCTCCGCCCACAACGTTATGGATCCGCAACTGCCAGTTATCGTTCTGGTCGCTATTCCCCAGCCTGTTCTGGGGCGTATTGTATAATGACGGCGCGGCGATACAACGCACGGGCTTCTTCGCGGGGTATAATACCGTTGTGTGGGCGGCGATTGCGTGTCAGGCTGCGGGGGGCATTGTGGTGAGCTTGACGATTAACTATGCAGATAACATTGCGAAGAATTTTGCTACTAGTGTTAGTATTGTTGGGAGTTGTATTGCGAGTGCGTGGTTCTTTAATTTTAGGGTTACGCCTTCTGTAAGTGCACCTCAAATTCTGTCCTTGGCTCTTGAAATACCGGGAATTTGGATGAGAAAATTTGCTGACAAGAAACAGTTCTTCGTTGGCACGTGTGTTGTGCTGTTTGCGACGTATCTCTACACTAAGCCTGAGCGCACGCCGCAGCTGTTCAAGGACGCGGAGAAGGAGGGGAGTCCGGTTGCGTTGCAGTATGTGGATGTTCCGGGGATGGAGGGCGCTTCGAATCATAAGCGTGCGATGTCGAAACGGGAGGCTTGAGGGATGGTGGTAGGGCGATGCCCAGTCCATCAATTCGAGCAGTGTATATAGTGTTAACAAGACGCTCGAAAGATGAGCAGTGCACTGTTGTGGTTGGTTGTGCGGCGAGGTGAGGTGAGGTCTTCATCGACTCGTCAAGACGCGACTTCCCTCCAACGTTCCTTCTCCTTTCGTCTCAACTTCTCTCACGTCACGCGCCATCTTCACCACCCCACATCCCGATTCCTTGTCACCTCATCCCACGTTCTTCCAGTCGCTCTTTCAAACCTCGCATACGGCTAGCGACGCATGCGTAGCCATGGATGACGAATCGTATTACGATTACGATGACCGTCACCAGTTAGGCGCTCAGCATCACGCATCGCGCCTTCCATTTCCGCAACCCCACTTTAAGCAGCCAGCACAGCCAGTCCCGACTAGAGACCGCTTTCGATCGATGCATTATGATGACATTGAAGATGATGTGCCTTACGGTCGCAGCGAAGGCATCCAATTCGACTCATTCGGTGAGTGACGAGAAGAGAAGTGAAGCGAGTCAAGACTGACATTGCCAGATGATCGAGTGCTGCAGCAACCGTTTCCAGACCGCCAGCAGCAGGCTGAGCAGGGAAGAGCAAGGTTGTCGCTGAACCCAGGATCAAGCAAGTTCTTCAACAACGCTGTTGCGTCGCAGAGTCAGGTTTCATATCAACCTCATGAGCATGCTGCACCTTCGCAGTCGCACCGGCTACGTGAGCACGACGAGTATGGTGAGAGAGGTATGTAGCCAAGTCCAGCTGAAAGTTACCTACTAATCGAGCCTCAGTGCATCATCAAGATCCACCCGAACGTCCGATTCGTAGCCAACTGAGTGAGTTCTCGGAGTGGAAGTTACGATGGATATGATGCTAATGAGGTAAAGGTCGCTTTGCAAACAACGCCAATCAGCCTCCAGGGTCCAGCTCTGATATCCAGCTTGGCCCGTCATCTTCCCCAGCTCTAAAAGCAGGTCAGAGGCGTGCCGAAACCACTACGAAGACGACGGAACATCGTGGCTCGGGCACACACTTCTTCGAGGATGAGCGCCAACATGGTAAAAAGCACGAAAGGCATTTTGCAGAACGCCCCTTCCGGCCGCTCGTCGCCACTCAGCCACGTACATTTGAAGATGAGCAGTCAGACAGCCAGGTTCAGCAGCGCACAGCTAGCACTCAGAGTGTGGCAAGTTACGACCCTCCGAGACCGCGGCAAAACCCAGTAGACCTTCCTCATGCACCACCCATATGCCAGGGCATTCAACTCGTACCAGTTTCAGCGCTCCCGGATCGTCTACGAACTGTGTTCCCGTACCCAACATTCAACGCCGTCCAGTCAAAATGCTTCGACAGGGTCTTCAGATCCGACGACAACTTCGTTCTCGCATCACCAACAGGAAGCGGCAAGACGGTGATTCTGGAGCTCGCTATTTGTCGTGCCGTTGCGACAAATGCAACCGGTCAATACAAGGTCGTGTATCAAGCGCCAACGAAAGCTCTCTGCGCCGAACGTCAACGAGATTGGGAAGCGAAATTCACTCCAATTGGACTCAAGTGCGCTGAACTCACTGGCGACAGTGACGCCTCGGATGTGCGCAATGTCCAGAGCGCGAACATCATCATCACTACACCCGAGAAGTGGGACAGCATCACTAGGAAGTGGAAAGACCATGAGAAGCTCATGCGCCTGATCAAGCTCTTCCTCATCGATGAAGTGCACATACTCAAGGAGGACCGCGGCGCGGTGTTGGAAGCTGTCGTCTCCCGCATGAAGTCGATTGGCACGGATGTCCGCTTCGTGGCGCTGTCAGCCACCGTTCCCAACTTCCATGATGTTGCGGCCTGGCTGGGAAAGAACTCTGCAGACCCTCATACACCAGCCGCGAATGATAAGTTCGGAGAAGAGTTCCGCCCTGTGAAGCTTCGCAAGCATGTCTGTGGCTATACTTCGAACTCAAGCAATGACTTTGGTTTTGAGAAGGTGCTTGATGCAAAGCTTCCTGAGGTGATCGCGAAGTACTCTGAGGGTAAGCCGATTATGGTCTTCTGTGCGACGCGAGCATCCTGTCTCAAAACGGCGAGGCTGATCGCAAATTGGTGGATCTCAAAAGCCGGCAATGATCGCATATGGGCTCCACCGACCAGGCAGATACCGCTTGTTAGCAAGGATTTACGCGAAACAGTTGCATCTGGTGTTGCATTCCATCATGCGGGACTCGACCTCGATGACAGAACACAAGTTGAGAAAGGCTTCCTGAGTCACGATATCAACGTCATCTGCTGTACATCTACGCTAGCAGTGGGCGTCAACTTGCCATGCCATCTCGTCATCGTCAAGAACACGGTATCATACACCGACGAGGGCCTCCAGGAGTACTCGGATCTAGAGATGATGCAGATGCTCGGTCGTGCCGGCCGGCCTCAGTTTGACGACACGGCTGTTGCGGTGATCATGACCCGTCAAGCAAAGGCTCGTCGGTACGAACTCATGGTGACGGGTCAAGACCTGCTTGAGAGCAAACTGCACTCTAACCTCATCGACCACATGAATGCTGAGATTGGACTTGGCACGATTCGAGACCTCGTGTCGGCTCGGAAGTGGCTCACGGGAACGTTCTTGTATGTTCGCCTCCAGCAGAATCCGAACCACTACAAGCTCGAAGGCGCGAGGAGCGGTCAGAACATCGAAGAGCAGGTGGACGATATTTGTTTTCGCGATATCGCCCTTCTTCGCGAGCACAGCCTTGTGTCGGGCGAGGAGTACTTCCGCTGCACCGAGTTTGGACATGCTATGGCTCGTTATTATATTCACTTCAACACGATGAGGGTGTTCATGGGCATTCAATCGAAAGCTACACCGTCTGAGATTGTGAGCCATGTGCTTTTCCATTCATGTTGATGACGCTAACCTCACAATTCAAGCTCTCCGCAATCGCTCAAGCCTCGGAGTTCTCCAAACTACGTTTTCGAGCTGGCGAAAAACCTTTGTACAAGCTCCTGAACAAGTCGGCCTCGATCCGCTTCTCGATACCCGTCAATCTCGACCTCCCAGCGCACAAAGTCTCGTTGATTATCCAATCCGTGCTCGGCTCGGCAGACATGTTGTTTGAAGGCGAAAATGCAAAGCACAGGGGACAGTATGCAACGGAAGTGGCAATAATCTTCAAGAACATCAATAGTCTGATTCGATGCATCATCGACTGTCAGATCTGCCTGGGCGATTCGGTGAGCATTCACAGCGCATTGCTGTTGGAGCGTAGCCTTGGATCGAGGATCTGGGACGATAGCCCACTGCAGATGAAACAAATCGAGGGCATCGGTGTGGTCGCTGTGAGGAAGTTCGTCAACGCCGGTATCCGCAGTATGGAAGACCTCGAGAACGCAGATGCGCATCGCATTGAGACGCTTGTTGGTCGCAACCCGCCGTTCGGAATGAAGGTGCTGGAAATGGTACGTGCGTTTCCGAAACTGAGAGTTTCGATGCATGCGCAGGCTTCTTCGGTGAGTGTCGCGATTATCCCGAGATGTGGACGTGACTGACGAGGTGTTAGATTACCAAGTGTCCTGAAGGGGTCAAGATCCAGATCAAGGCTGATATTGGCTTCATCAATGAGAAGCCGCCGCAACGCTTTGCTGGGAAGCTTGTGTATGTGTGTCTTTTGGCAGAGACTTCAGACGGACGCAAGATTCACTTCGCTCGTATCAGGTACGTCTCACCTTGATCTATCCATGCTCTTAGTCTGATTGGGTGTAGTGGTCAGAAGCTGGGATCCGGACAGAGCCTCACATTTCCGGCACTCTTGACGAGCCACGAGCAGAGCATCAACTGTTACGTCATGTGCGACAGTATTGGTGAGTGGAGTCCCTCTCAGAGTGACAGACGCTGATCGTGACCAGCGGGAAGTTTACGCGGTGCAACCGTGAAGCCCAAGATTGCTCCTTCAATGTTTCCAATGCGCAAATCGCCAGAAGCGGACATACCACAACAGTCAAACACGTCGAAGCGCAGGGCTGAGCCTGTCAAACCGGCACGCAAGCGATCGACTACTAGCGACGAATTTGGGGATGATGAGATTGATGACGATGAGCTCATGAAGGTGTCTGTTCCAAGAGGTGATTTGGAGTTCGAACATATCGACAACTTTGCTAATCCCATGGATGCCATCACGCGCAAGAATACGGCGAAGAACAAGACAACAAAGCCGAAGGCTCTAGCAAAGTCGATTCAGACAAGCATCGAGGATGACGATCAAGCACCAGTGCAGTTGGCGAACGGCAAGTGGGCCTGCAGCCACAAATGCAAAGACAGAATTGCATGCAAACATCTTTGCTGCAAGGATGGAATGGACAAGCCGCCGAAGAAAAGCGCTGCTACAAAGAGTAGACCCTCGGGTAACGAAGAGGCCCCATTTACACAGCATGTGTCGACGAAAAAGGTACCTCAGAAGCAGAGCAAGCTTCAACTAACGGCCTCAAAGCGCAAGATCTCGTCCGCGGTCGAAGAGCTGGATCTTACGCAGCAAGAGAAGAAGAAGAAGGCGGACTACGCCAACAATGGACCGAGGGACTATCGTGACCTTCACCAGCTGCACAAAAACGTTCAGAAGAAGGATCCACCGTCAACTCTTCTCTCTGTCATGCACAAGAAGCCGGAGTACTGCTACTCGCAAGGCGGCGACTACAACCTATCATTCCTACAACAGCAAGATACGAGGCCTTCAGGAAACTCGAGCGATTACGGTGAGATACCGCTTGATGATGAGCTGTCGACGCATTTCGAACAATCTCAGCCTGCGACTACACAGCAGGATCTCATCAATTTCAGCAAAGACATGGATGAAAGTGACCTTATAAACTATCCTGCCACGGCGCCTGTTGCTTCACACGGTTCAGACACTTTCGGTGACGACGATTCGTTGCTTGGAGACGCTATGATTGGCCTCGTTGACTCTCAGGACTTGCGAGAGGTGAACAATACAAGCAATAGTATGGATACTTTAGAGGGAGCGATCAACGAAGAATATGAAGCTGGTTTCCAGGATGATGATTTTCCGACGGACGTCGGTGATGCAATCAATGACGATACTGGCTGGCAGATGCGCGAGGAAACACCCGTCACTCCCCTGGTTCCCGCGCGCAAACCGTCAACGCAGAAAACGAGGATGCCGTTCAACGATAGCACGAGCAGTGCACGACCTCATTTCAAACATTCCAAACCCACTAAACCCATGCTCCAAGTATCGGAGCCCGATGTCCTCGAGCATCCAAAAGACGCACCTCGCGCTTCTCATTCGAAGCCAGGTCACAAACTCGCGGAGGTGGAGGATATCGATGTTCTCGACTTGTCGGATGATTTCGATGATCCACCAGCCAAAGCGGTGAAGCCTGTGCCTGAGGCGTTCAAAGATCTTGAGCCGTGGCTGTTCGCGGAGTTTGGGGATATTGTGGAGTTGGTGGATGAGTGAGTGGTGGGGTAGGGCGGTGGGAATGGTTGAGGATAAGGAATGAATGGGGATGGTGTTTGCGATGGGCGAAAATTCGGCGTCGGTGAACATGGTGTTGTTTGTGGCAAGGTGGGATCAAAGCATACATTGTCTTAAGTATGTCATCAATCAGGCCTTAAACTTCGTGAGCATGAGAATATATTGATCTTCCATCGCCATCGCTAAAAGGCCAACACCCTACAATTTCGGCTCCCCTTGAGACCTCCTGCAGGTGTCATGAATCCTTCCTTGAACTGCTGCTTTAGACCGAATGTCACCGTCTAATCTACTTCCCCACCTCAGTGCTTCTACAACACCCTCAGACTCTCAGGCTATTCTGAAGCTCTCCACCACACTCCTACACCTCACCCGCCATCCTCATACATACTTTTGGTGCCGACATCTTCTTATATCTCTCTTCTGAAACTATTAATACCAATTTGACGCATATTAGCGCGAGAGTAATCTATTCGGACATGCTCCGGTGATTGGGGTTTCTATTGGTGGAGGGCTGTGTTGAGCGTTTTTGTTTAGTACTTGAGATTGGTGAGGATGAGTGATAGGTGGAGGGGGTTTGATGAGGATGTGTAGGATAGGTAAGTGAGGGGATGTTTTCGACAAAGTCAAGACTCAAAATGGAGTATGGTGTTTTCCATTGCTAGGAATATGTCTTCCTGCATTCTTTGGTTGCGGCGATCGCCAAGTTCTCGATTTTTATTAATCGTGTTCTCAGCCTACTGTGTTCTATCTCATGCAAATTTCCCAATTCGGCCATTCTGCTTACTTATTTTTGAGCAGTCGAACTGCGATTGATACATTAGTAGATCCCAAAGGAGACTCTCAACGCTCAAGGCACCAGAAGTTGAGCCAATAGACCAGAGTTCGTGAACATCCACAGCCATCTTGACAAAAGCAGATGATAGAACAACTCGATTTATGCTCCACGCCGACTTTGAAATCTCTACTCTGCGTCCCTCCAGTGATTTACTGTCTGCGGCGGATTGAGTGCCAATCTTATTGCGACTTGATGATGCAGAGATTTGACGACGCCAATCATCAATTACCTGCGCCCTCTTGTTTTTTAAAGACACGTTCCAGCTTTATATCAAGATTGTCTCATCACTAACTCGAATTGCCTTAGCTAGATCTCTAGGGTAACTGCAAGTAACCCCATGCTTCTCCAGAAAGTAAGCGAATCCAAGCTGATCCATCGCAACTAACAATTTCATCAAGACAGACAATGGTTTCTCCTGGTCAAGCCTGTTTACCGATATAATGTCAGCCCCAGATAAAGTACTGTAGTCTGAGGAATCCATTGGCACAAAGGAAGATGATACATTACTGAAGTTTGGCCCCCTATACTGGATTGAGCAAAAGGGTTGGCATGGTTGATCGATTTGGATTGATTCGATACAGTACTAGGTCAAAAGTTTCTTTGCAGCAGGGCACACGGGCCACCCCGCCAAAAGTCACCCACGCACAAATGAAGCTGTAAAATAGGCTATACATGTCCAAATAAAATAATTTTTAGTGTTTTGGAATTGCGCAAGCTCAATATTTTGTTTGCCACCCACGGGCTTTACGTACGGCCGCAAGGCGTCGCGGCATACTCATGATGAGTCGCTTGATCAGTTTCTCAGGTATGCCCCGCTAGCACTCCTTCAAGGCGTTACAAAAGCCCTCCCACTCCTCTTCTACCTGGCTGTAGTTGTTGTATTAGGGATATAGCTTAAACATACGCCATTTGAGAACCCACCAAAGGTGTTTGATTGGGTTAAGATCGGGAGAATAGGCAGGCCAGTCAATGACGTTGATTTGGTGATCCTGATGGAATTTGACAACACTGCGCGCGCGGTGTATGCCCGCGTTATCCTGCATAAACAGCTGAGAACGACGCCAGTGAGGGAGGAGACCTTTAGTCAACGCCTCTATGTAACTTTTGGCGGAGTAGCTACGCTTTTTGGCATCCGGATCGCGGTCCATGATGACTAGTTTGCTCCTCCGCGCCTTCCCCCGTTCATCCAGCTATATACAACCCCACACTATCTGTGCAGGCTTCCTAGAGGTGCCCTGAGGATCTAGCATATCTGGTTTCCATTTCTCCCACGGGTAGCAAAAAACCCACTGCTGATTTGCCCCAGAGCCCTTCTGAACGGAGCACTCATCTGAGAACTTAAGCGTGCGCCAACCCCACTAGAAGTGGCGGTACTCCCTTGCAAACTTCAAGCGCTTTGCAGCATGCCTGCGGTTGAACTTAGGTCTCTTTTTAGCCTTGTGATTTGTGAGGCCTGTACCTTTAATTGCCCGATAGAGTGTAGAGCGGCTAGGCTGCTTTGAAGGGGTGCCCTCTGCGTCCACAAAGATCGACTCTACGGCAAGCTCTGAGTACTCAATCTTTGGTGTAGCGCGTACTTTCCTGTAGATGATTTTCTTCTAATAGGTCGATAGTATTAAGGGACGGCCGCTGCAAGGGAGATCTTTCGTAGAGCCGGTAGTGTTATACTTTTTCTGTAGGTCGCGTATAGCTTGTGAAGAGCGGCCAAAGTGGCTAGCAACTTCAGCCACGCTGCATCCAGCACGCAACATCCCAACAGCCTCGCCCCTTTGCGCGATTGTCATATTTGGACTTCTGCGCACATTTTGAGATATCTCTCGTAAAATTCTGCGTTGATTTGACATAGTGGTGTGGTGTTGAAGTTTTGGCGCGTTGCGTTGATTTTCCCCCGCGTCACGCTAATGCAAAGAAACTTTTGACGCGTAACTGTATGTTGGATAATGAACTCATTGACAGTTGGGAGGTGCTTGGGTTTGGTTCCAAGGTCAATTTCCCGTACTCTTGAGATCGAGGTTGTAGTTACTTTGGCCTGTTTTGCCATGCCACCGACGGTGCTGCTTAACGTACTGGCATGTTCATCAAGTGCCTCAGGGGACTCCAATTCGTGGGCTACTTTTGGCTGAGAGGGTGACGATCGTGAGGCAATCAGAGGTATTTTTTTCGCTGGTTGGAGTTGATTTTTTTGTGTTTTTGATAATTGCGATATCGTTCGCGGGCAAGTTTTCTTCATTCTTGACATTGCGCAGGTGAGGGGTCGATACTGCTCCATGACCTTGACCATTGTTCGGTGAGTATTCAGACATGCTCTCTGGAACTGTGTAACGTTGAATGGACGCCTGCGACGATTCCTCATCATCTCACGAGCGTGCACTTTCCGCCGAGTATTCCTCCTCTGTGCAGCAGCGCCCAGGGAATTCAGGGAATTATTAAGATCCTCATTGACGTCAGTAACATTGTCTCATAATATCTGGGCCGTGTATCTGTTCTTGGGTACCGTCACCAGCATATTTTTTACCATTTAGCCGTCATCTTGTGTGCTGCACTGCATTCCAGCGCGAGTTTTGTGCACCATTCCGCTACTGCCTCAGTATTCGCATAGTAGCAGCTGACCCCTGCCCCTTGTTCTGTCATGTACATGAGCAGTTCATCAACGCTATGATAACATGTAGCTGTCCAGATCTCCAAAAAAACGCATCCTAGGGACCAGATATTAGCTAAGAAGCTCCTAAGGTGACTTTCAGCCACCTCTGGCGCGCAATAACGCCGAGTTTTAGACGATGGTCCTTCAGTGGTGCTTCCACTAAGCTCTGACCAGTCGGGGCAAACGCCGAAATCTGTAAGGTACACATGGTTTGCTTTGACGAGGACATTCTAGCATATTCAGCAAGTGAGCAACCGAAAGAGAACAGCGGCGTGCCTGTGGTTTGATGTCATTATGTCTGATACAGTTCTGATGGAGATAGCGCAGAGCAGCCGCAAGGCATCCGTAGAAAATGCGAAGGAAAGAGCAATCTCCAGCCGATGTCGGATCACGGTCCAGGAAGTCTTCCAAGTTGCAGTCCGCGACCGGTGACATAATGATACCCACGTACCTACGATGATTAGCTAGACACATATGACGAGATTATGCGTACTTTAGTTCAGTATAACTTCCTATTAGCTCAACGATATGTGGGTGGGAGAGCTTCTTGAGCGTTGCTAACTCTCTTTCAAAGTCGCGGAGTACAGCCTTATCCTTTCGGAACGTTCGACCTCGCGGAATGAGATTTCTCGCATACTCTCTATAACTGACATTACTGCGCACCTGGTCAACATAACCGTGAGCACCCTTTCCCAGCTCCGCGATTTTCTCAAAAGGCGTATCCGCAGGGCTGGCAAGATGCCGATGCCGGCTATCCTCTTTTTTGAGATTAAGCGCTTTACTCAATTTGCCCGTCTGTTTTTCCAAGAAGTCGGATCTGGCGTCCTGTCCTTTCAATGCCTCGGGAAGTATTCTTTGACTGAAGGGGAACGATACGTCTGTGATCGTGGCACTCAGGAATATGTCAATGGCGGCTAAGCGATCGATGAGGCGCAGTGTAATGTAGATGCGAGGGATCTTGCTCCAAGTGAGCTTCTCATAGCGTCGTAGAACTTCCGAAATATCTCGGATGTCATTCTCTGAGAACGCTGTCTGGATTGGTCGACCGGGTGGGAACCAGGCTCCCAGAGCCTTGTCGAGATCGTCCATGGCCGTGTCCGTCATGGCGCTCGCGGCGCGTATTGTCGCGCAACATGCGATCAGCTCAGCGGTAAGGTACGTGTGTCAAAATATCAACGAACAGCTTGTCAGCGTTTGTAACGATGGACAATGGGAGTGTGGAGAGATGAGGGGCACGACGCTGCCTTCGCTGGCACGGCTGGCTCAGCCGCAGTTGCCCTGACAGACTAGTCCCACATCGAACTAGGTAGCTGTCAGCAGATCTCAGCCTTGTGCCTTCCTTTACGAAGGAGCTCGAATTTGGTGATGCACCAAGGCTGGCCAGCAGCTAACTAGGAATCATTTTACTTACATGCTGGCATATGTAGAATCCGACCTACTTAGATGTTCATTAAATATCGTCAGCACTCTTATAGTGCTGTGAGGACATACAGCCTTCCTACCCTTGATGAGCGAATGTAAGGTATTGTGCGCAAGCACTCCAAAGTAGCTGTGTTGCTAAAGACACAGTCCTAGACTTTGTAGAATGAACGACAGCCTGCATGCTCACATCGTGAGACCAGATCAGACTGGAATAGATCCAGCAGCAGCAGCAGCAGCAAGGATGCATCGCATCACCAAATCCGAGCTCCCTCGTCCCTCAGCAGCTGTCTCGGCAAACATCGAAAACTTTGGAAGTGTCAACAATCATTGACACTGAATGGCCACAGACGATGAGATGGAACCACGCGCGCAGCGAAAACCAAGTGATGATAATAATGAGACGTGACAATCATCTATCCAGTTTCCCAGTCCAACCCAAAAGTGAAATAAAATGCCGTATTTTCCGACCCTATCCAATTCCGACCCCAAAACACGAGGATTCCAATTAAAAAGCATCCATGAACACTGACCCCAGGGTGCTACCATGCGACCACGTTCCCAAAACGCCCGATTTCGCCCCTCCCATGCAGTCGCTTACATCACATCATGCCGCTCGCCTCGTCCATGTTCAGGCCAGGATGTCCAACTCGAGCGGATACCCCTCCATCCTTCCCGCCTCCGCCCACGCACCAACGCAGGTGAGATCGCGCGACAAGCTCGCGCCATCAACCACGACTCGCGCCCGTGCAACTGGCGCCAACGGCAATTGTTGCTCTCCATGCAACGCAGCGACCGACGACGTGCCCTCCGGCCCCATCGCCGCATCCGCGCGATAGTATCGCGCCTGTCGCACCCAGCGAAAGTACACGGCGAGCGCATCGTGCGCGTCAGGGATGCCGATGCAGCGCAGCGATGTGCGAGGCGGCGGCAGGCGGGTGCGTGCTAAATGTGCGGGTTAGCTGGGGGCACGAGGGCTGAGTTGGGACGATGGGAAAGCTGGGGTGCGTAATTTTAGAACCGCGGTGCGTACCACATGTCACAAAACGGAACGAAACGGCGTGGGGGTCCAACTGGGAGGAGGGTTCGGGGGCGCCACGGAGGAGCGGCGTGGGATGCGGAGGTAACCTACTGATGCGAGACATGGTTGGCTAGCGGGCTTGCTGTGGCGGATATCGTATGTGGAAGCGTTGGGCGTTGGGCGTGTGCATTCAGAATCTTGGGCAGCGATGACTTGGTACTGGAGATAGGGCCAGTTGCTGCTGCTGGAAGGGAGGTGGATGCTGAAGAGAAGACGGACAGAGAGTGTGGGGACCGCAATACAATTATATACTCGAGTGTTTCAGTGTCGTGCGCTGGGGTCCCTCGGGACGGCGATCTAGTTTGCAGAATGGGATGTTCAAGGCGCCTTCTGACAAGCAAGGTGATGGTGCATCGGCTGGTTAGGAGCAGGAGACGCACAACAAGTGAGCAAGTGGGAGATTGTAAACGCGCGGTCATGGCGCCTTTAAGGAGTGAACACCTCATCATGGTGAGTTATGACAAAGTCGCGGAGCCTCAGAATCAAGGCTGCCACTTTTTGACTGGCAGCGCGACTCCAAGATGTCCGACTCATGGAACTAGCCGTCTTGCGGGTGAGCAGTAGCCAGAAGGAGAGCAGCGTTGTGTAACGGTTCTCCTCGTGGACACGGGATGGCAGCCCTAAACCGCTGCCGCGAGCGTGGAGTGGTCGAGAAAGTATGCATGGCACGGAAGATAACTTGAGCCGACGTGTGGAGCGGGTCCAGACGTTGCGAGTTGAATGCTGCACGCGAGTGTGGTTTCGAAACGTCGGCCGGGGACGACATGCGTGCAAGACGTAACATTACGACGTGACGATTTCGCCCTGGATCGTGCTTGGAAAGCACGAGAGTCGCCGCCGATTCCTCGACTATGCACAGGCGGCGGCATGTTCCAGCAGCGAACGAGTGGACCAAAGGCGACCCAGGGGGCGGCCATGGGCATGCAGCGCATCTGTAGCGGGATCCCTGCTCCAGATGCCGCAGGTCCAAAACTGTGCGACTCTGCCTTGCAGTTGGCTGTGTCTCTAGTGCAGATGCCTCGCGATATGCTGGAGAGAAAATTTTTCACCTCCTGTCCGCAATCACAAGGACTCGATTTAGCGCATGCAACCGCATCGTCTGAAGTCTGAAGTGAGGGGTAAGCAGCGTAATTGATGTGAGCATGGTGTCGCCAACGGGCCCGTGTCTCAAGGGTCAATGCTCGAAGTTGTAGTCCCGCGCCCCACAATCGTTCCTTTGTTCGTCGGCGCAGGTAGCGTAGCGGCCAAAGCGCACGTCGTGTGCATCTGCCGCTAGGCGCCGTGATTATGACGAGGGGCCAGTCTTCTTGCGCAACTGCGTAAGCTCGTGCAGATGTCGACGAGAGTTTGCTGCACCTGCCCCCATGTTACAAATCGATCCTTGTTGCTTTAGCGTGGCGCAAGGCACACACCAGCCACAGATAGTGCCACAAGCACGAGCAGAGTACCCACTGGCAGAAGCTGTGGAATACCACCCCAGTGTAGCAGTGGAGCTGTTGTTGACTTTGGTGAAACCTGTAGATTAGTGGAACGGCCCACCAGAGCACCTACATGCGTTCCTCGTCCTGTTGCAGTATTGCAACTCCAGGATGGTGCGGTTCGCTAATGTACCCAGTAACCAGGTGCACCTGCCGTCCCATCTGGCAGTGCCACGAGTCTGACAGATACGACCTAGACTAATATCGCGCCCTTGGCAGCATTGAGAATCAAGGTGATCTCGCACCTCACATGTTGTACCGGCATCGAGTCAACATTGTTGAACAGGCAAATGGCACGGACCCATTTGCCTGCTTCTCTGGTGAAGGCCCGTGATCCTGGCGCAATGGCTTTCGAGACCAGATCGGACGGTTACGTAGTAAGTAGACCTGCTTCTTTGGTGCAGCGAATAGGCAACTGCGGAACATGGCCTCTGGCTGCTGAAGCTGTTTGATGCTTCTTCTTCATTCCTGACAACTGATACTGATCTGACATGTGATGCAAGTGATGGAAGATTGTCGCATAGCTAGTGATTCGTGGGCTACAAAGGCTCAAGTAATTGCAGCCGCCGGCAATGCGCAGTATCGTCGTACAACCTCGCGCACGCGTTGACCCTTGTTGTCGCCAAGAAGCTCAACGGTTGTTCAATCAACGCCCATGAATGAAAACGTAGCCTCGGTCGCCGACAAATAATGACTGTCAGATCTCGCAATCAGAATGTATGATGTTCGCCGTCGGCTCGCCAGTCGATGGATTTGATCATGGAGTGACGATTCAACCCATGCAATGTCTTGTACGCAACGGGGTCGATGATCGGTATTTTTATCTCGGCGTCCTGTTTGCTGCATATCGGCCTCGGATTGGGCCATGCAATCTGTCTGCGATGTCAGGACTGCTATCTGTTCAGACAGCTCCCCTGTGCAGATTACGTGGTTAATAATTCTCGAGTGCGTTTGTACACTGATCGGGCGACCAGACTTTGTAAAACTTTTAAAACACGAGAACTTCTGTCGGGCGACCGTGGACAGCCCAGTAAAAGCTACTGTAGCCAAATTGCGCTAAGCTGCCAGCGAATCAGGCTGTGAACTGTAATTGTAGATGGGATTCGTCGAGGATGCACCGCCCCAGGTTGGCCTGAGCGGCTGACTGAGGCACAACGCAGCACCGCTGGCAGACCGCGGGATTGTGGTATTGAGTCCCTGCGCTCTTCCAGTGACAAATTTGCTAGCAGATCAATGTGTCATGCTGAACCCTGACGCTCAAATGCGGAAATGGTTGTTTAAATTCCTAGCATACCTAGCCCGTACTACGATACAGATGCAACGCAAGCTTGGGGGTGGAGTTGTACGATTGCAATACTTCGTAATGAAATAACAATACGTCGAGTACGAGGGACACAAGAACAACAGGATTCGTTCCATTTCTGGAACGGACAGATAGGTCACATGAAATCATCAAGCTCCACGACAAGAGCGAAGCCAAAGACAAATTCGATAAGGCCCGCAAGTAACGCCTCGGACAACGCTCTCTTGGAGATGAGCATCGCAAGTACAGTGAGTGTAGATAAGAGGACAGTAGACGAAAAGACAATACCTTTGGTGCAAGACATACGCGTTCTACCCGTGAGAAAGGCGGCATATGCCGAGAGAACAATCGTTAACATCTTCATAATGATGAGACCAGCGAGCATGTATACTCGCGCATGCGACAGAGGCTTCGATTCTGCAAGCTGTTGAGTAACGGTAAGGGATCGCCCCTCCTCAGCGAGCCTAACAGGGTCATCGTCCTGCTTGGGTGAGCGATGCCGAAGATATCTTGCATCTGGTTTACGTATCAGCACACATCCCCAACAGTTTCCAGGATAACAAGGTGTCAATACATACCTGTGCTGCCATAGGTAGGCGCAGTCGTGAACATAGGCCCACGTTCCCCACCCCGACCAGAAGCACGGCCAGCGACATGGGCATGGTCGTGCTGTTCGATGACAATAACGGGCTTCTTCTGCTTAGACATCCGGCGACTCTGTTGTCGGGGCTTTGCTCTGGTCACGCCCTTCAGAGGTCGTGCATGTTCGAGCTCTGTATCTGCCCAATCGCCCAGCGCAATGAGCGTGTCCTTACAGAGAGCCCTACGCTCAACCTCAGCTTCGGATGCCGAGCCGTATGTGACCGACAATGATGACGCATACCCGGACTTCACCCTGCGCTTCCCTTTGTCCTGGTGTGTAGAATGTTGCTGAGAGGTGTCCGCTGACGTTGGCTTAGTAACTGTAGACTCTGTGCGAGAGCTGAACACGATGGTGCTTGGAGACCCGACCGAAGAGAGGGTGTCTTGACTTGTTGACAAAGCTTTACTGAGGTGCGCAATCTCGTCTACGTTTAGATCATCCCCATTGCGAAGGGCTTGAGAGAGCGGATCGACGTTGCGAAGAATTGTCGCGGCGGCAGAGATGTTTTGCTCGCCGGCAGGGCCTTCGATGGTGGCTACACGAGTACAAAGTCAGATATGTTCAACGTGTCTGATGTAATGATTTCGCACCCGGAGCCATATTGGACGGGACAGGCGACGAAATTGACGAGCTGAAGGCTGTCGGCGACTGGTGCACATGTACGCGGGCTGTGCGATGCGAGTATAGGGGCGACAACTGTCTGAGTATAGAGCCAGAGTAGCGAATAGATGTGTTTTAGCGAGAGGTAACAACTGTCGAGGTTGGCCGGTAGGGTCTGTTCTGTCAAGAAGACAAATGCAGAGGGCGACCTACAGGTGTGCTGCTGGGAAACATCATGTTATAAGGATGGCCGGTGTGTCCTGGGGATGGACGTCCGGGGCCGTGGGGGAACGCTCCACGGCCGCAGCTCGTGACGCTGGAAGGAGGCTGCACCAGTCGTGTGGTCGGACAATCCCATACGGCAGGGGATGCGAACGTCCACAGCCATTTTTGGCACGGTGAGCTGCCACGCACTACGCACGCCGCGGGGGAGTTTGTCGCAGTGAAAGTCTAGACCATTGGAGGACTTGAGACTTTTGGTGATGTCAGCGGCTAGGTTGGAAATGGTGCTGCAGCCATTGTTTGTTTGTTGACCGAGGAACAAGAGAGCATAACCGCAACAAGAGAGAAAAGAACAAAGGACGAGCAACAAGAATTGAAACATCTCAAGGTCTACCGTGAAGCAGCGTTCCTCCTCGAGATTCGAGTCGGCACTGCTGCAAGTTGTTCACATCGATACTAGTGGACCCTAGGCTCACCGACGTCATCATACAGCGAGGTTGATTGGGAAGTGCCCCTGACGCTGCCTTGTCAATTAGTCTGGGATGTGATCTGCGTATGGGGTGATTTCTTCGCGTATTTCTGTGGGTGACAGCCTGTAAGGTCGGTCTCAAGCCAAAGAGATGGCACAATGAACGGTGAACGGCTACTCGGCATACGTACATGCTGCGCGCAGGCTGGTGCAGTAATCAATTCCGAGTCGCTCATAGAAGCACATCCTAGTCTAGATCTCGTGAGCGACACCTGCATTGTGGGAGTAGATGACCCGCGTTGTGTTGCTGGTCAGTGCTAGGTCGCGTCGCTTCAAACAACCAGAGGATTGCGACAAGCGCACAACGCCTGCGAGTTCAGCCTTGCTCACTGACAAGTATCAGCTGACCTTTTGAATTCGACTGTGAAGCTCGTAACAGATGGAATAGGATGCCGCGCAGATGATGAGGGTGGTGGGTGTGAAAGCACTGCCCCGCAACACGAGACACTGCCCACCAGGATGCCAAGAAGCGCTAGCAGATGACGTAACCAGACTTTTACCCCACGACCCGCAACCATTGTAGGCGACACTTTTCTCCTCTGTAGAGCCGTATTTTTGATTTTGAAACAAACCAAAAGCCATTGATCCTTTTCTGCTCTGTATTGCTGACAAGAACTACTGTCTCTTACAAGCTAGATTACTATATCTAAGTGTCCTCTCAGCAAGTCGTGAAAGCCAGAGAAAAGCTTAGCTTAACGACTACATCTACGTAATAAAAGTAGGTTTAAATTTTCAATTTTTTTTGCACAGATCCAGGATAGTGTGTCCTTATTTCTAGCTTTCACAGCTTACCGAGAGGTGCTTAGGTAGTATGCACTGCGAACCCGAGTTCCCCGACAATCCGGGCTCCTTATCGATACCACTTCAACAACATTATGATCAGGAATAGACCCAGCAGTAGCAGCAGCTTTCGCTCACACAGGTGACGAGAAGAAGTCCTCCTCTGAAAACACTATGAATGTCGACAGTGCCTACGCACAAGCTGACTTCCGCCCACGTTCTGCTTGCTCTGCATGACGGTAGGTATTTGATTACATAGGTAGCCTCCTTCCGTCCATCCAGAGGCTGTGATATCTTGCATACGATACGCTGTTTCGGTTAGAGGCCCAAGTTTGTAAAATTTCTGCGGGTCAAGAGAACTCATGATATATTCACTCGTACCACAAATAGTTACCAGAGCTCACATACAGGCCGTCGCTATTAGAATGGAGTGCTGTCGGTAGCCTGGTAGAGTACTGTAGTTCAAAATTATACCGATTTTAGTCGAATACTGCAGTGATAGTCTGGCGGCAGCTGCCAGGCCTCACATTTCGATTCCATTCATGGCTCATGGGAAAAGCACATTTTCGGTGCACAAAGTATTCACGACTATATCGGCTCATGCTGTTTGTGCGCGCTAGTGTCGTGGTTCTCCCTCCCTCCCTTTCTTATATCACTAAACTGCTACTTTGATTTGTTCCGTCTGTCAACTTGGGACCTAAACCACTATTGACCAATCTGACTATCGCATCTGCTTAACCAACCATGGCTCAACCTACCATGGTTCGAGTCGTTGACTTCGTTTTACGCCTACATTATCCACGCGCTCATCTCTCAGTAGCTCCAGCGCTGACAACCTACGAGCTTGCCAGCGGTCGTAATAGCACTTCTACCGACAAGCGTTTCTTCTCTTCTCCCGCCAAAAGGGGCTCCGAAAACTCACGATGAGCGGCATGAAGCAGAATAGCAAGAACTTCTTCTCGGCTCTGAGCCGTCTCAGCTCGCGATTGAGGGCATTCTCCCATGGTCAACACGAGACCGCTCTTTGCGACATCAACATCAACGACGTCAAGGATGAGCATCTTGCGGGTATGAACAATTCACTCACGGATTATTATCTGGATAGCACCCGCATCCTTTGATCGACTCCGCTTACCTCCCTACTTCTCTCGACTATTGTCAACGTCGATGATGTCGTCTATAGTAAGATCACGGAACAACTGTCCAGTGTCAACGACTACAAGATCCCTAAGATCATCGGCGAAGTTGCGGAAGAACTTCGTCAGGTTGCGCGGTTGCACGGCCTCCATGATTCCCGAAAGCATGTCCCTTCATGCTACTCGCAGCCAGAGAGCGTCGTATTGAATACAGATCCGCTGTGGAAACGTCGCGCCACGACCTCCAAGCTGCCTCAGGATTCTTTCATTATCGCGGATTTACCTAGACTTCACGTCGAGGGTGATGAGAGAGATTATATTCTCATCAGCCACAAATTGCGCGAAAACCCTGCCTTCCCTAAGGTTCCCATGTGGCATGCTGATTACGCGGCTCAGCGCGATAGGCTCGATCGTATCGCCCAGCTACGCGAGGATAGTACAATGGGCTTCTTCGTACATGGGGCACGGAGTATCGAAAAGTTTGAGCAGATGATCAAAGCCGAAACCGACCCACTGGAGAAAGCCGAGCCCAATCGACTCACAGCTGCCAAGATCGAGCCGATTTTGGAACAAGTTGGTGGCACCCAGAAGAAGCAAGATCGGGCATTACGTTTCATCAACATCAAGGCTCTTGAGGCGGCGCACATCACGGAACTCAATGATGCCTGGGATATAGTCGCAGTGTTGACGACCGAGATGCACAAGGTTCTTGACCACGAGTGTAAGGATGGTGAAGCAATGGAGCTCCAGATCTGCGACATCATCAGCACTTACAGTGATGACCAACCGGAAGAGGCTTTCCACCATCCGAACTACCTCCGTATCATGTGCAACGAAAAGGCGCAGCAGAAGGTACACGACTGGAAAGCTGCCATCGACAAGGAAAAAGTTGTGCACCTGGATCTCGACACCGACAAGATTCTTGAGCCATGCTACGATTGCAACATGACCGTTCAGGCCGAGGTGGCTCTCCAAGAGCAAGCTTGCCTCCCCGTACATGGCCGGATGATTGACTTCAACGGCTTCAAGGATATCCAGAGCGCACTTCCACCCGCGGAAGACTTCCCTGAGGAGCGCTCGAAAGGTTGTTTTTCCGAAATGAGCGGCTTGGCCGATGTATCGATTGGAAGCTTGAGTGAGAGCTCAGACGCATGCTCAGAAGCATGCTCAGACCCGGTTGGCGATTCTCTCGATGACGACGAGGATGCGAAGGGCGAGAGTTCGCAATCCTCAGTTAATGCCGCCTGCTCTTGTGATGAGGAGACGCAAAAGGAGTTAGATGCTAGTCATGAGGGCGCCACAGAACTCTCTTCCAAGTCGCCCAAGGCTACATCGGAAGGTGGAAACGAAGCTATCATCACCCCTAGGCGTAAATATGCGCGCAAGAACGACGAGGCGGCCCTCAAGGTGCGCCTCGCAAAATAACGCGCTGGCATTTCCACGAAACAGCCTCGCTACCAGCCTATTCGCCCCACCTTGAATGACAAGGTGGCAGCAATGGCTAACCCCGAATCCACCGACAACCGCCGCACCAACAACCTCCACAGGCATGGGACGTACCGCACCGAGCCTGCAGGCATGCGCGATCCGACCAAGTCCTGCAGGCCGTCACCTGACTGGGACCTACCTGGAGTAGAGAAGCCTCGCTTTGCACATCATGAAGAAGAATCTGGGATGTTGACTTGGTTTGGGGCACCAGGCGTTGCAATAATTCGTGTCCGATTAGCTAAGCGAGGCCCTCACCAAAATGCCTCATCTTCACCACCACCATACAATTGCTCTAACAAAGTCGGAATCACAGCCATTTTGGCTCAAAATTGATGATAGGCACATGAGGCTGTAAATAGCTATATAGAGGCCTATACTGAAGCGTTTTCTAGTGTTGCAGTCGCGTTTTTACCAGGTTGCAGAGCGGATCTTCTCTCCACCGTTAACAGATAGCTCAGAGCACCTCTCAGGCATTTCAACAATCCGATCTCTGATCTGTTCTAACGTTATTGAAGCCCAAACTTCCTGTAGTATCTCCTTTAAGTGAGTCTTTGTACCATCCCACGCTTTTTGATCATCCTCAGGATACTGAATACGTCGTTTTGCACGTTGTTTTAGGATGAGCCAAATGCCTTCAATAGGGTTTAGATCAGGGCTCTGTCCTGGGTGAAGGATAACAGCAATCCAGTTAGCCTGCCGCAGGTTTTCTGCAACGTTATCTCTACTTTTTGTGCCGTGCGATGGGTCGTTATCCTCCTGAAGCAGCCACGATCGAGGCTCCTGGAGGCGAGCTTCATGTATATATCTAATGTACGTTGGAAGGACGTTTGACGCGTAGTACTGCTGCGTCATATGGTGGCCAGAGCCTTGTACTTCGAGAGGTGGAGGCCTAGTAGCCTCCCATTCCTTCACCCTCTCATGGTATTGATCGTCTGTTT